>JALGBA010001001.1:0-335000 GCA_023970755.1 Azemiops feae | reverse complement strand
CATTATTAACCTGTTGATATATTGTGGAGAATCTTGTTCAATAATAGCATCTCTAATGAAAGAATGTAATCCACCATGATGTGCCCTTATAGGAGATTTGAGGTTCTTCTATGTCCAACTACAATAGACACTTTTCTTTATGGGCACTTTTCTGATATCTTTTTTTAAAAATAAGAAGTATTATAAGAAGGTGTTCATCTCAAACTCTTTTAGCTTTACATTAAAATATCATTTTATATAACACTTTATCTCTCTTTTACACCCTATCTCTGTTTTTCCATACTTTCAATTATATGTCCAATATGAAAATGAGAATGCAAAGAAGAAGCATATTCTAATATGTTGTGTTCAATCAACCTATCACTGCATGGTTAACTGAACTACAGTTTATTCAATTAACCCAATTTTGGGGTTAATATGGTATGATATGGCTGAGTCTCTGTAATATATCAGGCTAAAGTGGAATTGGTCCATGTGTGCTTCAATGTCTTTTGCAAACCTAGTTGTATTTTAAGGGCAATTTTGATGGAAATCTTACAAAAAACATTAAGGGAACTGATGGGAAAGCAATGGGAAAAAATGGGAAATACAGAGAAGAAATTGGGAACTAAACATTTATGACAGAAATGATATTGACTGGAGAAACAGATATCAGGATTAAAGACTCATGAGGAATTCAAGACATCCAAATCCTACTTTATCAGATCAGACCAACATCAGGTGTGGTTCATAGTAACTTGGCACATGGTTAAGTTCCATTATAAGAGATTAATAAAAAGTAACTAGCCACCAAGGGCAGAGAGGTGAAACAGCAGCCACTGCATGTTTGTATGTACTTTCCATATACATGCATAATATGGAAAGAACACACACAGAGACATGCAGTGGGTGTATGTGTGTGTGTGTGACATATTCCCAGCACATTTAAGATCGCACCTGGAAGAATTGTGTCAAGAGCTAAAACCTTCCCTTCCCTTCCCTTCCCTTCCCTTCCCTTCCCTTCCCTTCCTTCCTTCCTTCCTTCCTTCCTTCCTTCCTTCCTTCCTTCCTTCCCTCCCTCCCTCCCTCCCTCCTTCTCTTTCTTTCTTTCTTTCTTTCTTTCTTTCTTTCTTTCTTTCTTTCTTTTTTCTTTCATTATACAATTTTGGAATGGATTTTGCTGACCTCTGAATGTATGAACTAGATGAAGATTATTTTGATTTTTCACAATCAATGTTAGCAGAAAAAAAGAGGAATGCATGAAAGTAGCATTGGTTAAATATAGCCTCAGTTTTTTTTCTTCTTTGAATATTTAGCCTGGAAGCATGTGACACGTTTCTCATTTGCACTTCATATTGTGAAAGAGATTTATACCTTTATGCAGTGGAGAATAAATAGTCTCCATATAGCCTTGTGTCAGTGCTTGTATTAGTAGGAACTGCTTTTGGATAGAGGCATCTCTGTTTAATGACCATGCCAGTTCCCCCGCAGAGCTCTGCTTTGAAAAAGTAGCATACAAACAGACCGAAAGATAAACCATGTTCAAAAGAAATGATTGACACTAAACCGTGACCAGTTTATTGAAGTTATGAAAACTTGATTTGCCTCAACGGTAAAAGAAAAATCTCAAGATGCTCAAGATCACTTTTTTTCTACAAAAAATTCTATTTCCAGTTTTATAGTTGTTCAAGATGATTATTTTTCTTCAGAAAGTTCTATTTCCAGCTTTAAAAAGCATGCAACATTCTGCCTCTACTATTTATGATAGCAAGGTCAGAATGTCAGAGATCTTCTATCTATCTATCTATCTATCTATCTATCTATCTATCTATCTATCTATCTATCTATCTATCTATCTATCTATCTATCTATCTATCTATCTATCTATCTATCTATCTATCTATCTATCTATCTATCTATCTATCTATCTATCTATCTATCTATCTATCTATCTATCTATCTATCTATCTATCTATCTATCTATCTATCTATCTATCTATCTATCTATCTATCTATGTTATAAGAGAGAGAACTGCCAGGATGACTTGGGAATGAACAATTTACATCTGCTTAAGTAACTCAATCTCACAATGGTTTGTTTTTTGGACAGAAAAATAGCAACACAACCAAGTCCTTGAAGCCAACGTTATATTGTCAAGTAGTGCCACACGTGTATTTTCATTTCACTCAAAGCAGATTGCATTTCCTTGATAGAAAAGAGAAGAAAACTATGTGGTATGTCACACAGATGCTCCATAGCATATAATGTACTGGAATGCAGTAAAATTAAGGTGCCATCAATACATACAAAGGAAAGCTTGTGGGTTGTTAAAAAAATTGACTGCAGTGCCTCTTCTGCTATTAGCCTTATGTGTTTACTCTTTCCTTGTCTATTTTTGTCACCTGTTCCTTTAAGTGGGACAAACAAGGACAATGGGTAGACCATCTGAGAGATACACATCTGGAGGTATTTCATAGCAGAAATCCCTCCCGGAGATGAACAATAAAGCTCACCACTGAGCTGTAACATCTAATTATCTCAGGTGGCACCAAACGTAAGGAATTGGTCAGTCTTGGTATAATGCCACTTTCTGCATCACCTCCATTCATGTCTCCCCTTGTCATTTATTTAGAAGCTGATGGATGCATCCATTCAGCTGTCATCCAAAGGAATATGCCTCTGGAAGAAAGGGATTTGTCAAGTTATTTTGAAAATGTAGCCATCAGAAAGGCAAGGACACAATTGTGCTTCTGTTCCAGGCTACGGAACTTGCATGTAATCAGATTTACAAAGGGAAAAAGTTACCTGATTTCAGATGAGTTATCTTTACCTGCCCTAAGATCAAAAATAATATTACTTTGCTGTATCTGTTCAAGTTATCTTAGTCATTGATAAACTAAATTTAGCTTACCAATAAGCTCCAGTTCTTGTACCCTCCCTATGATTCTTTCAGGGATGATAAATATATAGTGAACAGGGGACCATAACCACTATACATTACTGCCTATAGAAGATCAAAGAACTCATCCTACATCATTTCCTCAGTCTGATTTTCCCCCCCCCCCATACACATATTAGTAATTTCATTCATTTTGTTGAGCGGAGGAATAAGATACTGGAAACTGATTGTGTAAACTGTATTGGAACAATATTGAAACCTTCATAACATTCACCATCCATCTATCCTGTCAGGTGTTAATAAAATAGAATATAAGCTTATGTCATCATAAATGTGTCAATCTTTAAAGACTAAATTTTAATTCTTAATTTATTAGAGATGTTTTTATATGAATTTACCTGTATATTTTCTTCAAAATGCATATACATATTTTGATTTTGATTAACCATATAGCATTAACTTCCTGTTGACTCCAGATAGATTGATTTTTCTCTAGAAATATTTTGATATCTTTCAACTATTAAAAATGACAAGAGTTAGAGAAAAGATGCCCCCAATGCGGATATTACCCTAATGTTGAAAATAAGTTGTTTTGTAAAGGAATTCTAAAGACTTGTTCCTTCAATCATCTCTATGAATTAATAGATTATATTAGCTTCATATTTTTAGATTCAAATTCATATAACTCGTAAGACAAAATGAGAAAGAGAGAGAGGACATGTTATATGAAATATCTCTTTCCTTATTATTTGTTGAAATGTTACAGATTATTTTTTCATTTTCAAATCTGTAAGATGAAATAAAATCTCCTGCAACAGAACTTTTGCAAGAAAATGGAAATAATCATACAACAAATGTAGTAAAATACAAGAAAAAAATGCAGACAACATACTGTGCCTTTTCTTTATTCTTCACTTAAAATATAGTATTGCAATAGACTAAGGTAGCAGAAACATCTACAACAGAGTAAAAAAAAGGCAAGATTAGTGGCTGCAACCTTATGTATGCCACATACTAAAAAAGGGGGGAGGAAACGAGGCTTTAAGAATATGGTTTCAGCTTTCTACTTAATTTAAAAAAAAATAAAAAAAAATAAGAAAGTCTGTGCAATAGACATTGTCATAGGTAGCAGAAGATCTTTTTCAACTTATTTTGCTGCTCTGCCTTCAAAACAAATTAAGGATAAAATTTTCAATGCCATTGAATTTGGCTAGAATTCATTTTCTCTATGGCCGGCGTATCTGTATGGCATAGTATTTCAGTCTGCCAGTCTTTCTCTGCTAATTATGCTAAGTAACTGAACACTTAGCAGCATGCGACAGCTCTGATATAACTGTATCTTGACAGTGTGGAGGGAGTCCTTCTTGGGAATAAGCCAAGTTTGCCATCTATCCCCTCCTAGCCCCCCTTACTCCCACATCAGCCTTCCTGGCACCTCAGAAAGCACATTGATCAGAGGCAGCAAAGCACAAGACTCTGATATTCCAGAAAAGCAAGTGAAAGTGTAAGACCTTTCTTAGAAAAGTGGATTTTTTTTTTCAGAGAGGTCACGGCATTGGCTCCGTCAACTATTCTACAGTCTCTTTGCTAGATATTAGACACTTCAGAGGCTATTGTATTGTTCTTTTCTCAGGTTTGCTGTCTTGCCCTGTAAGAGGCATTGTGGAAATCTTTTAAAAATTTATTTCAGTGAAACCTCTGAATGCCTCCAGCTGAACTTTGACAGGACTAATGTCTTCTGAAGGATCTACAATCCCTGCTATTTTCATCCCATTCTGCCAAATAATGAATCAGTTTCAGGCATTTTGAAGTTGCCCCATTAGAGGTCTATGGAAAAATCTTTTATCGAATCAAATATTGAAGCAACTTGAATAGAATTGGGTTGCCCTCAATTCCTGAATATCCAACTCTAATCAAATCAAGGCCAATTGGCTTAGGCCAAATTGCAATAATGAAAAAGCTGCCCTTGAGTCATTACATGTAGGCCTTTGAAATTAATTGCTTGAATATCCTACCTTAAAGGATATTTTGGCCTGACAGGGAAGTATACAACTTACCATACAAGCAGCAATGAGCAACTCAGCCATGAGAGCTATCCACAGGGAAGTCGATGGAGGCAAATGATAGAAGCAGCTTTGCCTACCCCTTTTGTACATGCACTCTAAGCTTGGGTTACAATGGTGCAACATTACTCGAATCATTTTGGCAAAAGCATTAGATCCTGCGGATGCCTCTATCAGTCTGCTGTAAGGAACCTCAATGGCTTGAGCTGAAGTCCTGATAGCGCATAGTTTAGCAATCACAAAAGTACAGGATGAAGAGTTGTTAGTACAAAGCTATAAACAAATTCCATGTTGCAGACAGTTATGCTATACTTTGCAAGATTGATTTCGTCACTTATATGAGAAAGCAAAGCTTTCAGAGGTCAGGCAACTTACCAATGCTCATTATGCCTGAACAGTGTTCATGTAATCATGACATTAGGTCATGAGTACTATCTTCCCCAGTGTTGAAGGGAGCAGTTCCAGTGAAAATTCATGGTGAACTAGACATCTCCAAAATAATGCATTGCAGCAAGAACAGCAGTCAAGAGGTAGGCAATTTCTGGCCAGCTAAATCTCTCTGACTAAAGGAGATAATCATGAGATCGTCGGTTTACACTCCGAACAGCTGCTTTTCATGAGTAAATTGCAGAAACTGAGCTTTCTGAATCTACTCATGAGTTGAAAGATGGGTAGCTGAAAGAATTCCACCAAGCTCACAGCCACAAGGTAAGCTTATGGACACAAAGTTCTGCCAAGTCTCAATTCTTAATCACTTTTGCAAATTGCTTCTTAACTCCTTTTCAACTACTAAGAACCCTAAGAACTACTCAGAACCGGTTAAGTTTTATAACATGCACAGATGAATTTCCTTTAATCCTTAGTGGAAAAAAAATTAAAGATAAAATTTTTATCTCTCTCTTTCTTGAAATAAACAACTAAAGGCAATTGAAATGTCAGTTTTGGAAAGTCATAAATGGATTAAAGGTCCAGATGTATTTGAAATAAGATTTTAAAATTAATCATAAACATCTTTCCCATGGGAAAATACTGCTGTTTTGAATTCTTAAAAGAAAACATGATAGATGAGAATTTGAACACTAGACCTTTAGAGAAAACCAGAAGAAACTAAATATTACATTAAAGCAGATGGACACTTATATTTGGCTTACTAACACAAAATGGAACAAAATACTTTAATACTAGATGTGCTAGAGGATATTTGTGAGACCAGATCCAGAAGTTAAATCTTATTTCTGCCATTACAAATAGTCTTTTTTCAGATGTTAAGGAATATTTTGAATTAGTTTTTATCTGTTGCTTGTAATATTTAATAAAATTATTATAAAAAGAAATAGTATTGCTGAAGGAAGTATCATTGAGTATCATTGAGAAGGAAGAATCAAAGAAAAAAAATTATTTATTTATTGTTGCCATTCCCTTCTCAATCCCGAAACATAAAAACTCTTTCTGAGTATGTCTGGATCCAACCTCTAATGGAATATAAATTTCTATTAAAATTTATAAATGGCTCAGTTATTTCCCATTAGACTGTGTAAATGATTATTATCTTATTTATGAGTAGATGTAATAATGTATGGTTTCAACTTTTACTGTAATTAATTAATCTTCTGGATTTTGTGCAAGCCTTGATTAATCTCTACTTTGCACACACGTTTATTGCAAACCTTTGGATGCATATTCAAGAGGATCTAGGGCAGTGGTGGGATTCAAATATGTAAACAACTGGTTCTCTGTGTGGATGCTGCTTCCGGAAGTCCATTCTGGGCCTGGGCAACAAAAAAATTAGCTACTGGTTCTGCGGAAGTGGTGTGAACCGTCTGAATCCCACCACTGATCTAGGGATGTTTATGGATTGTATTTCAAGTAAGTCTTCCTCTTAAATTTAGGCTGCAAACAACTTTGCGAGACAGGTTGGGCTTTAAGTTGATGAATTGTTTGAGGTCAGGTAAAATACCTGGCCAAGATGAGGACTCCTCTACCATTGATCAGCATTCTAATATTGCCTTCCCTATCCTGGTACCTTCTAGAAAGTGCTGGATTCTCAGATACTAATGGCCTTGCTGGCAAAGGATGCTGGGTCTTGGAAATCCAACACATTTGGAGGGCATTAGTTTGGAGGAAGACTGAGTGGAATAGTGGAATAGTAATTAAGACTCTCACCTCCCACTCGGAAGGTTGAGAGTTCAATCCTAGATAGCGGCAGATGCTTCTCTCTCAGGGCGCAAAGAAAAAATATATGCTGCAAACTCTGTGTGGTGCCAGGAAGGGCATCCAGCCAGCAAATGCTCAGCGCCATCCAGTCTCCCTGACTCTACTTCGAATTAAGAAATTACAGTGTAGTAAAAAGGGAGTTTGGAGGAAGAGTGCACTACCAGCCTTCCTTGAGTTTATGGGAATACATGGATTATAAATTTAATAAATAAATAAACTGGACAGGATCTGCTCCTTTCCATTCCTGCCAACTTCTGCATATCACAGCTCACTTTATATGGTTTGCTTCCCACTAATTGCATGAGATAGAGAAATAATAAGCAAGGACTAATATGATACATAAATAGATTTAATATTTTCCATTTTTCCTTTCTCTTGGTTATGAATTAGCGGCTAACAACATTTAGAGTCATAACGATTAATCCAGTCTGTTCCGACTGTAAGTGAATATGCATGATTCACAGTCAGATCAATTGGATTTAATGGTGGCTGTTCAATGAAAGTTTAAAATTTTGGAGCAAGTACTAATTAACTGCATTTATTTATTTATTTGCTTTTGTATGTATGTGCACTGTTGAGTCAGTGTTGACTCCTGGCAACTGCCTAGACAAGTCCCTGCAGTTTTCTTGGCAAGAGTTGCTATGTGATATTCTAATTTATTAGCTAAGGTTATCACAAATAGATGTATTTCTTCACCCATTTGGAGGCTACATGGAACTCATTAAAAGTGTCCACTTTGTCTTTTTTTATTTATTTAACTTGAGTTTGGAAATATTCTTGTTTTATTAAGTCACCCAAGGACATTTGGAATATTAAGGTAGCACGAAAGCAAATCTCTGTTATTACTATATATCAATAATATTCTTGGCTTTACTGATAATTCCTACTTAATAAAACCAGTTTGGTCTAGTCAGTGGTTAAGACATCAGGCCAGAAATTAGGAAATTGTGAATACTAGTCCCATTTTAGGCATGAAAGCCACTGGATGTCTTTGAACTAGTTGCTCTCTCAACAATGTCAGGCTTGGGAAACAAGCTGATTAATCAATTCCTGTGGCATCCAATTGATCAATACTTGGTTGATCTGGAAAAAAAAAAATCAGACCCTGCACTTGTGGGATAATACTAAGAAGAAAAAAAGACAATTCTCACTGTTCTTTACCAAAATATATGGATGTTGCATGACATATTTTCACTGACAGAATATTTGTAGCTCAGGGTTGAATTGAGGAGTCCTTGCAGCTTTCTGAGTTAGTTGTTTGCTTGCAGATTTCATTACTCAACTACCTAACATCAACACTGCTAGAAGGGAGTAGGGTTAGCTGTATAAACAGAGAGTAAACTGCACCCTCTTCTGGCACTGATGTTATACAGTTGGATAATGAAACATCAGCAAGAATACAACCAAGCTCAAAGAACACCAAGGACCCCACAACTTTTTTTCAGGTTATTTTATCCAAAGGAATTTGTCTTTTTTTCCCCTAATTTTTTTTTATAAATGTTTGTAAAAAATGGGAGTTATATTTTGTTTGAACTGATATATATATATATATTGGAATACTTCCAGTAGTGGGATTCAAATATGTGAACAACCGGTTCTTTGTGTGGATGCCGCTTCCGGAAGTCCATTCTGGGCCTGGGGAACAAAAAATTAGCTACCGGTTCTGCTGAACTGGTGCGAACTGGCTGAATCCCACCACTGAATACTTCCTAGAAAAATATCTGGGATGCTCACAGAACAACAACAAAAAATATTTTGTTGAATATCATGTCTTGAGATCAGAAGAAATATAACATTGCTTTGTTAAATTAGGATAGGTTAACTCATGATTCTAAGCTGCCTACAGATTTCCCACATCCATTTTAGTGCAACGTTTCAGTTGTGGATAAAGATTAGTTGCAGATTTGAGAACATCCAACATTTTCTTCTAGTAATAGTTTTAGGAAAGTTAGATGCTGCTAATCATGTCAGATGCAAACTGTAAAGCTAAAAGACGCATTGGTTCAACACCTTGTCATCCAACAGTTTGAGGTAACAGAAATTTTGTGTGCAAAATAGTAATTAGCAATGAATTAACAAAGCTGCCCAGAATGAATGAATGAATGAATGAATGAATGAATGAATGAATGAATGAATGAATGAATGAATGAATGAATGAATGAATGAATGCTACTTTTTGTCATGAATTCCAGAAATAAGGCAAACCAACCAACCAAAGAAAAAACATCAGAATCAAACAAACCTATGGCAGATTTTTCTGGGTAGAAAAATCAAAGTTTCTTTTCCAGGGAAACAAAACCATTTGAGACATTGGAAAATGGAACCATGTTAGGTTTATGCTAGAATAAACAATACATCCATGTGGAAGACTGCAAAACATTCCAAAAGAGACGGGGATAAAGCATTTCTTCCTTTATCAGTTTGGCAAAACAGATCAGGAGGAAGAACCTTTGAGGCAAAGTGGCTATTTCCAGAAATGAAATGCTTCTATATAATATATCATATTGCAGTGAGAAACAGAAAAGAAAGAGAATAACCTGAATGTCACACACCATCGAGAAGCCTGAAATTTGTAGGCAAACAGCAAAGGGGGATAGAGAAAGAAAGTTACTTCAGCACCTTTAATCTGTACGTCCCATTTTTATTTTAGATTCAATTTGCTTGCAAAGAGAGGGAGGGGGGGAAAGAGAGGTGATATTTCTTATTTGTTTTTAAGAGATGTGCTAAATGGCAAGGAAAAATAGAACACAGGGGAATGTTAGGAGAGCTCTTAATTCATAGCCCAGGCGTGCAGTAAATCTATTCCTTGAGCAGGTTTATTTCTTTTATCAAGTAGGGTTTCATCTAATGGATGGCACCCCTATAAAATGGTGACTGGGTTGTGACTAATGGCACAATGGGCGTAACTCATCACAGTGATAAAAAGTAAAGCAAACAGAACTTCAGCAACAGCTTTGCAAAAAGGAAAAAAAAATAATGAGGTCAACCCCTCAAAAGGCTTCTCTTCCAAATATGACCTGGAGTTTTTCTCTTCCTTGAATACTAAAAAGTTCATATCTATCTTTACAGGGTTCACATTCTTTAAAAAGATGAGGAGGGAGATCAGGAGGCCTATTGCAAGTAGCCAATCAGGTATTAGGAAATGATTTCCTTTGTTTTTGAAGATATTAAGGTCAGGTCTAACTTTAAAAGCTTAAAAGGTTGTGGTTAGGACCACAATGCTTAGCCGTATCCTTCCTCAGTTTGGTTCCCTTAAGGTACGTTGGTCATAACTTTGCTTGTGTTGAACCTCTTAGCTGGGACCTAATATTAGAGAAATTGACTGGTCAAGTACATTACAGGTGGTCCTCAACGTATGATCCCAATTGAGCCCCAAATTTTGGCTGCCAAGCAAGACAGTTGTTAAGTGAGTTTTGCCCCATTTTACCTCCTTTCTTGCCACAGTTCAAAGTGAATCAATGAAGTTGTTAAGTTAGTAACAAGGTTGTAAAGTGAACGTGGCTTCCCCATTGACTTTGCTTGTCAGGGGGTCTCAAAAGCTGATCACCTGATCCTGGGACATTGTGACCATCATAAATATGAACCAATTATCAAGTGTCTGAATTTTGATCACATGACCATGGGGATGCTGAAACAGTTGTAAGTATGAAAAACAGTCCCAAGACACTTTTTTCCAGGGCCGTTGTAACATTGAATGGTCACTAAACAAATTATTGTAAGTTGAGGATTACCTGTAGTTCAAATGCTCCATTATGCCCAAAATATTTTGTTAGTTTGAGCTAGTTTATCTTACTTAGCAAACCATGGTCCAATGGAACCTTCTGGAGTTGTCTGGAATACTCTATTTCTGGAACAATAGATTTGCACACATCTAATTATCTCCTTTGAAGTAGCTGTTGTCTCTTTAAAGGAGGTGATATCAAATCATCAACATTCTTCTCCCTTATGGAAAAAGTGATGCAGGGAACTGTTGAAATAAAGCTATTTCTATCTGTATTTATAAAATATTTCTACCAATTCTCTGGCATACTTTATATTCCACAATACCACATGCTATTGCGTTCTAATACAAAAATAGCAAAGCACTGTGGTAAAATGTAGAAACTGATCCGAAAGTAATATAAGCATAATAGGCAGGATTAAAAAAAAAATGCTACAAACGAGGGCAACTTTTTCTGTCTCAGCTCAGCTTTCTTTTTCTTCATAAATATAATCTTATTGAAGAAATTTTGACAAGATAAAACAATGTATTATAAAAGAAACAAAATATGAAAGAAAAGGGAATAAGGAAAAAAAAAGAACTTCCCGTGATTTTGACAGAGGTTATAAATTCACCCTCTCTCTCTAAGGTTGTGCAGATATGATGGTAAGCAGTGAGAAGGTGGGTTTCCAGGAGGGAGGGAAGCATTCTGGAGCAATAAGACGCAACTCAGACCAGATCTTATGTGTGAGAGAAAGAGGGTGAAGGCAGACCCTCCCTAATAGTTCACAGAGTATATGGTAGATGCAGATAGTAGAGTCTTCAATCTGCCAAGATTCTGTCTGTGGACGTGAAAACAATAAAGAACTCAACTTGGAAGAATCCCATATGTCTTTCTTGCTTTGGGGCCTGACATCAGCTCAACTTTATCTTTATTTTTCTTATATTTATCTTAATACCTTCCTGTACAATCTCAAATGCTGTAAATGCTAACTGGTGTTCTCTGAGCTTGGTTGTTTGTTCTCAGATGTTTCATTACCCGACAAGGTAGCATCTTCAGTGCTTGAAGGAAATAGAATTTGCTCTCTATTTTTATGCAGTAGCTTGCCCTGTCAAGATTGGTTGATTGTTGTTTTCTCCTTAGTAACCAGGACCCATTTAGTTAATCAATGCTAACTGGGACTATCTGCTATAGGGGCACCTGGTCTGCAACCTACCTCCCAAATACTGTTAGCAGTTCCCTCATCATCCCTGTTCTTTCTTTTTTTCTTTTTCTTTCTTTCTTTCTTTCTTTCTTTCTTTCTTTCTTTCTTTCTTTCTTTCTTTCATCCATCTCTCCTATAAGGTGAATCCGAATGGCTTACAGATTATAAAACAAATAGAAAAGTAATTAAAATATATAAACATATTTAAACTATGCAAACGAAACATTTAAAAACTATACAAAAACCAAAACTAAGAGACAGACTGCATAGGAATGATGTCTTCTTACCCCACCAATCATCTCCAGAGGTAAGCGCCCCCTTCAGGTCAACACCAGCAGTTCCAAGGTCACACTATGGAATGCAGAATTTTATCCAATGGAAGGAAATATGTGTCCCTTTACTTTATCATTACAGTAAGATTGTCAGGATATCTATTTCCCCAATGTGTCCTTTGATGCCTTTAGGACTCAAGCAAATGTAAATCAGGAGATTTTTTTGAGTTATGGCTCCTGACGATTCACAAGGTAATCTTGCAAACACAGCAGTGAAATATATAGGTTGCAGATTGCTTAAGTGACATCTTAGCTATTACTTTAAATTATTGTTGCAGTACATCTCCTTTTTACAGTATTTCAACTTGATTATAGTTTAAAACTTTATCTTTCTCAAAATAAATACTTTGGGCCTTTTTTGCACTTTTCTGTTTTGTTCAGGCTCCATGTGGCATAAAAGTGCTGGATTTTTAATCATAGAAGTACCTAATCTTTAAAGAAGCAAGATGCACTCCATGTTTCAAAATCCTTCGGTAATAGGGTTTTAGTAGAGAATTATGGAGAAATATGCCCCAAAATCAACATTTCATATTTCAAACATTATTTTTATTTAACACGTCATTTATCTTTCCAGTCACATCTTCATGAATATTTGTACCACAGAAAATAAACTAGGAGAAAATATAATTAATGTGCATTTCTTTTATAATGGACCCATCAATACAAGCATTGTTTGCTAAGAAAGGGAGGGGAAAGAAGACAATTTCTTGTTAATACATAGCAGAATCCCCCCCCAAAAGCTTGTTTTTTAAAATTATAAATCACAGTGCAACTAGTATGTCCTAAGTTATGATGAATCCAGTATGTCATGGTCCAAGATTCAGATATTGGTTGACGAAGAGGCCACAATAGAATCTGGGGGATGTCAGCCTCAAAAGATACAAAGCCAAGAATCACCTAAGGTTGATCAAACACAGGAAAGTGTTGAAGCAGTCAGATTATTTTGATGACTTTAGAACCATAAGTAGAACAAACAGCACTACAGCTGGGCTTCTTGCCGAACAAGGGAGCAAAGTTTTTGATTGGTGACAGCTGGCTGCAGCCTGATTTAAGGAGTCACTCTGACCTATGTTACCTTTACTGGAAGGATCTATTGATCTCAGGCTCTTGTCCCTGTTCATATAAGAAACCTTGCACCTCTGACATTTGCACTGGCTGGCAACTCTGACCTGGATTTTTGAACTTTGGACTGATTCTGGACTGTTCTTCTGTGTGCTCCTATTTGAAAGCTGAGATTCTGTTTTGGTTTGCATGTTATTATCCCTTGAACTTGACTAAACTGAGATATATCATAGCAATTATATGTGAATTGTAACTGAAACAAAGTGGGATACACTGTAAATATTATCATAGATATCAATTTGAACTTCAAGAACTTTAGGGGAATATAACCAGGTTTTTAGTGTAATTGTCAACATATATATTGATAGCCTTATGTAATTATCATCCTAAATGTAGTTATTTGTAGTGATCATATCATAATTCTGCTCTATTCATTAGGGATCCACTATCTAAAATCTTACAACCTACAACTGAGCATTGGTTTCCAGCTGGGAAATCTTTCCTAATTGGGCAGGAAATTTGCCAGCAATGAGGTACCAAACTCCACATAAAAGACTCAGGGAGACACTCAAAATATGAAGGGCTTTGACATATGTACACACAATAGTTGGCGACATGAAAAATGCAATCATCCTGGGTTTTTTTTCATTTGGTGAAATTCGGATTAATATAGTATTGACTATTTTACTCAATCTAGGTGCACAAGATGTTGTGGAATGGTACTAATCCATAGTACATATTCATTCCTGAAATTTTTATGGAAAAAGGCAGATATGCGATTTTATTTCCGCATGCATCTCTTAAAATGACTACAAGTATCTTCATCATATAACAGGGATTGAGGGTTCAGTGACTTCTGAAATAGTGCTTTAATGATAGAGAGATAAAAAGATATATACAGTATAACACACGCACACACACATTCACACCACACACACAAATATACGTGTCCCAGGATAATGTTGCAGGATCCTATCTGGGTCAGTTACCGGGACCTGAGGTTTAGTCTTCCAAGTTTTGGACTCCTGCTGGAGTCCATCCTCAGGGAACTTCTTTCACACATTCTGGTGAGAGATAAGTTCCCTGAGGATGGGCTCCAGCACAAGTCCAAAAGCTTGGAAGACTAAATCTCTGGTCCTGGTGACTGACCCAGATTGGATCCTTTTTATATCTTGCAGTTTTAATTGTTATTGAGTTTAGTTTGTTTTGGAATGATAGATTAATTACGCCCTTTTAGTTCATAATGCATACAACTTTATTTTTCTCATATTTTATTTTGAGGCACCTTGAGTTTTTAAAAATGGTGGAATGTAGATCATGCAACATTATGGTCTTCTCGCCTATGTTGTTTATTTCATTTGAAAACCTGAATTTTCTCCCTGAACTCTACTTTATGATGAAGAAGTTCTGAAATTAACTATAAAAATGAAGTAGCTTCATAGCTTTTCAGTCCAGTTTACATTTATTCGTACCACCTTGGACTCTGATAAAAAAAAACCTGCAAAAAGAGAGAGGTCTTAATAAAAAGGATTTAAGTCTGAGGAAGTGTGGGTTTGTGTAGATTGAACTATTTATTTGCTGAGTTTATATCTTGCCTTTCCATTTATACAATACTAAAGGCAGCTCAGAGAAATTAAATGCCCTAGTCGGAAAACCAAGTGACGAAAACCATGGGAATTGAGTAGGGAAATCATTGACAGCAAATAGACAGAGAAATAGCTGTGTTGAGCCCACACAGGCATACAAGGAAAAGGCAGGTCTCTCAATCTCACTTCGTATCATAAATCCAGATTTTCTGCCATTAAAAGTCCAATGATGGAGTAGCAAAGGTGAAAGAGCTTCATTTTCTCCAACAGAAGAAGCTTCCAATGACGCACTTCCTTCTCCAGAGAAAATCGGGCATCTACAATACCCTATAGGCTTAGAGATCATAAGATTTTGCTTTTCAAGGATTAAATACTAGATCTGTTGAAAGTTTCCATTCAGAGCTTCAGTTCATTGGTGACTCAATTAAACTATCCCATTAAACAGAAGCTTTGCATCAAATTATTAAGCGGCCTTGTTATATTGAATTAAATCAGATGCTTTTCATTAGTTTGGTAATTTAGGGGATTTTTGCCCACCCATACACATACTATTTATTCCAGATCAGATTAAATCTTTAAATCAAACTTCCCATTCAAAAGAAACCAGGTGTTTAAACTGGATCTTGGCTGATTCATATGCTTCAGCAATACAAAACAATAGAAAACAGTTTCAGGGCTGCACTACAAAATTTTAAACTAAATTTACAATTTACTACAAAGCGGGAAGTGCAACCATTCACATGGGTTTCTATTAAATTGCTGGGCATGTTCATCCAGCTTTCTTGTAATATAATGGTTTTAGTGATATGTGATAAAGTAGACTATTTACTTGAACCCTCCAAGGTCATTTCTGTATTACAGTACCTTAAATGAAGTTGTATTCAGAACACATCTGTAAATAGTAATTAATCTTCTGACCACTGTAAAGGATGTTTAAAGGAAGCGTGAAAAGATGGAAAAAATGTTTTTTTCATAGTATATAAAGTTTAAGTTTTTTTTTTTTGTTAACCTTTGTCAATCTTGACTCCTGGCTACTGCCTAGACAAGTCTCTCCAGTTTTTTTGGCCACATTTTAGAAGTCAATTGCCACTGCCTTCTTTCTAGGGCTGAGAGAGAATGACAGGCCCAGTCTCCCAACTGGCTTTCTGTCAGGACTGCCATCCCGCTATGCCATGCTTTGCTTGTTGCCAGTCCGCCATATGCAATGGAGCAAGGAACTGTGAGGTGGAATAAGGGGGGGGGGTAGCATGAGAGGAATTGAAACTATTCATCCTGCCATCCCATGAGAGCTGCCAGCAGTTCCAAGGTCACACTTGGAAAACTGCAGCAGCATCCAGCCTACGAAGCCAGGGACTGTCACCCAAACAATTTGTTTGAATCCAGTTGGAGACTTAGAGATAACCAAGGGGGAAGGTGGGAGCAAGGGAAAAGGGAACCACATGGTTTGGGCACAAAACTCTCAGATCTGGCTTTGCTTCTCTGTAACCACTTGACTTTAGTAAAGCATACTTTTGCTAACAATGGATTTGAGAGTCTTTCTTTTCTAATTGACCAAGTTGGGATAGTTGATACTTTCTGCCTAAAGCAGGATTAGAACTCTCAGTCTCCCAGCTTCTAAGATAGTGCCTTTGACTACACCAGGGGCGCTGGTGGTGCAGTGGTTAGAATGCAGTATTACAGGCTAACTCTGCCCACAGTCTGGACTTTGATCCTGGTGGGGCTCAAGGTCAACTCAGGCTTCTATCCTTCCAAGGTTGGTAAAATGAGGACCCAGATTGTTGGGGGCAATACGCTGGCTCTGTAAACCGCTTAGAGAGGACTGTAAAAGCACTATGGGGTGGTATATATGTCTAAGTGCTATTCCTATAGCTACACCAAAGTGGCTCACACAAATATACATTCTTTATACAGGTACTCCTCGATTTACAACCACAATTGGGATCAGAATTTCCACTGCTAAGTGGCACTTCTTAAGTGAGTCACACCTGATTTTACAACCTGTGGCCACCATTTGTTAAGTGAATCAGTGCAGTCCAGTGGATCATGCAGCCGTTAAGCACATCTGGCTTCCCTCATTGACTTTGCTTGTCGGCAGCCAAATGGGAAGGTCACAAATAGAGTTCACATAACTCTGGGACATTGCAACCAGCATAAATACATACTGGTTGCCAAGTGCCCAAGTTTTAATCTTGTGACCATGGGGATGCTGTGATGGTCATAAATATGAGGACTGTTTGCAAGTCACTTTTTTCAGTGCTGTTGTAACTTTGAATGGAGGACTACCGGTAGCCACATTTCCTATTTGCCATGATGGAGTAGGCGTTGACTGGGAGGAAAGAGTCTAGTAGTGTATGGTGGTGCAGTGGTTACAATGCAGTATTGCAGGCTAATTCAGCTCACTGCCAGGAGTTCGATTCTTACCGGCTCAAGGTTGACTCATCCTTCCATCCTTCCGAGGCTGGTAAAATGAGGACCTAGATTGTTGGGGGCAATATGCTGTCTCCGTAAATTGCTTAGAGAGGGCTGTAAAGCACTGTGAAACAGTATATAAGTCTAAGTGCTATTGCTATTATTGCTAGTGACAACACTCATTCCCTGCAGTTGCAGTTTTCTGTCTGATGGACATTTCTTGACAATGCACAGAACGAGTGTTTTTGCTACTACGTCGAGAGCTACCCACTTCTAAGGCCAGATCTCTTATCTGCCCTCACAGAGATGCACTTGAAACTGGAGTGAACAATGGCCTTTGGTTTAAAGGATGTGCAGGTTTGGATTTTATTGATGCTTCAAGTCCACAAAAGTAACTTACAGCTATTTCTTCTTTGGGAAATAGCATTTGGCCGTATCCTTTTTCTAGCTAACTTGATCTAATAGGTATGTATTATTGCATCAGGAGTGCAGAAATGAATAGGCCTGTTAAAACTGAAAACGTACTGCAGGTGATTATACCTGCTGCTTTCTCAAAGGCTCAGAGATCATCTCAATCCATTGAGAGCTAAACAGTGCAGTATTTATTTCATATCGCCTGTAACCTCATGTGGAAGCCTCAGAAGCTTGCAGGAATCTTGTTCTGTGGCTGGGGACTGGATCCAAGTGTTAAAGGAAATGAGGGCCAGCTTCTCCCTGGATAGCATTGGTTATTTGAGACTAATGGATAAAAAAAAAATGAAAAACCACTTATATTTCCTTTCCTTTTTAAGTCAGCACAAGGCTTAGAACAATCAGGAAATATCCATGAAACACAGATATCAAGGTTATAAAAAGCACCTTATTAGCCAAGCTGTGATGGAGAAGTCCAATTATTTTATTCATTTATTCTCTGTATATTTCTTTATGAATGGGAAATTTAAAAAGCAGTGGGGCACAAGGACTATTGTACCCATCAGCCAAGTAAGGTTGCCTGAAGATTGCATTTTATTTCATTTTGTTTGTTTGTTTTAAAGTTAAAAAAAGGCTTGGAGTAATTAGAAAACATGCATCTTTGCCAGCCATACTGAAAATAGAATTCTTTGAAGCATAATCTCTTTATATGAAATTGAGGATGGGAGAGATATCTTTTTTTCCTATAGAGTTTTAATTAAAAAGGTGAGTCCATTTCATTATAGATGGATGCTTATTATAGTTAAAGAAAATGGATAAAGTTATGTGCGCGCACACACACACACACATACACAACCACCAACACCCTACCCATATCACAGAATATAGCAGGATACATATATCAATAAGGAACCAATCTATTGCACAGCTTGATACATACATTGTACTGTGATTTGAGGAACCTTTCAGCCCATACTTTTAAGCAAAATGGAACTAATGTGCAATTTGGTAACCAGTTAACTTTCTGGCTTTACCCTTCTCTAACCCTTGTGCTGCAAGTTTGAATTTTTAAAAAATACAGTTGCCATTTATTTATTTTTATGTGTTTAGTGATTTACTAAATTTATTTGCTGCACATCTCCCTGATAAGGTGACTCTGGGTGGCTTACAAAGATTGTGTGTGTGTGTGTGTGTGTGTGTGTGTGTGTGTGTGTGTGTGTGTAAAAAGGTGGGACCAGTTCTCACTTCTAGTGACAGAGTGTTCCACAGGCTGGGGCCACAGTGGAAAAGGCTCTTCTTCTTAATCCTGCTCACTGGAATTCCTTAAGAGACAGCATCTGCAGCAGGCTTCTTCCACTGGAGTAAGTGGGGTGGGCTAGTTCCATTGGGGTGAGAGGTCTCCTCAGCTACCCTGGACCCATGCCATTTTAAGTGTGTGTATGTGCATGCGTAAAATGCACTTAGAAATGTGTAAGTGGATTGCAGCACTGTAAGCCACCAGTCTTCCAATCCCATGTATCGCTCCCAATCGTGTCACCTTAGACAAGTGAGACAGCAGAGTCCACTCTCACCTCACAGATCTGGTGCTTTATGCCCTAATGTAGCACCTGATTTACTGGACAGAACCACAAGCCCCATCAGGTTTTGACATCTAATCATCTGTCAAAATGTGTCTCCTCCTGTTAGCCATTTTTCCACTGGCAGGTGAGACCAGAAAAATCAACTGTTTGCATTATTTACATTTATTTTACATTAAATTTGCGAGGACCAGCCAGCCACTGGACTGATTGCTGAGGAAGAATAGGCCTCAGGAAAGAGGGTAGCACCACATACACCTCAGGGGTTGGAAGAAAACATATTTAACACAGAAGTGAGACTTTGAAAATTAAAATGGAAATGTAGCCATGCTGTTTTAAGATTCTTTGGAAAGATCTCTGGATAATACTGTGTTTATTTTGATTTAACAACACCATTGTAGCTGTTGGGTATGTTCTTCTGCTGCATGATATGGCCCATTAGGAACCCAGGGACCTGCCTTATATCAGGCATTTTCTACAGGAAAACATACATTTTACCAGAGAGGTAGAGCTTCTCCCTTTGGCAGGGTTTTCTACTACAATTGCATTTGCATGTTTTCCCACCACGCATATTTTATTAAATTCCATTCTTCTCCGCTCTCTCTCTCTCTTTCCTTCTCTCTCTCTCTCTCTCTCTTTTTTTTTCTCTCTCCCTCCCTCTCTCCCTCTCTCTCTTCACCAAAAGACTAAACCTGTCACTGATTCCCCTTCCCCCCCTAAGTGTTTCCCTGATTTTCTTTATATGTCAATAATCTGTACCCGATGGCGGCCTCATATTAGAGTTTCATTATTGCTTGTCTCTGTGCGCTTAAGTGTAATGAAGTGTGTAATTTCCCTGGAATCATTTGCGATGCCTTAAGGTGCAGATCTGTTTGATATGGTCCACCCCTGTCACTGAGCTGTTGAACAGCACCATTATTGCAGCCAAGGTCTCTGGAGCTAAAAATCAAAACAGAATGGCAATGTTAGTAACCCCATAAGCATCTTTTGTCCCACACAATCTGTTCAGCACCAGGCTGAAACGGTTTCCTAGGCAGCACCTGCTCACATATAATCTTAATGTTCTATTGTCTCACTGAAATCCCCAGAAGTTATTATCTAAAATCATTTACTGCAAATTAATGGGTTCTTCTCTCCCTTTAAGTTATATCAGTAGAGATGCAAGCTTATTAGTTTTCAGCCTGGGAAAATACTACTACTACTACTACTACTACTACTACTACTACTACTACTACTACTACTACTACCACTACCACTACCACTACCACTACTACTACTACTAATAATAATTATAATTATAATTATAATTATAATTATAATAATATCTGCACTTATACTATATCAACACATTATGACATCCTAGGTTCTTGGGAAGATCCTGATGCATATGAAGGTCAACTGGCAAATGTAATTTCACATTTATGTGTATATCATCATCCTCATCACCATCATCACCCAGGGAGGCACTACCATGATGTAGCTGTGGGGGTTACGTGTTCCAAGAAGGATCAGAGCTATGCAGAAGTTCAACCTTACTGGAAAGGTTTCATCAGAGGAGCCAGACAAACAGTGCATATCCAATAAACAATATGGGGATATGTAACTTATAGAAACCTAAACCAGATCAGTCATCTATCACATCAACAAGGACTGCTCTAGATACTAAGTACAGTATCTGGATATCTGGTGACAAATAGGCTGTAGAATTCAGGACTGTTGTCTGAGGAACCAGGACTAGCAGCTACAGGATTACTGGAAGGAATGTTGTTCCCCTGTTACAACAGTATGATGAAAACATTTAAATAATGATCAGATATTACAAATTTGAATTGGGAAAGAGGATACTTGAAAAGAATGCATCAGTTCTGGAAAGAACAACATGCAGAATCAGAAATAAGAGAACAGAGACTAGCAGATCAATGTTGATTTATAATGCAAAATATACATATTGTAGAAGCAGAACTGGAAAAACTGCAAAGATCTATCCAGGGTAAAGAAATAAAAGCCTTGCCAGAAGTAGACTGTAGAGACAAGCCAGGGGAAGTCAGCAGTAGAAGAACCCAGTATAGTTATTGGCTTGTTTTAATTCCCAAACTAGGCACCATTTCCTCTGCATTTTTCTTGGAAAGAACAAAGGCCTCTAACTAAACAAGAAGAGGAATAGAAACAAAATATAATTGACCATCTAGAATAGCTCAAAAACAACAGAATAAGGTTGTCTGCATTGAGAAGTATCTAAAGAATCAGCTAGCACAAGTATTAAAAGTTGCAAATACTGTAATATCAAATATAAATATATAACTATAAAGGCACCAGCTCACTACAAGAAACAAACAAATTAATGTACAGTATAGCTGCAGTTATAACTGAATACCTGGGATGCAAAGTCAACAAATAGGGGGGAAAGTGCATAACCAAAATGGAAGATCAAACTGGAAAATAAGATCAGCATGTTAAGTTCAGATGCAAAGAAGCTACAATAGATGAAATAGATGAAAGATGAGAAGCTGAAGCACAAAGAATACCTGATCAAGAAGTATCACCTAGAATCTAGATCATCTAGAAACAAGGAATATTAAGGAAGCACTAGAAATAATAAAGCAGCAAATAACAGCTATAATCAAGATCAGCAGAAACAAACCTCAAATTGCACACTACAGGCAGAATCTCCAATTTCAGTCAAACAAGAAACATTTCTACCAACTCATCAATGGAGAGATTGCAATGAACCAGTCAGCACCTGACAAAGAAGAAACAGTGCAGTTCTGGCACGGCTATGGACAACACAAAAAATTACAAGAAGAATGCATCTTAGATAAAGGAGATGGACAGGAATAAAAAAAAGAAGCTGAAATGAAACAACTTGTAATAACAGCAGAAATGGTGGAGAGCAGTGGAACAAAGATCAAGAACCGATTATCACCATGTAAAGACAAACTGCATGGTTTTTGCTTGAAACATCTGAGTAGTCTGCACCCATTCATTGCCAAGTAATTTAACAACATGTAGGTAGTCCTCAACTTACAACCACAATTGACCCCAACATTTATATGGCTAACGGAGACATTTGTTAAGTGAGGTTTGCCCCATTTTATGATCTTTCTTGGCACAGTTGTTAAATGAATCACTCTAGTTGTTAAGTTAGTAACACAGTTGTTAAGTGAATCATGCTTCCCCATTCAGTTTGCTGGTCAGAAGGTCATAAAAAGTGACCACATGACTCTAGGACACTGCAACCATCAGTTGCCAAGCATCCAAATTTTGATCACATGATCAGGGGGATGCTGCAACACTCGTAAATGTGAAAAATGGTCATAAGTCATTTTTTTCATTGCCATTGTAACTTTGAAGGGTCACTAAATGAACTGTTGTAAGTAAGGACTATCTGTACTGCAAGGAAGTGAAACTGAAGGCAAAATCTACCTGATAATGAAAAATCCAATAAAAAAAGGGGAGGACCAGGCAACTACAGGCCAATTATTGCTTATCGACAACTTTCAAAATGCTAATTGATGTGGTAGCTGATGCCATCTAATAGCATTTGCTTATTGGCTGCTATAATACAAGAATTTTATTCAGGACAATAAATATTGTAAAATATTCACAATACAAAGCCCATCACTGATTAATCAACTTACTGATACCGTAATTTCTCCCATCATTTTCAGTAGAAAATCTGGAAATTTATTCAACACTATTCAGAGGCCCAAATGAATTCCCACAAGCATCTGGGTTGCCTGTGTTGAGCAAAATAAAATAATTGCAATGATCAGTAAATCTGCCAATTATGTGATTTTTTTTCAGTTTCTTATTTTTCTATTTATAAGTGTGGTTCATCACATTCTTGAATGAGGTTGAACATCTCAAAATAAAATATTTGTAGAAAACAGATCTTTAGACATCTGCATTTCTTTAAGCATATGTATTTTTGCTTGTAATTTATAGATAAGGCACCCCATTTTTGCAGTTTTCACTAGCTTAGTACATTTTCTTTATTTTCTTTAATATGTGCATATTTGTGCAGACTATAATGTGCTTTTTAATTGGAAAACTGTGAGAGTTGTGAATAGTACCTGAGTTTAAATGTATAAATCTGTGCAAAGATGGAAAATTAAATATGTTTCCATTCAAATGTAAACCTTACCAAATTTATCCTTAATTACAGGTGTTTTTTTTTTCTTAAATAGAACAGAATATCATTCCTCATGACATCTCTACAAAGAAAACAAACATATTTTTAAGTTCCTTGGGATTCTTTTTTCAGGCTGGTTTTAAGAAAACATGAGCAGGGCGGGGGAAGGATAATGTAAAAAGTTCTTCCAGTAAAATTTAACAGTCATAAGATGAAGTGCAGCAGGTGTTATAAAGGCTTCATTAATTGTAAGTATGGTAGATGCAAAAAAATAGGTTAGAATAGTCAAAAGAACTACTAAGACAATACATTATTTTTTTAATATTAGCAAAGTTGGAACACAAGTTAAATCAGCAGTAGAGAAAACCACAGGATGGGCTATTGATATAAATCCATGAAAAACTACACTTCAGCTTTAGCATGGAATAGTTGTTATAGCTACACTAAATTAGCTAAATTAATTCATCTAAATAAATAACTCAGTGATGTTTATAGAACAGTATGCTTTCAATTCATTGTGAAATCTATAAGGGCTAAGCATGTAATGGAGCTTATTACGGAAAAATATCACTTCTAGGAAATGGCATTTTATTCTTGGAAAGAGCTCAGCTCTTCTGAATATCGAGATTTCTTTTTTTTTTTCAGAATACCTGACCAATGTCAAAGCTGTTGCTTAGCAACCCCAGCCAACCTTCCCTAGGTTTGATTTTCTGCAGGAAGACTTCATGCTGAAAATGTGTCCTTGCCAAACAGTGTTAAATGTAATGAACCAATGACTCAAGGAATGAGACCTTCACCTTTATGGGAACTTTCCTAGTCTTCTATGAAATGAGTATGTCTATCGGGAATGGGTGATGCATCACAAAGCTTGCTTCCCAGAACAATCTTCTTAATTTCTGTGATGGAATAAAGTGGTTATGGTGAGGTTGTTTTCTTGCAGTTGTTTGCACAACACACGGACAACTTCACCATAGTTTCTATTGGGAAACTGTGAGCATCCTAGACCAAGCTAAGTCCAAGAACATTAGAGAATTCCTAAAAGCCTGGCACTTAGACAAATAGGCTATCAACAGGCACATAGAGATAAACAACATCTACATATCATACAAAAGAAACAATCAAAGGACTAAAAAGGAAACCAAAAAACCAAAGCATCTCCTTGCCAGCAATCAACAACCAGATAAACATTGATTAACACCAAGATTAACCCTAGACCAACAATCAAACAGTAAAAAAATACCCTCATCAAGGAACTACCAACTTGGTGCTCTCTGAGCTTGGTTGTTTTTTTGCAGACGTTTCATTACCAAACTAGGTAACATCATCAGTGTTAGAAGGGAATGGGGTAAAAAAACCAAGCAAGTTCAGAGAGCACCAAGGACCCCACACTTTACCCCTGAGCTACAAATATTCTCTTCCATCAATCAAACAGTAAAAACAGGCAAATCAAAGAATCACCATGATCACTTCCATCAACACTGACAGGGCAAGGCACTTTGTATATAAACAGAGAGCAAACTCCACAGAAAGACTTTTTTCTATAATACTGCCAGTTGTTGGAAAGGCAAGTAAGACAAAAAAAAAAACCCACATAAAAGACCTTAAAAATAAATTAGCTTTATAAAGGAACACATTGTTCCCAATCTACCATACCATTTTCTTGTTTATTTTCACAAAATCTGCATTATTTTTACTTGTCTTTTACCCAGAATGCAAGACCAGTGGGATTACGTGAGAATGAATTATTCATTTGGTCACCAAATGACTCCAAGTGAAACATAAAAGTGTCTCTGTAATACATATGGATAGGAGCAGCAACCAATTAGCCTCTTCCTCCACTTCTTCTTCTCAGTGTCTCTAAGCATTGGCATAAGTGTTATGCATTAATATCCTTGCTTATAGCTAGCCAAAAATAGCTGCATGTCTAGCTTTCATACTTAGCCACATTTCCAGTGATGCATTGCAAAGCAAAATACCGTAGGTTTTTTTTTCTCCCCCTTTTCTCAAACAACCCTATCCCTTACTTATGCATCATTTTTTTTCTAGGTAACCCAGAAAACAAACAAATATAAATGTTCTCATGACGTTTTTAAACAGTATGAATGTTGCAACAAATCCGACAAACATTGCAGCAATAAGCTTTGCCTTTTCCATTTAGATGAATTAAACTCAGGCAGAAGAATTTAAACTGGGCAATACATATTTTGTCCAAGCAGAACGTCATTAAATTTAATATGATTTCTTTTGAAATCAGTTTGGATGCAATTGCTACATTAAAGGAAAGATATTTAATATCTGTACGCAACTCAGTCTTTAATGAAAAGGAGACAAGATAGTGATTTTTTTTTCTAGATTGTTAACCATTTTTCGTTAATAGTCACAGACCAAAATAACAGTACCATAATATTAAAGTAAACAATTAAAAGATGTTGTATATCAGAGGTCCCCAAGCTTTTGGGCACCAGGGACCGATTCTGTGGAAAGAGGTTTTTCTGCGGACCAGAGGGGGCGTGGTTTTGTGTGCTGCCTGCATCTTGCGGATGGGGCTTTGCTTGTTTGTGCGGACCGGTTGCTGTGGTACTAGTCCACAGACCGGGGGTTGGGGACCCCTGTTGTATATCATTCAGCATTGTTTAAAGAAGAGATGCAAAGCCTTATTAAATCAGGAACAAGCATATTGAGTAAAATGGCATGGCAAGCCATTGATGCTGGAGTACGGGAAATCCTTAACTTACAACCATTTGTTTAGCGATTGTTCAAATTTACATTAGCCCTGGAAAAAAGTGACTTACAACTAGTCCTCACAATTTTGCAGCATCCCCACAGTAACATGATCAAAATTAGGGTGCTTGGCAACTGGCATGTATTTAGGATGTTTGCAGGCCCTTGGGATCATGTGATTGCCATTGCAACCTTCCCAACCCACTTCCAACAACGGGGAAGCTAGTAATGACTGCATGATTCACTTAACAGCCACAGTGATTCACTAAACAACCATGGCAACAAAGGTTGCAAAATTAGTGTGTAACTCACTTAACAATCGCCTTGCCTAATAATGGAAATTCTAATCCCAGTCATAGTCATAAGTGGAGGACTGCCTATATAAGGAAATTATGTGGCTGTTAACTCTATCATTCTATTTGAATTCTGATCAGATTAAAGATGTTTCATTATGCTGACAAGGAAGAATTTGAACATTGAACACTTGTAGACATAGACCAAGGTTTCTACAAATTCCAGCTTCATATTGGCTGGTTATTATATCATAAGGGATCTAATTATTTCTACCATCTACAACAGCTGAATCTAGAAGACCAAAACATAGAAACATAAAGCTCTGAGATGTTCAGAAATCGCTAGTTGATCTGAATGATTTAAAACCACTGGTTAAATTTCCTAGTAGAATGTCTGGAGAGATCCTGCTGTAATCATATCTATAAACCTTGATGAAAACTCATAAAGGACATAAACCAAGGCTGAGTTTATGCCTTTTAAATGTGGATTTGCTTACAGTTAAGAGCTGAGATGTGGAATGCTGAGTTTTATATCTGTTAATTAATGTTGCTATTTTAGGACTCTGTTTGGACATTTTGCTGCACCTGGATTGGAGAAGGCATCACTTATTGGATTTGCCTATAGCTGAATTATGGGCCTTATGAAAGGTTTTATATGTGTTAATTGACATGAGGTGAAGAGATAGTGAAATTGTTTATACCGGTTGGGATGTGACTGGGATGTTGTTTTTTTAGGGTTTTTTTCCCTCCCTCCATTTCTATTTCTGTTCTCTTACACCGTTTTCTTTGTATTATGGTAACTAAAACTTTTAATAAAATTATTTTTTAAAAACCCTCATCTGTATCCCAAGGCTAGCAACGATTGACAGGAAAAAGCCATACCACAACAGTCTGTCATCTGTGCCAGTTATGTAAGAAGACAAGACAACCATCCAATAAAGTTTGAGGAGCTAAATCTTGTGAGTGGAGATTTCTCTTACCCTAGAGTTAAAGGTGACAACACGTGCCTGCCTCAGAACAGCATGCTTAGGAATTGAGGGTGGACAGTTTCATGAGTAACAAAATTTTATTACTAAATTTAACTGGATCCCGTAGAGCAGCTGCATCAGCCCCTTAGCTTCAGATAATATTATCATAACCATAATACATTACTTCCCATGGAGTAGTCACAATATATTGAGTTCCAAATAGCCAAGCGAGTGACTACTTGCATAGTAGACTTTCAGAACTAGTATCTATGATAGCACAGAAATCAATTGGAATGAAGAAGATTCAGAATGTATTATTCTACATGAAACATCAGCTCACAGACTTTTTCTGCGCGTGAGCAATTGATACACTGATGCCCTTATTTTGGCATTCTAATCATTCACATAATAGATGGGGCATGCTAGATTCATGCATGCTAACTCCATCTCGCTATTTCATTGCTTTCCACACCATACCTCTAATTCTGGAACCCTCTTGTTATTGCTGTAGTTTTTGCAACAGTTATATCATTCCTTTAAATAGGTAGAAAAGAATTTTCCATAGTAACCTGGGAGGAGTTTACGTCTTGTGCCAAACATATTTTCTCTCCATTTTGCATCCTCACCCAACCTCGATGTAGCTTCACATTAAAAAAAAAATGTTTAAGGGTGGTCCTCTAGTCTAGCCTACTGATCTGTACAAAAAGCTATACTCAATTAGATTTTGCAGATGACTCAGTATATGCTAATACAATCGTAAAAAGATGGACATGGGGAAGTATTAGAAGTTTTTTGTATCTCCAGATCACTACAGAGATAGAATATACTTCTCTTCAGTCCAAGCATAAAGAAATATAACTGCTTGCTTTTACAAAATCCTGCATGTCAGCTTGATAACAAAATAATAGGAAGTATTGTGACACTTTTATAGATGACAGGGAATTTATGATCATTCATGCAAACCAGATCTATGGAAATAGGATAGAATGGTCTGGTTAAAAATAACAACAATTCTGCCTGTAACATGCAAGTCCTGGTTGTAAATTATCTTGTTCTTTGCTTCATGGAGTGCAAATGATACAACATGTGTTTAAACCAGATTTTGGTAATCAGAAACATCTGGAATTTCTCTCTCTCTCTCTCTCTCTCTCTCTCTCTCTTTCTCTCTCTCTCTCTCTCTCTCTATCTATATCTATCTATCTATCTCTGTGTGTGTGGTCTAGATGTAAGGAAACATCATAACTGCTTTTTTAAAAGCTCTATAATTCAACCTCTACTCCACCGTGGACTCAGATAAAATAAACTATTGTTACATATCTAGATGTACTTTGAAGAGTGCCTGCCTTTCTTATCTATTATATGGCTTTCCAGCCTAGTCCATCATATGGAATTTGATAACTTGAATTTTTAAAAACCTTACATATTTGCATCTCAAAACTGTTTATCATATATCACTAGTGGGAGGGCAAAGTAAAGGGGGAAAATCTGGAAATCTGTTCAGGCCCTTCTTATACACAGGAATAGTATCTGTCTTGTGACTCTAGATATACAGTAAAGTAATAATTCAGTTTTGAGAAGGTGTTTATATCAAAGCCCCCTATAGAAAGAGACATACAGAAATATGTACCAGTAACACGCTTCAGAGTAATAGGTATGCCTGCGTATTCTAAATATATACTGGAACAGCAATTGATATTTTTCTGATATAGGAATGTGGAAACATAATAGTTGCATTGCTTGACCATTTTGTATGTTGCAGCATACAAAAAATGTTTATTGATTTATTACTTTGAAATATTTATTTGCTACCCTATAACAATCTTTTTAGTATATCATATTAATTTTTGCTTAGGATGCATGGATGATGATAGATTATATATACATATAATCACACACACACACACACACACACACACACACACACAGAGAGAGATTCAGACAGGCAGCAGACAGACAGACAGACAGACAGAGATGAAGCAATCTTACATTATCAACTTAATGGTACCTACAAGTTTTGGGGCAGGAATACTTAATAGTTTTCCTTTTTGTTATTGAACCCAATAAACCATTCAGATAAGGCAGTAAAATAATGGTGTTTTTCTATAGATAAGATAGCTCTGCTACAATATAAAAGCCAGTTCTGAGTTTGAGAACTGATTCCTAGTCTAGAGTTTCTTCAAAGTATACAATTTTATGTTCTTATACAGAGAGTCCCATTGGGGTGTTGCAGAGTCCTGCAGAAAACAAGTCCTCACGTTCTCCATTTAAGCTCTTGCTGTCACCAAGGGAAGAAAAATTCCCTTGCTAATTCTAAATGTCCTTGCTTTTTCCTTACCCTGTCTCCTCCTTCAATCTGTTCTTCCCTTCCATTTCTCCAAACCTGGATCTTTAATATACTTCTTAGTTCATTTTCTCTTTATTTCCTGAAATAGCCACTTTCCCCACCAGTCTAGCCCCTATCTCACTCATGATCTATTTAGGGACGGACTTGCACAGACAATCAATCTCTTCCTTCTTATTTTCTATGTATCCTGCAGTTTACCTCAACGTTTTAATCCTTCCTGGCTTGTCTTAAGTCTCCTCAATTAAGAAAATGTCATATTGTGGGAACAAAAAGTTGGGACTTCTCTGTTATTGTATCTGCTTTATGGAACCATCTCCCCTTGGAGATCTGGATAGCTCTGATTCTTTTGGTCTTTCATAAGGCATTAAAGATCTGGATATCCCATCAGGGATTTAGATCAGGAGCTTAAATCTGTCCTGTTGATGAATGTATTTGTTTCAAATATACAATGGTACAAAATGAAAGATTTTTTTTTAGAGTTATTATTATGGTTGGTCACACAGTCAGTCAGATGCTTAGACTGGAATGCTTGATAGTGAGATGGTGGTATATAAATTTAATGAATGAATAAATTGATGCATTTGACATTTGTATCCACCTATTAAATCCTTCTGAAGGAATTGGGATATGCTGAGATTGTTTTTTTTTACTGGTTATTATTATTTGGGATTAGTATTCAGTTTATATATTATGCTGTTGTTTGGGGGGTTAATTACTGCTATGAAATGGAGTAGATGAATTGTTTAAATAAATAATTTGATATTATTTTCTGCTATTCATTTGATGTACGCTGTTTTTTAACGCTATGTTAACCACTTAGAATAGGAAATGTGAATTGGATGGTCATATAGATTAATAAATAAATAATCAACAATAATACGTACCTTAGAATAAAAAAAATGCATTTCCAAACAAACAAATGACAAGTCAGTATTAAAAGCTTTATTGGAACCGGTGCCAGATTTAACACTATTGGAATATTACATTTTATCATAGGCAATCTTAACACATATTACATTATAAACTATTGCCATCAAGCAGTTCCCAATGGCAGCCTTGGGAATTGAATGCAGCAGCTCAAGGGTAGTACATGAAATGAGAGATAAAAAAAAGGCATATTAGGTGATCAGCTTATTCTTCTACAACAGCAGATTGGATCATTTTCCACAGTGTGTTTTCCCAGTTTTATTTGAGTGTTTCTGAATGGTTCAAATCTCCACCATTTCCCATGAAAAACAATTCTGTACTGCATATACTCTTTTCTGGTGATGATGATGATACTGTATGAAAACCTTCGTAGTGGTAATGGTGAGAATAAATAGCAAAGATTAAATTGCAGTCTATTACAAAGTGAGGGGTTAGTCACTAAGATCTATGTGTTTTGGAGATATGCATCCCAGCATCCTCTCTAATAAAGTGTTTTCGTATTGCCCCAGTGCAACACTGGAGCAAATTTATTGAAACTGTTTGCTGCATAAAAGTTCTGCAGTACATAAGCTAAAAAAAAAAGTGTTTTTCTTAAGCTTATTATGAGAGTAGCTGAAAACTTTAGCTTTTCTCTCCATGAAAAACTGTCTGCCTATAGAAAAATGGGACAATAGCAATACATATGGGAACACCTGCTCTTGAGTCAGATGATAAATGACTCTACAGAATCAGGCAAAAACTATTGTAAAAGACCAGCTAAGAATGAGAGAAGATAAGAGATAACATTATAACATGGTGAAAGTTGGCAAAATGTAATAATCTTCATTCTTTTTTTTTTCTTTTCTTCAAAAATTAATAGTTAAGCATGAGATGTACATTTAAGAGCAGACTATTCTGAGACAAATTGTTCAAATGCTTGAAAGGATATACTGCATCTTGTCTCTGTCAAACATTAAATGTATCCTCTGATTCATTCTGATGTTCCAGGACTGCCATTAATTTGAAGGAATAGATCGATACATAGAGCTCAGTTCCTCCATAGAAATGAATGGGAAAACTCACCCCTCTTTTACATACAGTAAGCCTCCCTTCTCCCTAAACACCAGATAAATAAGCTATTCATTTTTGAATAATGTAACTTGCCCTTTGCCAGGGATCATTTGTGAATGCTAATTATTGCATTAAAATATTCACAGATTTATTTCACAATCTATAAACCTTTCATGATGTTCAAGTGAAATTCAGTATCATCTCTATAATAAACATTCATACACATTGCCAGAACTGAATCTACTGGATTGCTAACTTTATATTATCAGCTAGAGCATTATGAACAGCATCTATGCCAGCATATTATAATTAATGCACCTTTATCAATTATTTTTTAAAGAAAACTTTTTTTTATATTCTGAATGTCTTTCCTCAAATCCACTTCTTCTTTAGGTTACTTTCTATCCTCTGTCTTTTTTTCTGGCTTTAGCATTCATTTTCTTGAATAGTTTTCTGTATATTCCCTCTTCCTGGAAAGCCTGAACACCTGTTTCCTGCATGATTCTACCCTAAACATTGCTTTTCCTCTTATCTCATCTAATGGCAGCAATCAGACTCTTAAATAATCAGGTTTATCATCATTATTCTTCTCTCCTGCCTTGACAGTTGAGGGAAGGAGTTGCTTTTTCCATAGTTTTAATCTGATCTAGGGACTGTAAACATGATTTATGTATTCCATTCTTGCAATGTTAGATTCCATCCTACATGCTTTAAAGTCATCATCACCTTCACCACCACCATCATCATTATGTTGTATTCCATTTCCTTTGCCAAAGCATATTCCTTATAACATCCACATATTCCTACCCTTGGAAATTGGCCTCTTAGAGCTAATTCCGCTAACAGGTTAGTTGGATTGCTCATATGAAAACATTATTCCTTTACAAGGGCAGTGTAATACGTGAGCCAGCAGCTCACTGAAGTCAGCCATTACACAGAGGTAAATTATTAGTTCAGAATCAGAAGTAGTAGTGATTTACCACCTCACCTGAGCAATATAGAAAACCACTCAGAAGAGATATGGCCATTTTAAAATGGCACCATTGCAAAAAATTGTTTATCATTCTTCAGCCATGTTGTATAAGGCCATAAAACAATTGAACATGAGATCTGTGGCTAGTGTGAACCTATTGTAATAGAAAAGTAGTTATTTCTTTACCACATAGCTAGCAATGACTCTTCTACCACACAGAATAAGGAATGGTGTCGATTGACAAATTGTTAATAACATGCTCTAATGACATGGTTCCCTGCTGTGATGCAACATTATTTTCCATGACATTCCTAAAATGTTTTTATTGTCAGAATGTGGTTTCGGGTCAGTTTGTTTGAAATTAAAGAGTACCCAATTGCATTTACCGGAGAATCACATCAATCCTTGATATAAAGGAACATAAAAAAGAATAGTCAAGAATAAGGATACAGTCCTGTCTTTCAGTGCATTTCCCAACGATGAAACATCTATCCAACGTCTAAATAATCATTATATAGATTGAAATATAATTCAGTGGATTTTTTTCTTTTGCCCCCAGTTGCTTTCAGGCTACCAAAGCTGATGAATGTTTGCTCTATTTTTTTCAGATAAAAAAATGAGATTTCTGTGATTTGATAAGGCAAGATAGAGATCCAGCCTGAATAATAGCCCTTTAATGTATTTTTTATTTTATTTGCTACATTATGTGGAGACCATCAAAAAAGCAGCATAGCAAACCCCAATGTGTCTGGAATTTTTGGAATACACTACAGTAGTTGTTTGGGAGGACCAAGTTAAATTTTGCTTATTGTATGACAGCTTCATTAGATTGATGGCAGGGATACATTTATCTTTATTAATAAAGGAGTTTTATAGATGCGGGTCCCTAATACCCATGTCAGAGAAAAGGACCATATCATATCTATTAATAATGATTCTGATCTTTGGAATGAGAGGCAAACAATGAATTGTATAACTTGAAAGAGAGATAACAAGGTTCATAAACATGCATTTCTTAGATATCAATACAGCATATCGCTCACAATGCTGACTGATTTGTTTAAACATAGAGATTAAAGGAGTTTTACGGCCTTCAAATGTAGAAGCAGAAAGTTAAATGGCTTTTCTCTCACTTTATCTCCATGGTTAGCTCTTTATATATTGGTACTCTGATTGTCTCTTTGATAGTTGTTTAATCAGTTTTGTTGGCATGCTCTAATTCATTCACATACTTATTACAGATGGCTTCTATTGTGCAGGAATGACTAAGGAAAGACTGACATCCATGTATAAGCATAGCAATTCTTACATTTCAACTAAATTTGTGTTAATGATTAAGTATTTTATGATAACAATAAAACATCAAAAGCATATTTACAATAGAGATATTGAGAGAATCATGAGAGTCCTAGTAAGCTTTTAGACAATTTTTAAAGCAAAAAAAAACAAAACAAAGAAAAAGATAGAGATGAAAGAGATGAAATATATAAAACTTCAAAGGATATAAACTTTGAATATTTTTTTTTATTCAAAATCATATACTAAACCAGAGAAGATATCGGATGAGGATATAGAGACCTTCCTAATTATATAAATTTACTACACTTAGATGATAGACAAAAACATATTTTGTATGCCTCACTATTTGGGGTAGATTAAACTTTTTTTTTAAAAAAAAAAGGCAAGTGGTAAAAATGCCAGGACTGGTGGATTCCCTATACAGTGGTATAAAACATTTATAGATCTTTTGATGCCAAACTTTGACAATTGTATGATGAGATATTGAATATGGGAATTTTATCTGAGGCATTTAATCAGACTTGTATTACAGTTACACCCAAATCAGGTAAAAATCATACCCAATGTGCTAATTATCATCCAATCTCACTGATTAACATTGATGGATCTTAACAGCAGTGCTAGCAAATAGATTACAGTAAGAATTACCATTGGCTATTAAGAATGATCAAGCTGGGTTTATAAAAATTAGGCAAGCTACAGAACATATTAGGTTAATTGTAGATTTAATACTTAAAAATGAAAAACAATTTGTAGTTTTATCATTAGACAAAATAGACAGTACATTATTGTATGAAATAGGTTTGGATTTCCTTTGAAATTGCTAAAATAATCCATAAAATGGATTAAGATATTTTACAAGCTGCCCACATCTAAAGTAAATGTTGATGGCATATTTTCTGCAACTTTCCCACTATTTAGCGGAACTAGATAAGGGTGTCCATTTTCATCCTTGCCTTTTTATATTTGTGTGGAACCCTTGGCTTGTACAATTAGACAGTTTAGGTGGATTTACAAAGTGGTACAGATAAACTTGTTTTATTTGCGAATGATATTCTTCTATTTCAAACCTCAAACTACTATTCCAATGCTGATGCAAATGATAAGTGGCCTTTAGTAATATTGCAGGATTTTCTATTAACTAGTCTAAATCTACTAAGTAGGGGGAAATTTGGTTACCCGTCCCATTTGTATTAAGTGCAGAAAATAAACACACACAAAAACACACATGCAAGTGAATAATGTTTGTAATGTTATAATTTGTTGTTGTATTTTTTTCTCTTAATTTTTAAGCACTTGTTATATATTTTTAACAATGAATGTATTTTTGTGTTTTGTTCCTTTTCTTTTTCTTCCTTTATTATTGTTTAAAGCAATACCAAAAATATTTGAGTGTTGAGTGAATGTTCTTTAGACTTATCTATAGACCAGGAGTGTCAAACTTGCAACGTCACATAACGTGTCGTGGCGTATTCCAACTTTTTCCCCATTGCCAGAGCTGGGGTGGGCGCAGTTTCGGCATGACACATCCGGCCCATGGGCCAGCAGTTTGACTCCCCTGCTATAGACCCTTACTCTTATAATTGTCCTTCACAACATCTTATTTTCACAGGTGGATATTTTTAAGGACATTGTAAACTCCTTGAGCTCATTTGGTCAGCAAAAAAGTGGGATGCAAGTATCTCAATCTAATCAGATGTCTTGGTTCATCTGATGCAGTGCAGCAGAATACTTCACAAATATTTGAGGATATGTCAAATGACTTATATATATATCCTTATAATTGATCGAGGCTTTGACTGAGGTTCCTTCAAATAGGCAACTAGGTACTATTATCCATCTAAATATTGTCTCAATTTTCTATGTTTCGGCCATGCATATTAAAGAAAGATATATGTTGACATGGCTATGCCCAAGTAGTTCTCAATTTGCAACCGTAATGGAGCCTGGATTCTCTGTTATAAATAATGATGGTAGTAAGTTGAGGCATCCATGTGACCAGACCCAATTTTATTTATCTTTTTTTTTTTAGCAGCGGTCATTAAACGAATGTGGTGATCATTCAGCCAAAGCTGGAATTTCTTAAGTAAATCGATGTATTCATATGGGTATTTTTGCCATGACCACAAGACTCTGTGGCTGGCCTTAAGATGAGTCAATTGACAAATGTGGTCATGTGGTCATGAGGTATGTGCAGCCATTAGACCTCTTGAAACAAGGTTGTAAGTAGCTTTTGGGAGGTCCATTATAACTTTGAATGGTCACTAAGTGACCAGTCATATGCCAAGGACTACCTGTACACATATGGATAATTTCTTAAATTAGGGCTAGCAGGTCTTGGCTGCAAACAAATTATTAGCCATTATATAACAGCCATGAAATATTGAAAAAAACTCACTTTTTTGAGGTTCTAGTGAGGGATATGCATTTTCTCAGCCCATATCCAGTGGTCCTGTTTAAATTAATATCCAGCTTCATATATGAAATTAGCATTTGACATAATTTAAGTTTCCTTATAGCAGGGGTCTTTAAACTCAGGAAAACTGGCTGAGGAATTCTGGGAGTTGAAGTCCACAAATCATAAAAGGGCCAAGTTTGAAGACCCCTGCCTTATAGTTCCCTTATATTCACTGGTGCAGATAAAATATCTTTCTCTCTACCTGCCAATCCATGCCTCTTTTTCCTGCCAGATGTGCTAGAAATATTTTAAATATTTTACTATTTATACATCCCGTTCCATATAGCAAAATCTGCCACCTGCCTAACCTTTAGTATTTTTCTGTTTTATAGGATTGTCTATTTTTTTTAAATTAACCCAGTTTTTGAACTGATTGTCTTTCCTTTCAACTGCTATCTTCATGTGAACTGGATTTTTTTTTTAAAAAAAGGATATTTTCAAGTACGAATCCTCATTGAATTTGGATAGTAGTCCAACTGTCCCACAGAAAAAGTAATAACCATTTTCCACAATTTTATATATACAAATATAAAATACAAAACTCTCAAAAAAAAATCCAAGAGGAGACAAAAAAAAAAAACACAAAACACAAACAATCAAAACATTAAAAAAGAAAAAGGCACATCAAAAAAAGTACAACACATATACACATATTATCCCCTCTAGTTGAAACTGATTAATACATTACTACGACATTAGTTCCCACCTCTTGCAAAACAAGCCCTCCCAAAAATTTTAAATTACTAAATCTATTTGCAAATTATTGACCTATCTTCTATATATTATATTAGTGACAAAGTAGTCAACAGGAAGAATAATAATACTAAAACAAAATAAAAATTAAAGTTTCAAAACTCTCTGTTATTGTAATCCACTTGTAGAAAGTTTACCATGGCATCTTAACTATCTATCTGAAGCCATCCCAAAAGTTTTAAATAGTTCATCCTGGATCGAATATCCACATTTGCTTCTTAGTGCCATCTCTTATCAATTCTTGTTTAAACCAAAGAGATCATTGTCGATTTCAGAAAAGGCAGGCACAGCCACACTTCTCTGTGCATAAATGATTCACCTGTGGAGATGGTTACCAGCATCAAATTCCTGGGTGTGCAGCTAACGAGTAGGCTGACTTGGTCGCTCAACAGTGAGAAACTGGTGAAGCGGGCACAGCAGCACCTGCATTTTCTGCGCCGCATGAGAAAAGCACATCTTCCTTCCCCTGTCCTGACCACTTTCTACAGAGGGACGATCGAGAGCATCCTGTCATACAGCATCACAGTCTGGTTTGGAAACATCACTGCTTCAAACAGGAAGGCGGTGCAGAGAGTGGTGAGAATGGCCAAAAAGATCATTGGCAGTCCCCTCCCTCCCATCCAGGACATAGCACAGAAGCGCTGCTTGAGCAGGGTCCGTTAGATTATTTGGAACACTACACATCCTCTTCACGACCTGTTTTCCTTGTTACCTTCTGGGAGGAGGCTTCGTGGTATCCGTAGTAGAACATCCAGATTCAGCCATAGTTTCATTCCATACAGCATTAACCTTGTGAACTCTCAAGCTTCCTCCTTCCATTATATATTCAAGATGGACAGTATTTAATATTTAATTGTTATGTATATGTAGAGGTGTGGGTCTATACATATGTTGTATATAGTATGTTTAGGTGTGTGTCATGTATGTGTTTCACTTTGAGAGCGGGCAACTAAATTTCATTTTTGATGTGTGCCGTTGTGCCCACAGTAAAAAAATGACAATAAAGGTTATCTTATCTTATCTTATCTTATCTTATGTTATCTTATCTTATCTTATCTTATCTTATCTTATCTTATCTAATTAAATATAATAAATTCAGTCTCCAGAATAAGTCTATCTTCTGATCAAAGTCCAAATAGAATGGGTTATCAGTTGACTGTAATAAATCCATCCAGTCTCCCTCAATCTTCATAAAAGATTCCACAATTTATCCTCACGTTAGACATGTACCCATGGACAGACAGTCGCATTAGATCAGTTGTAGAGGTTAATCTGTATAAAAGAATGGAAGAAGGCACGTGACCACAGCTGAGCTGTCTTCCTGGCCAGAGTAAATGCATTCTGCCTCTATGTTATGCCACAGAAAAGCAAAACACAAAGTCTGAATGACACAAAACCACTAAAGATAGCATTCTTTGTGAACAGCCCTTTTGAAACTCTAGCAAGAAGTCAAGTTGAATTTTAAAAGAGGAAATGAATTGACCTTCAAAATCCATTTTATTCTATTGCCCACTTTGGTATGGTTGTTTCTTCCTCAACCCCATCCTACCAAGGAATATAGGAAATATTTATCACATTGTACAAGGACAGATGCAGATGCATTTGTTCTCCTGCTTAGTATTTAAGTGACCTTTGCTCAGGGACAGTACCAAATTTTGGGAGTGTTGCAGGGGTTAATTGTGGGGATGAAGCCTCTTGAAGCAAATCATTCCTATCCCTATTCTTAACACAGTACACAGAAAATAGCTTTTATGAGCAATTTTGAGAGAGCTGAATAATATGAGGAAAATGAACAGCAGACCTTGGGAAGAAAACTGTTCCCAGCTCTGACCATAAATTGCCAAATATAAATTTTAACTTTTGAGTGTTTTTATTATTATTGATTATTTGAATTTATATGCTGCCCAATTCCCAGCCACACTGGGCAGTCAATCTTGAATAAAAAGAGAAAAAAAAAGATCATATCATTAAAATGTTGCCTTTGCAACAGAAATTCAGTGCTGCAGATGCTGTGGGCTGCGTGTGTGCACACAAATAGCCACTTCTGGAACTAAAAACAACAGGTCATAATCTCCCTTTTCTTTCCTTTTCTTCCCAAAGAAATTCATAAGAAAAATCAAGACAATAATACTTAATCTATTGTATTAAACATCAGAACTTCTGAAAGGATCTCACCTTTTCCCACTGAAATAAAGGTATTGAAAGACTATGCTTAAATAACCACACATAATAAGAATCTCATCCAATTAACCACTTTCCTTAGATTCATACATAGTTACTCCATGACGGACACAGAACTCAAAAATTATATTGTGACATATGGTTAGGTGGATGGCTGGATGGATAATAGATAGAGATAAAAATAAAGATGATAGATAGATAGATAGATAGATAGATAGATAGATAGATAGATAGATAGATAGATAGATAGATAGATAGATAGATAGATAGATAGATAGATAGATAGATAGATAGATAGATAGATAGATAGACAGAGATATAGATAGATAGATAGATAGATAGATAGATAGATCGATAGAAAGATAGATCGATAGATAGATAGATAGATCGATAGATAGATAGATCGATAGATAGGTAGATAGATAGATAGATAGATAGATAGATAGATAGATAGATAGATAGATAGATAGATAGATAGATAGATAGATAGATAGATAGATAGAGAGGCAGGCAGGCAGGCAGGCAGGCAGGCAGGCAGGCAGGCAGGCAGGCAGAGAGCATTCATCCCCATTTGTCCTAATTGTCATGATGAGAAGAAGGAGATGGCAACACCATTTTATTATTTGTTTATTTATTTATTTTTAATTTAATTTACATCTTACCCATCTCCTCTGGAGGCAACTTGGGGTGTGTTACAAACATTAATCTGGGCAGTTTAGAAACATTGTCCTATTGTCTTCGCTTTTTTCATGCGTTCAGGGCTGCTTCCCTCTTACCATGAATATGGTGAGAGCTGATGGTCACTTTTGAAAGGATGATCTCTATAATTCAGTCCTCCTTTTGCGCCGCGTGAGGTTCCCTGCAGCCCATCCAAAGAATCCTGCCAAATGCTAAAGCTTGTGTTCTACTGAGTCGCTAATCCCAAGAGAAGCAAGGGAACAGATGGTAGCTCTTTAACAACCATGAATGCCACTGTGCAAGCTATTTACACCCATCTATGGATTTGTATGGGGAAAGGGGAATGTGACTCCAAAGAGAAAGAAATGAGATTCAGAGAGTAATTGAAAAGAAGGCCATAAATAGCCACATAACACTGCATTCTGTAAACCCATCTGACAATGCATTGGGGATGAGTGAACACGGTGGCTCTGGAAATTAGTTGATTGCACACAGAACAATAGATTCAATCCCTGCAAATGCCTTCTCAGCCACCCACAAAAAGCAAAAGTGATAACCTATAAAAATAAATATTAATCTATTCCCAGACTGTGCTCTCCTCTCTTGTGGGCCGCTGCATCTGTATCTATTTTGTCCACTTATCTTACCCAAAATATTTTGGGGGTGAGATAACTATTGCATTAATTAAATACACAAGAATGTCAATAAACATCTCTGGAATAATAATGTTTTGTAAAGAGAAAACAACGTGGAAAGCTTTGAATGGCAGTCTAATTGCTTGCGTAGATCAAAGCTATGAAATATCTCTTATTGGGTTTTTATTTTTAAAGGCTCCTCCATGGATTACTGCCTTGTCATGGCGAAGGGGCTTGCGTAACTCAATGAAGCTATGAGCTATGCCGTGCAGGGCCCACCCAAGACGGACAGGTCATAGCAGAGAGTTCTGACAAAATGTGATCCACTGGAGAAGGAAATGGCAACCCACTCCAGTATCTTTACCATGAAAACCCCATGGACAGTACCAAAAGGCAAAAAGATATGACGCTGGAAGATGAGCCCCTCAGGTCGGAAGGTGTCCAATATGCTACTGGGGAAGAGCAGAGGGCTAGTACTAGTAGCGCCAGAAAGAGTGAAGTGACTGGGCCAAAGCCGGAAGGACGCTCAGCTGTGGATGCATCTGGTGTTGAAAGGAAAGTCCGATGCTGTAAAGATCTTTTCTCCATAGGAACCTGGAAAGAAAGTCCTGGAGGAATGTTGTCCATGGGGTCACGATGGGTCGGACACGACTTCGCAATGAACAACAACATTTTTAAAGGATCAACAACAAATACAGGAAAGAGACTTTCCATACTGCATTTGCTTTACACTGGCTGACCAAATAAAAACAATTTTGGTGAAATTCCTCTATTATTTTAAGTTGTTTAAAAGCATTCCAAGTTTAACCTGGTAATGCTTAAGTCATTCTCTCTCTTTTTTATATGCATACATTAAGAAGCCGTATATTTAACAGCTGGCTTCCTACAACTTTTTAGCTCAAGCAAAATTTTATGTCATCAGGAATTGGCTGCAACTCTAAGAAAAAAAAAGTCCCAACCCTCTACAGATTGAAGTTTTGAAACAGATCCCAAGTTTTATATAGCAACCTATAAAATATTTGTGGTGGGATCAAAACAGGCGGCAGATTGCACTGATGTGACCACCAAAAATGGTGGCCACAGCAGTACAATCAAAACCCTGTCTTTTTGTGTCTGTATGTACTGTGTACATATGTACGAAAGGAGAGCTTGGATTACACTTCCACAGCCACCATCTTGTCTGTTTTGAAGGCCCCTGGTTTGAGAATTTGGTGTGCTAGATTGGCAGTTACAACGACACGCCAGGAAGGAAGTTTGCAAGTGATTTGTGTGAATCACGCTTGATTGGATTCAAATTGGAGAGGCAAGATTTAAGGAAGCCTTGCTTCACTTTGATTTGAAGTTGTGATAGGAGATCCAAGGACAGCCCAATTCCATTTGGGGTGCTTTAAGTTTAGATTTTTTTTTATTTTTATTTTAAAAAAGCTCTGTAGATAATAATAGAGAAATATCAAAGTTCCTGAAACTGCTCTTCTTTGGCAGCATTGGATGAAAATAGAAAGACTGGCAGACACTTTAAAGGACATTAACTCAGTTCAATTGAATACCTTCAAGGACTTTACTGCAAGATATTTTTAAAAAATATTCCTCTGCACTTCTTTTAGGAGAGAAATAGCAAGGATAAAGGAAAAGGTTATAGAATAGCCTCCAACTTCTCTAACGAAGAGTTCCTGGAGAAGTTGGCCAAACCAATGCAGAAAGAATCTTGCTCAGATTTAAAAACAGAGACTTTTAGAAACATGACATCTTTGTTTCATAGGGCCCTGGGCCAGGTACTATAGGATGGCTAGGGAACTGCCTTTGTGGCCAGATATATTTGCTATCCGTAATCACTGGGTTTCTAGGATGCTAGAACTTAGAAGATTGGCAAACATGTCCTCTTGGGAGGGACACCCCCCCCCTCAACACTGGTTTCAATCCTGTGCAAAGATGGGCACAGAACTTTAAGCAAATTGAAATGAAAGCAATATATTTCCTGTTACAAACTCAGAATTAGATGATATGTAAATTGCTGACCGTATTGACTTATTTCTGGGTTTTATTGTCTGTAAGAGTGCAATTACCCAATCTTAACTGGGAGCATCATGCGTTGAGAAAGGAAGTCTAAACTTACTTCACAAATTCTTTTTTTTAAAAAATAATAATAATAAAATTGCACACCCAGACCCAATCTGTCGGCATGCAGATTCTAAGACAAATGAATAAATATGATTGCCCCAAGTAGCAATCTCTGTACTCAGTAATGGAAGGAAAGTCAACATGTTCTTTTGCTGGGCAAACTAAAATCAAAAGACAGGAAATTGTTAAGCCATGTACGTACCATCTACTTTAGTGTGAACAGTTCATGGCTACAATTTAAAACAAATTTCCTCTCTCCCCCCCCCCCAAGATGAATGTGCAGTTTGCCCAAAATATTTTGTGCCTGAATGCATTTTTTGGTAGATTTGAGGCATCAAATAGCACTCCTGCTAGGAAAGCTGTGCCCCATCCTGATGAGCAAGTGCCAAGCTTTGATGTCACCTCTGTCCGGAAAACACTGCAGACAGTTAACATTCGGAAAGCAGCAGGCCCAGATAACATCCCTGGATGTGTCCTCAGGGAATGCGCAGAGGAGCTGGCTTGTGTTCTCACAGATATTTTCAACCTCTCATTGCAGCAGGCAGTGGTCCCATCGTGTTTTAAGACGGCCATCATCTTGCCAGTGCCAAAAAAGTCCACAATTACAGGCCTCAATGATTACTGTCCGGTTGCACTGACATCCACCATCATGAAATGCTTTGAGAAGCTGATAAAGGACACTATTGTATCTAGCCTCCCGCCAGCATTTGACCCGCTTCAGTTTGCCTACCGACCAAATCGCTCTACGGAGGATGCTATTTCTTCCGTTCTCCATCTGAGCCTGAAGCACTTAGAGGAAAGAAATACTCATGTGCGTTTGCTGTTTGTCGACTTCAGTTCAGCATTTAACACAATCATTCCCCAGCATCTAGTAGACAAACTGGGCCTTTTAGGCTTAAACACTCCTTTGTGCAACTGGATTCTGGATTTTCTTACCAACAGGCCCCAATATGTGCGAGTTGGAACAAATACCTCTAATACCATTTTCTTGAGCACAGGTTCTCCTCAGGGCTGCGTCTTAAGTCCGCTACTGTTCACCCTGTTGACCCATGACTGCTGTGCTAGGTTTGCCACCAACCATATTGTGAAGTTCGCAGATGATACAACAGTAGTGGGCCTTATTCAGGATGACAAGGAGGAAGCTTACTGCAAGGAGGTTGAGGGGTTGGTGAACTGGTATAAGGAAAACAGCCTAGTTTTAAATACAGGAAAAACCAAAGAGATCATTGTTGATTTCAGAAAAGGCAGGCACAGCCACACTTCTCTGTGCATTAATGATTCACTTGTGGAGATGGTTACCAGCATCAAATTCCTGGGTGTGCAGCTAACGAGTAGGCTGACTTGGTCGCTCAACAGTGAGAAACTGGTGAAGCGGGCACAGCAGCACCTGCATTTTCTGCGCCGCATGAGAAAAGCACATCTTCCTTCCCCTGTCCTGACCACTTTCTACAGGGGGACAATCGAGAGCATCCTGTCATACAGCATCACAGTCTGGTTTGGAGGCATCACTGCTTCAGACAGGAAGGCGGTGCAGAGAGTGGTGAGAATGGCTGAAAAGATCATTGGCAGTTCTCTCCCTCCCATCCAGGACATAGCACAGAAGCGTTGCTTGAGCAGGGTCCGTAAGATTATCTGGGACACTACACATCCTCTTCACGACCTGTTTTCCTTATTACCTTCTGGGAGGAGGCTTTGTGGTATCCGTAGCAGAACATCCAGATTCAGCCATAGTTTCATTCCATACAGCATTAACCTTGCGAACTCTCAAACTTCCTCCTTGCGTTATATATTCAAGATGGGCAGTATTTAATATTTATTTGCTATGTATATGTAGGGATGTGGGTCTATACATATGTTGTACATAGTATGTTTAGGTGTGTGTCATGTATGTGTTTCACTTTGAGAGCAGGCAACTAAATTTCATTTTTGATGTGTGCCATTGTGCCCACAATATAAAAATGACAATAAAGGTTATCTCTTTTTCTTTTCTGTATTGGTTTACCAGGGATATTTGGCTTCTAGGAGTGCTGCATTGATAAATAAATTAGATTGATCATGATTGGAGTAAGCAGAGCAGTATAACTAGAAAACATTGCAATTGTATCTGCCAAACTTTCCATGTTTCACTGGAAAATGCAATGCCAGAAACAGCTGGAAGGCACCAAAACCATTTTGGCCTTTGTGTTCCACATCTTCTCTAGTTCTTCTCTTGTTCTTCCTTGAGGACCTGCTACTTCTCCAGTTTCTCATACTCCTTCTTCCTGATATTACTGCCACTTGGCACAGCTACATCTACCACCATTGCTATCTTCTAGTCCTATCCACTGCCATAATGTCTAATTGATTGGCCTCTAGTTGCCTGTTCATCTGGATCAGGAAGTCCCACAGGCTATTACTCTTGTCATTCTCCATGATGTTCTGTGGAAGCTCCCATCTGGACTTGGGAGAGTCTAGCCATACTCTGTATAGTTGTTCCTATACACAGTACCAGCTACTTGGTTGTGCCATTCAGTATATACTATTCTTGCCTGCGTCTCACTCTCTGAATTTTTTTTTAATTTGCATCAACTCTGAAACAGAATAATTTTATTTCTCTACAAATAGCAAAAAATTTGCTACATTATACATTTTGCCCATAAATGGTTGCAAAAAATTATTGATGTTAGGGGATCATTTTGCTTTCTTGGTTTTACATAATGTATTCTTATTGGTCAATGACCAAAAAAAAAGTTTTTATTCCATTTTAAATCCTGTCATTATGTGTTGGACTATCTCTCAGGCTTCTGTGTCTGCATCTTGGGTCCTGTCTAGTGTGATAGACCCCCAATTCTATGGATCTGGTGCTCAGTGCCCATTTTTGTGCTGCTATGTCTCAGTGCTGTCTTTTATTCCAGCCCATTCCAGCCAACTGGTAGGATTTCCCAATTTCAGAGACTTTGTCGATGGTATGTGTTCAGGGGGGCGGGGGTTGCATAATGACCATAAGTGTTTGCTTAATAACTGCCATGAAAAAGGTTATAAAATCAGGTCCAGTAACGTGGTCAACCACTTTATGACTGTCACAACTTACCACCGTAATTGCCAGGCTCAATTATGGTCCTAACTCAAGGATTACCTATAAGTAAATTGAAAGGATTAAGAAGCAGTAAAAAGACGGGGGGACGACTGAGATTATTTTTCTCTATGTTAGTTTAATTTCCGCTGGCAAATGGAAAGGGAGAGAGAGAAAGAGAGGCGCAGATGATCAAAAGACAAAGGTAACAGTAGAAACAAAGTGCACATTTGTATAGCACAGGAATAATTAGTTTTAAGAGACTGCATTTCTTCGCTATGTATCATTTACAGCTTTCTGACGCTTTGCTAGTTTCATGCATTTCATTTTATATAGGTTTAATAAAAGCATGGTTATCTGGGAGAAATGCTAATGAGATTTTCCCAAACTAGAAGGATGAGGAGCCTTCCTCTCCCAGATGTGTACATTATTAGCTCTGATATTACTTGACCCAAATAGCCTTGAGCTACTAAGTGTCTGTGTGGTCTGTACTGCTACTGGAACAGTTAGCTTTCTGACTTAGATCTTGCAATGTAGACTCTTCCTTTTAAGCTTTGAGGGATCTTTTTTCAGTCCTCTTAGACAACTGTCCCTGAATATGATCAGAGTCATTATGGCCTTGTGATTAGAATGTCCAGCTATACCTGGAAACCCAGGTTCACAAGCCCCATCAGTTCTAAATCTCTCCAGTTGGTCTATGATGAGCTGAGAGGTCAATGCCACAGTCCCCAAATTAATACCATCTGAAATTCTTAACCTCTCTACCTAATGGTAAGCTCAGCTTTTATACCCTTTTCAATTCCTTAGAGGAAATGTGAGATACAAATGAAGGCAATAAATATCCCTACAAGTTTTGGGCATGAGACTAAATCTTTAACTATTGTTTTCCCTCTTTGGCTTCAAGGAAACGTCCTCTGCATTGGCGAGGGGAGTCCATAATGAGAAAAAGAGTGGAGAATGGAAATGTCAGGTGGTTTGTGATAAGATCTGAAGAAGCACCTAAATAAGGATCTCAGTTCATTTGCTGATAGTCTTCAATTGTTGCTGAGCTCAGCAAAATGGGAGTGTTGCTGAGACAACATAAATTATTCCTCCTCACTTTCTGGGAACACCCTGTCATCCTTAGGTTATTTGCAACATACAGTCTGTTCAAACAGAATAGTACTTTTGGTGAGTCAGATGAGATTATAGCAAGCCTTACCTTGATTGTGTCCTGAACACATAACTGCAAAGTATTTTCTGTAGAAATTAATGGGAAGATAAAGGAGTGGCAAATGTGGCAAAATGCAACAGTTGACTATCAGTCATTATGTGTTATTGTGCGACAGTCAAATCATATTATTATTTGGGCCTTCGAGTCAGTGTTCACTCTTGGAGACTGCCTGCTCAATCCCTGCAGTTTTCCTGGCAAAATTTCAGAAGTGGTTTGTCTCCTTCCTAGGCCTGAGAGAGAGAGATAGTGCCTCGCCTCGGTAGTACTACAGGAACAGTTAATGGCGTGACATACTGGCACCTATATGCCTCAGGGGAACTAGAAGTCACAGCCTCCTGGTTTCAAATCATCGTGACGATAATTATCAGATCATTTCATATTAAAAACTTAACATGATTGCCAATTCCAGGCACAGTTCAGGGGGTGTGTTTTTGCTGTTTAAACTTTTAAATGCCTTGAGGCTGATTATCTAAAGATTTATCTTCTTGTAATAAACTTGTCCTGACATTAAGATCTTCAGACAAAACTCTTGTAAAAATATCCTCTCTTTTGAAAGCCATGATTCTAAGCTATAGGCGAGGATTTTCTCCTACATTATCCCCAAGCTAATAGAAATTCCATTAAGGCTCCCCCCCCCCCCATTTCTGCTCTGTTACTGGGTTTTTTTTTCTTTTTGGTTTTGTTGTATTTTTGGAAATATGGGATATATTTTATTTTTGAGAGGAGTACTAGCTCAGTGGCTTAATGATGCTGGAGATGGTCTCTGTTCTAGCGGTTCAAGCCCTAACTGTGTGGTGGGGTGAGCTCCCATCACTTGCCTCAGCTTCTGCCCACTTAGCAGTTCAAACACATGTTCTATGTGAGTAGGTAAATAGGTACCATTCGGTGGGGAGACAAGCTAGCACTTTGTGTGGCAGTTAGAATCCTGCTGGCACTGAACCTTCCCGGTTGTGACACCCATTTCTGAGGCACTTTTGGTGAAGGGAGAGAGCCTTGGATAACGCTGCAGGAAAAGCTGCTTGTCTTTCTTTCTGGTGTGGAGCTAGCTCAGCCTCCTGTGGTGCACCTTGGGAAGTGTGCAAGTGGGTACCTAACAGAGCTGGTAAATAGGCAGCCAAACTACTGCTCTGAATAAGCATTGTAGTCTCCTGGCTAGTGTAACAACACCATACACTAAATAAGTAAATAAAATTTAACTTTTGGAAAGGTGCCATACGGGCAACAGATAAAAAGCTGGAGAGTGCTTCAGGTTTGAAGACACAAAGATAATTCAAAGCCTGCAATTTCAACAACACCTGTATGCAACTCCTTAAAGCAGTCACAGCTTTTCCCAGGATAAGGTGGTTGCCCCTTCAATAAATCACAGGGAAGAAAAAAGAATAAAATATACATCTCTACTGGCAGCGAATCTGGAAGTGAGAAAGAACAGCTAGGGCAGGACTAAATTACCACTGATCTAACTGCAGTTTCAATGTATCAGGTTACTCAGCAGCAACTAACAAAAGCCCACAAACAAGTAAAGAAATCAGCATGAACTACTGTGTAGACATCCACATGATCACATACAGAGGGAGAGAAGCATTAACCAGCCTTTATGTTTGACTTGAAACTTAACAGCTAAAAGCAAACTACCAGTTCTGTATGCTACCTCATTAGAGAATCAATTTTATATGACTTGCGTAGGAGTGGAAACAGGGCTGGCAGTGAATGGAGGTTGTCAAATGCTTTTCACTCCACAACAATAGGTAGCATTTGACTTACTATATCAACATTCAGCAAGCTGTTTCTAGTTACAGACTGGCAGTGCCATCCTACAAGTACATCCACAAAGAAAGAAGTCCTACTGAATTCAATGAAATTTATCTTCTCTTTGAATTATGGGCAATACAATTGCAATGAAGTCAGTAAGATGTGTTTTTAAGTAGACATGGATAGATGTATACTATTAACCTTGGGTAAAGGAATTGATTGAGATGAATTTCACCTAATGAAGAAACCAGTAAACATTATGTTTTAAAAAAGAAGAGGATTCTATTGACACCATAGGTTTGCCTAGTAACTTGTTTTATGTATTATATATTCTTTATGATTGCATATTCTACACTTCCCAGGAGGAATATTTCCTTTTCATTTTGTGCTAATGTCTTCTATTTTTGGAAGTGTTTCCAGAGAAGAAGAATATTGCTAGGATGCTATGCAAAAAGAATAGATAGAAGACAGATAGATATAGATAGATGCTAGCTAGCTAGATGATAGATAGATAGATAGATAGATAGAAAGAAAGAAAGAAAGAAAGAAAGAAAGAAAGAAAGAAAGAAAAAAAGAAAGAAAGAAAGAAAGAAAGAAAGAAAGAAAGAAAGAAAGAAAGAAAGAAAGAAAGAAAGAAAGAAAGAAAGAAAGAAAGAAAGAAAGAAATATACGTGTATTCTGCCTATTTTTCAGTTCAGCCAGATTGTGCTATTTAAACCATTCTTTGAAATTTAAAATAAACAGAAATATTAACTTCAAATCAATTTCTTAATATTTCCAATGGTGAGGCAAACACAAATATTGGTGCCCACAGATGCCACACTGAGACACAATCTGTATAATTTGAGCTTCAATGAATCTGAAGAAGATAACCCTTTAAAGAACAAGCCCATTATTGTGAATTACACTTATAGATGATTTGGATTCAGAGCAGTGGCCAAGAAGAATAATGCAATTATAATGTCCAGTCCTGCCTGACAGCTGCACAGCTGTATTGAATGAATAGGGGCACAGTGGCCTAGTGGTTAGGAAGGTAGGCAGTTCAAGATCCAAGCATGATGAGATGAGTTGAGCTCTGTTCTTGCCCCAGCTTCTGCAAACCTAGCAGATAAAGTAGATAAACAGGTATCACTTTGGTGGGAAGGTAACAGTGTTCCGTGAAAACCTCACATATAGTCATGCCAACCACATGACTATGGAAGCATCTTCAGACAATGTTGGTCTGGCTAAGAAATGGAGATAAGCCTCCTAGAATCGGACATGATTAGACAGGGGAAACCTTTACCTTTTCATTGAATGAATTTGGAATCTTTTTCAAACATATCCCCAGATATTATGCTGCACAGTAGTCTATAATTATGGATATGGATAATTGAACTTGTACATTACTGTAGCAGCAACATACTGTAAGCTGGCAGAAGAAGATCCATACTAATTCTGAAATAAAATCCTCTGGGAGACAGAGTTAAGTATAGGTCTCTGGCCTTCCCTCCCTACTCATTTACAGAATGAACACAAGCGACTTATTTGGCAATATTTATTAACGGAAGTCAAGGCACGGAATACAGAATTCATCTAGCAAACCAGAGAAGGTCTTTACAGCAATTTGTGAAAATTGATGAGCATTTCAGCATCCGTATCATCAGTTTATAGCTCAGTGCCTGGGAAGGCAGAGGTCATGGGAAAAGTGAAAATACCACACCGAACAAGCATTGTAGGAAAGGCTAGAGAGCAGGTGGACTGCTTCAATTATCCAAGCTCCATGATGAATGAGAACCGTATCTGCTCTTGAAAGATCTGTGGGATGCTGATAATATTTAAGTCATTGGAGCATCAGGGAAGCATTTCAAAAGTAATCCTGGGGTTTGCATAAGCACATGCAGTCAAACATCCAAATGGGAAGGAAGAACCTTAACTGCACACATAAGAAGTAAAAACCAGGATGGAGAAATGGGGAAATTTGCCTCCACACTAAAAGAACAAGATTTCCTCTACCCTAATGGTACTTAGAGATAAACCACAGTTTACTGGCAGTTTTGCCACATAAAAGAACACAACTCAGAAAATCCAAAGAAACAGTCTGCGATCTTTGATATGCATATATATTGTTGGGGAGCAGGCATGCTATTATGAATCAAACAACTCTCAAGTCTGGTGTTTTGATCCCCTTATTTTATGTTCCTTTTAAGAACTGGTGTTTTTTTATAAAAAAAAAATAAGGAAAAGAGAAAATGTTCATATTCTTAATGCCCTTTACCCTTAGATCTATGACGCATGCTGGCTAAGTTTCTGTATATTTCAGGGGAAAGTTCATACGAACAAATTCTATTAAGAAAATATATGAATACATTAGAATAATTTATAATACAATCTTCCTATTAGAAAGCCAGCAAGCTGCTTTCCTTGTATAACCTCAAAACATAGCCTGACCTGTGAATCCACATTCCAATATTCCTCAAGATATATTCACTGCTCTCATTATTTTTAGAAATTTGATAGTAGTTTCAGTGTCTTTCCCTTTTCATCATCTGTTGCATCTACAGTTGTGAAATGGATGCTGGAAAATGGCAGATTTGTAAAGGTGAGACATTCATACAGCCTATTGGTTGAACTAGCAAGTTCACAATGACAGTATAGCAGTCATGTGATATCTTTGATTTATTACAATAATAAATCTACAAAGCTGCTGTTCTGAAAATGGCTTTTCAAATGAAAAAAGCAGTTGGGAGAGAGAAGAAGTTACTCACGCTAATGCTCTGTTGAAACACATCCTAAGGAACTTTATTCTTTGGACATTTTCATGGTCCTTGGTCATGCTGATGATGTAATTCCCTCAAATTCCCTCCCCATTCTTACAACACTGATGAGAATGGAGAGAATTCTAATTTGCCACAAGGATGGAAAAGTAGAAATAATGTAGGCATTTCCAGAAGATAATAAGCAAGATAGAAGTTTTCTTCTCAGTGCATTTTTTAAATATATTTTGTTACTGAAAGAGAATTTTACATACGGTTAAAAAAACTACAGAAACTTCAACATGAAAAAATAAAAAGGTATAAATGAATAAAATAAAAAGTGAGGGATAGTGTTCTGTTCCCAACACAGGCATAGAGACGAGGCAGTTTGTACAAAAAGATGTTCTTTATTTGGTATTTGCACTGAACAGAAGCAAAGGAGAAAATGGCAACATGCCCTTTTATACTTCCCCTGCAAGGGGATGCTCAACCAATGAATGCAGGCCATTCTCCCGCCTCGCGCATGCGCACGAGGCTGGAGACAGCCTGTCTGGGTCCCGGGCAACTTATGGGCTGCCCGGGTCTATACAACCGGTCCCGGGCAAACACGTGGTCTGCCTGGGCCTCTGCAGTTATCCTGCAGGTTGCCTGTGCCTTGCTGATTGACTCAGCAAGGCTCAGGACACAACACCCCTCCCCCCTAAGTTGGGACAACACTGACGCAGCTATACCAGTACCATGTAACATTCGGCACAGGCAGCTATATCAGTACCATGTAACATTCAGCAAATGTCACCCTGGCTGTTCCCGGTACCCTCGGGTAACCTGGTCCCCTGTGGATTCAAATCAACCCACGGTCTTTTAATTTTTGGTAACGAGTTCCCTCTAGGGACCGCACATACTCTTGCAAGTATTTCGGCGGGGCCTTAATCTGCCCCGAGCTTCGCGGATCAAGGTTAGGACCAGGTGTGCTGACCTGTAAGGGATTTGTTCTTGGTGCCTGGAGTGCTGACTCGCGGTCTGCGTACAACAAACCAGGACTTTGTTGCCCAGAAGACTCAGGGATTCCCCCTAACTGTTGACTGGCTGGGTCCTCTAAACCCAAGCCAGATTTCCTTGGGGGGGTCGAGTTCCCCGAGTTCCTAGGTGGGGTGGAGTTCCCCAAAAACCTTTGGAACTCCCCTTGGGAGCAATGTCCATCGGGCCCAAGGCCAGCAGTAGGGGTGCCCTGAGTAGCCGATTTACGGCCATTTGCCCTCAACCAGGGACCTCTGCCAGAGTCAGGAGCCGCCTCCATGGCAGAACTCCCTGCTTCTATGCCAGAGTCAGGATCTGCCTGCATTGCCAGACCCTCATCTGGGACATTTGGAGACCCCCCTGCTTGGGGAGACTGTGATCCACAATCGTAATTGGGGTCCCCCTCCCCCCCGAGAGCGGAGTCAGGGGAGTGATGCCGGCCCGGCAGCCACCAACGCAGCTGGTCAATGTGGCACCGGAGGACCCGCCCATCATCCAAGACCACTTCGTAGGACAGCGGCCCCGAAACCTTAGAGATGACAGCAGGTACCCAGAGATGCCCATGTCCATAGTTCCTAGTCCAGACCGGGTCACCCAGTTGAAGTCTCCTAGGTGCCCGCGGCTGCGACACCTGTGAAGCCACCCGGTCTGGGTGAAGCCTGTCCAGCTTTGTGATGAGTCTGCGACCCCAGCGGAGTTCAGCTGGGCACTTTCCAGTGGCTGTGCATGGTGTGGTGTGGTGTGTGAGAAGAAAATCAGCTAACCTGTGATGCCAGGGTCCTTGAGTGATTCTCTTTAATGTGTCTTTAGTGGTGCACACCATGCGTTCAGCCTGACCGTTGGTGGCAGGATGGAAAGGAGCAGATGTGGCGTGCCGGATCATGTTGGCTTGTAGAAATGCCTGAAACTCAGAAGAGGTAAATTGTGGACCATTGTCTGACACTAAAACATCAGGAAGCCCATGGGCAGCGAAGATTCCTCTGAGCACCTGGATGGTCCTGGCAGTAGTAGTAGAGGCCACAGGAACGACCTCTAGCCATTTGGAATGGCTATCCACGAGGAGGAGGAAGAATTGCCCCTGAAAGGGCCCAGCATAATCAATATGAATGCGTGACCAAGACAGCCCTCAGCCTTTCAGCTAAGTTCCCTGATGATTCTCCTGCAATGAGGATGTCATCAAAATAGGGGCAGACCCCGGGAATCCCTCAGAGCATTCACTCCATCACCCCCTGGAATATGCCAGGGGCTACATTTACCCCAAACTGCAGCCTCTTTACTTTGAACGCACCTCTGTGCGTGACTATGGTCTGGGCTTCAGCAGTCGCCTCGTCAACCGGCAATTGTTGGTATGCTTGAGCCAAATCAAGCTTAGCGAAGTACTTCCCTCCCTTCAGTGAGGCCGGAATGTGGCTCACCACTGGCACAGGATAAGCATGCTGTTGTAAGGCCTTATTTAGTGTGCACTTGTAGTCCACGCAAATACGGACTTCCCCATTGGATTTTAAGGGAGTTACTATGGGGGGTTCCCATGGACTGGAGTCCACAGGTTCCAGGATGCCCTGTTGGAACAGTTTGTCCAACTCGGCATCAATCTTACTTTTTAATGCAAAGGGCACCCTCCTAGGCTTAACCCTTATGGGTGTAATGCCTGGATCCAACTTTAATGTAATGGGAGGCCCTTTGTACAATCCAAGTTCCGAGCTGAACACATCTGCAAACTCCTTGCAGACTCCCGCAAGACTAGCCGTTTGCAGCTGGTTCAGACCGGTCACCTGGATTCCAAGTGCCTCGAACCAGTCGAGTCTGATAAGACTCGTTCTGTCCCCCTCGACAACAACCACATCCAATGCACCTGTGAAACCCTTACGCTGTACTCTGACCGTTGCTTCCCCTTTTCCTCTTACTCTCATGTTTTGAAAATCAGTAAGGACAAGGTTGGAAGGCCTGAGCTTTACTCGTGAGCCACTCCGGAAGCAAATCTTATTGAAGGTGTCCATTGAAATAATGGACAACGCGGAGCTTGTATCCAGCTCCATAGCCAGGGGAACTCCCTGCAACTTCACATCAAGACGGAGCTTCTTCTTGAGGGGCCTATGCATTCCTGTCTTGAACACCCCCCTCCTAGATGCGCAAAAACCCACCCTGTTTTGGCTGGAGACCTTGGTACCTTTCAGAGGCAATTCTGGGGACCTGTTCTTTGAGCGTCCCATACAGACCGATGCAATGTGGCCTTGCCTTCCGCATGCTCGACAGACGGCGGATCGAAACCGGCAGTCAACCCTCCTGTGGCGTCCTCCACAGCTGAAACATCGAGGGGATGCAGGCGGTGGCCCCCTTCGCTCCGGTCGCCATCTCTCCGTCACTGGCTGGATCTTGTCCACCTCGTCCTCCTCAGACTCACGGGCGGCCTCCTGGTGGATCGGGACGGTCACTGGATGACTCTTCGATGACCGCAAGGCCTTCACGGCGCCGCCGGCTGCTTCTTCTGCTGCGATCTCTCTGAGAGCGTCTTGAAACATGACGTCCGTTCTCGCAAACAGTTTCTGCTATACTTCGCGGCTTCGCAGCCCGCACACCAGTCTATATTGGAGCCTTTCCTCCAAGTCTTGAAATGCACAAGGGCGTGCGGCCTGTCTCAGGGCCACGACAAAATCTGCAGCCGATTCGCCTGGCCGTTGGTCCCTCTGTTCGAATTGATGCCTCCATGCAATGATCGAGAGCTTGGGTTTGAAATGCTCTCGCAGCATCTTTTTTAAATTGTCATATGCGATTGAATCTAAGGCTGCTGGTGCGACAAGATTCTCCGCTATTTCAAATGTCTCTTGCCCGCACACACAAAGCAAGGTAGCCGCTTTTAGGCCGTCTTCCTGGATCTTGTTTACTCGACAGTAATTTTCAATGCGAGCTGCATACGAGCTCCAGCGTTCAGGATGCGCGATGTCAAATTCGCCCAGACGGCCCAGCTTGGACATCTTCAACTCGATGGCCTCGTTCACGCCTCTCGCCGTCAGGAATCAAGAAGGGGTCCGACGAAGCCAAGCCCGCCTCCAGCGTATGTATGCTGGCAGGCGGCTGCTCCTCCTGGACGCCGCGCTTCTTCCTGGCCTGGGTGAGTAGGCCTACTTCAGTTCTTCGGGATTCCCTACGACGAATCCCACCTTCGTCACCAATGTTCTGTTCTCAACACAGGCATAGAGACGAGGCAGTTTGTACAAAAAGATGTTCTTTATTTGGTATTTGCACTGAACGGAAGCAAAGGAGAAAATGGCAACATGCCCTTTTATACTTCCCCTGCAAGGGGATGCTCAACCAATGAATGCAGGCCATTCTCCCGCCTCACGCATGCGCACAAGGCTGGAGACAGCCTGTCTGTGTCCCGGGCAACTTATGGGCTGCCCGGGTCTATACAACCGGTCCCGGGCAAACACGTGGTCTGCCCGGGCCTCTGCAGTTATCCTGCAGGTTGCCTGTGCCTTGCTGATTGACTCAGCAAGGCTCAGGACACAACAGATAGCAAATAACAAAAAAGAAAAAAGAAAGAATATCTAAAGAAGTGATTTCTTATTTTCTTTGCAGCAGAAATAGAATTGTGATCATTTCCACCCTCCCCAGTCACATATCTTGGTTCTTTCCCATAAACAACCATTTTAATCAGTAAATCCAGAAATTGCTAATTAAATGTTAGCCATTTTCAGCAAAAAAAAGTTTATAAAGGGTTTCCAATCTTTTATAAAAGACATTATTGTTCCCTCTTTAATCAAACAAGCCAGTTTAGTCATTTCTGCATACTCTGCCATCCTTGTAATCTATTCCTCCATTTTGGATCTTTCTTTATTAGTAGTGCATTTTAGTGACATTTAAAATTACTTTCGGTATTTAGTTTCAGAGCACAGAATGTAGGAGAATGTCAAAAGATGGAGAAAGGGTTAAGCTGATCTCCCCATTCTAAGATCATAATCAGAGCCTTTCTCTGAATATCTCACCAGGTAAAATAGCAGGTAAAATAAAATATCTTCTTCACGGATTGTCTTCCCCAGAAAAAGACTCAGCTGGTGTCCAAAATCTATTTTTTTCCAGACAAGAATATTATTATTTTTCCAGAATGTTTCATCTTGTTCATGCTAATATCTTTTTTCTATCCATGTTCGTTTGAAAGTTAGGAAGAACTGAGATACAATTTGAACTTATGAATGGTTTTGGTACTGGATTAGTCAGTTGTTGGTTTCTAGATGCTCTACTTTAATTACAATACAGTGTTTTGTAGGCATTGATTCTTATATTATTGGAAGCCCTCCTATTTGATTAAAATTTAATATATATGTTATTTCTGGTAACTCAATGGACTTTTGTTGATTAGGACTGAATGATGATTTGTTTATAAATAAGAGATGAGAGATGGGAAACGGGAAGAAGAAATCATTTGTTTAACTTTGAGAAAGGCCAGAGAAATTATCTAGAATGTATGTACTTAAGATATATGTAGAAAATGTGAATAACATGAAGGGACATTTTATCATGCTTGGTGGGCATGTAAAAAAATGGATCCAAGTGCATACTTAGATGCAGAGGATTTTAAAGATCAATATTCAATTCAAGCCAGAACTTTTCTTTTTAGGAATAATGGATAAATAATTAGAAAAATGCCATGGAAATTATTTTAATATATCAATACTGCACCGAGGTTACTGTATGCATCAAGATGGAAAGTTCTGACACAACCACTATGGAGGAATAGTTGATAAAGTTGAAATAGCTAAATTGACTCGTTTTATTAGAGAAAAGACATTATCTATATTCATTGGTGATTTTATGCATAAAAATGAAAGCAATGAACTTGTGATCCATAACTCTGATGATTAGACAGGCTACATTATAGAAAGAAACGTAATATAATTTTAGAGAAAGAGAGCTTAAAATATATTTGTACTTATAACTGCAATAAAGAATATTAGAAGTCACTTCCTTATATCTTTTTTTTTGTTCAACTTGCACTTTTTTCCTTGTTTTCTTTTTTGTTCCTTACTTTATATCAGTTTTTATTAATATTTATTTTCTTTTTAAAAAAGTTTCAATAAAATATATATTAAAAATTTATATAAGGGATGAAATGAAAGGAATAGAAGTTTTGTTGAGATGTCAAGAGAAGATGATAAGTTACTTAAATTGTTTGTACTTGTTGATGGTGGGGAAGTCATTCTTTTATATAGCTTCATCTTTGCTTTTCTTTTTCTCTGCATTTTATTTTTTTTATATTTTCTTAGTTTATATTATTTGTATGTTTAAACTTTAAAAATGTTATAAATAATCTTTCTTGGATATTTTCTAATTTTTTTATTTTTATTTTTTGGGAATCATGGCTTGGCAGTAGTTAAATCTCAAAAATGATGCCTTCTCAATGAGAAAACCAAACTTCTGTGGTGGTCCCAAAGCAAAATCATTCCAGATACTCCTTTGTATAAGGTCAATATCTAATTCATCTGATGATACACCACTTTTTAAAAAAGATTAATTTTCTTTGTCAAGGCCTGTAGCCAAAGATAAAAGCTGAACATTTGTCATTCATTGGTGAGGTCCCTAGCTTCTTTATGGGTTTTTGTTGTTGTTTAGAGAATTGCAAACGTACGGCACTTCTATGTAAACCAGGGGTGTCAAACTGCCCGCCTGCGGGCCGGATGCATCATACTGAAACCACACCCACCCCATTGCCGGCAATGGAAAAAAAAGTCGCAACATGTCACGTGACGTTGTGAGTTTGACACTCCTGATGTAGACAAATGATCTGTAATGAAGCAGAATTTTCAGGACGTTACTGTGGTTGACATTAGATTGAAATAAAGTATTCTCCAGTCATCTAATTCTAGGTCATCGTTTTTTGCTGGAATTAAGACAGATTTTCATGTTTCCTATGGGTGTAACAAATCCTATATTATATTATACCAAACATACTAAAAATAATAAATAGTAAAAGAAAAAACATTAAACAGAAAATATGTAAAATATATTTAAATAGCTTCATTAGAGGAAAAATATCGGCAGATTACACTAGTAAATGTCAGTGATACAGAACAATGCAACAGAAAAGAACACTTTCCATATAAAATATGTGAGAGAACATAACATTATAAAGCATGATTAATCACGTATAATGGCTTAATTGGAAGCAATAATGTTTATAAATTTCTTGCTCAGCATTCAATATCTTACAGAGGACCAAAAAAAGAGAGATGCCCAGTTTAACAAAATTATGCCAATAAATTGAGTTCACCTCGTCTCATACAGTTGGTAAGAGAATGACATTCAGAGATACAGAATACAAAATAACAGAGTTGGAAGGAACCTTGGGGATCTTTTAGTCCAAAACCCTGCTCACGCAGGAGACTCTGTAACATTCCAGAGAAATGGCTGTCCAATCTCTTCTTAAAAACCTCCAGTGATGGAGCACCTACAACGTCTGGGGGCAAGCCATTCCACTGATTAATTGTTCCAATTGTCAGGAAATTTCTCCTTAGTTCTAGGTTGGGTCTTTCCTTGATAATTCTCCATCAGTTACTTCTTGTCCCACCCTCAGATGCTTTGGAGACTCTTCTCTGTGATAGACCCTGAGATATTGGAACACTGCTATTATGTTACCCTAGCCCTTCTCTTCATTAGATCACACATGCCCAGTTCCTGCAATCGTTCATTGTATGTTTCAGTCTCCAGCCCTCTAATCACCTTTGTTGCTCTTCTCTGCACTCTCTCTAGAGTCTCAGAAACTTTTTTTTGTATTTTAGTGACCAAAACTGAATGCACTATTCCAAGTGTGGTCTTACCAAACAGGATAAAGCAGTACTAATGTTTCATGTGATCTTGATGCTATCTCTCTGTTCATGCAGCTTAGGATTGCATTGGCTTTTTTTGGGCAGCTGCAGCACAGTGGATGCAGACCTGGGTAGCAATAGCTGTATCAGCACACTTTTCTATTGTCTATATATAAGTGTAAGCCAGTGATGGTTTAGCTTCCAAACACTGAATACTTGTTAAATTGACAGTGACTGGATTTATGAGACTCCAATGATGAAGAAAAAGTTTTAGTATCCCTTTTAAGATGGGGAGGGGACGGCAGATCTTTTTCCAGTGTGAACCTTAGTGCATAAAATTATTTGTTTGTTTGTCCATCCCACCTTTATTATTTTTACAAATATCCCAACTACACTTCTTTGGGGCTGTATTTAAAAGTTGAGGTAGAAGTCCTGAACTTTCTACTTGGTGGGAACATATTTCACATTAACTTAAAAACCAAGAAATGCCTAGCAGTTGTCGTCAGGGATTTTAGATGATTGCTTTAATCCAGCACAGAAGCAAGAACTGAATCTTTGTGGGGAAGTGATCACTTTCGAGGAGCAAAATCTGAAATGGTAAAAGCAGCAGGCATTAGCCACATTTCTCCCCACCCACCCAACCCCCCAAAAAACTTCAAAGGTTGCTCAAGTTGGATCAATCCCATTTCCATACTACTTGAAAAAGAACCGGCAAAATACTCCTCTGCAGTTTTTTTACGCCCTTTTGCTAATAGTGTTTGCCCAGAAATATGGATTTTTTTCTCCCTCCCCCTCTTTCTTTTTTTTAGTAATGAAATTTGCATATAAATTCAAGAAGTACAAATTGGACAAGTGTATATATATGTTGAGAAAAATAGTCGAACACCGGGATAAATATAAAAACAACTGTTTAATACACTAACAACTGTTTGATAAACTTAGCTTTCGTCGGCTAACTGCCGACGTCGTCAGAGTGGAATGCCGGAGGTTCGAAAGCCTGCTTATAAGACCGGCACTTTGTGCACTCTGCTCATAGAACGCATTACCGGTCTACCCACCCCAGTTGACCGTATTGCTTCTAATAGTCTCGCATCCGTCTGTATACTCGTAAGCTTGGGGATCATCGCCTCACTTGTTGTCGCTCTCTTTGCCCGCTTTGGATGTATCTGGGTACACGTTACCAGTGCTTTTTTTGTAAAAAAAAAAAAAAAAAAGATGCCGGAACTCACACGTCATACAACCCGCCTTGCCTACCCTACAAGGTTCCATCCAAAAAAGGTGCCGGAACTCCATTCTGGGCGTTCTATGACAAAAAAAGCCCTGCACATTACTATAGGATGGTCCCCCAGTGCCTCCTGTCCTGTGGCCACCACCCCCTGTTGTGAGCGTGGCACCCCGCCTCCCATCATTGGCTCCTGTACGAATCGTGCTGGGGATTTCTCCCCTTTGCCGGTCATGGTTCTTTGCTGTTGCATGAGACAGCGGTTCTGGTCTTGTGTAGGCTGCACCCATTGCACTCGTTGTGAGTTGTTAAGCTGTTTTTCCCACTTCCTTAATGCCTGATAAGCAGGCAGTAACTCTATGTGGTGATTAATTGAGTGCTCATCTGACAGCCAAGCCTCCTGCAATGGGTGCAGCCTACACAAGACCAGAACCACTGTCTCATGCAACAGCAAAGAACCGTGGCCAGCAAAGGGGAGAAATCCCCAGCACGATTTGTACAGGAGCCAAAGATGGGAGGTGGGATGCCACACTCACAACAGGGGGGTGGCCACAGGGCAGGAGGCACTGGGGGACCATCCTATAGTAACGTGTACCCAGATACATCCAAAGCGGGCAAAGAGAGTGACAACAAGTGAGGCGATGATCCCCGAGCTTACGAGTATACAGACGGATGCGAGACTATTAGAAGCAATACGGTCAACTGGGGCGGGTAGACCAGTAACGCGTTCTATGAGCAAAGCACACAAACTGTCGGTCTTATAAGCAGGCTTTCAAACCTCCGGCATTCCACTCTGACGACGTCGGCAGTTAGCTGACGAAAGCTAAGTTTATCAAACAGTTGTTAGTTTATTAAACAGTTGTTTTTATATTTATCCCGGTGTTTGACTATTTTTCTCAACATGAATGTACCCGGGATTTGCATTTTTAGTATAATTAGAGACAATATATATATTGACAATATATATATATATTTATATATATATATAAACTGGAACACATTTCTTTACTTGGAAGAGTTAAGAACTATGCAGGCCGATCAGCTGATGGAGACTTCCTAGGGTTTGGAATTGTACATGGATAGAAAAAAATGAAAAAAAATCATGAGATTTTAGATGATGATGTGGAAAAAAGGACAACTTCCAGAGAGTGGCAAATAAAAGAATAAGATTGCTAGGGAAGATAGCCAATGAAGTCTTTTGCTTTATTTCCTGATCATTATTCATGTGGCTGCCAAGGGTGAAGGGACTCCATATTTTAAATGAAGGAAAGCCGGTTTGAAAAATCTGTGACATCCCAAAAGACTGTATTTTGGCAAGTGCAGCAAAGAAGTCTAAGCAAAGGTTTATTCCGCAATAATCAGGGAAAAATGCATTTGGTTCACATTCATTTCCCAAATGAATGCACCAATATGAACATAATTATCCTTTGGTTTTCAAACTTCTTTGAATAGCTCAATGTAGTTCTATCAAAGATGGGTACGAAATGCAGACTTTACCAAAATGGGGATGCAAAAATGGCTTATATTCTGTGAAATTGTGCTTAGAGGGGAAAAAAAAATATCCTGAAGAAAAAACATCCAAAAATGCACACGAAGGTTCATGTATGCCAAAGTCTGCCTGAAAATAGTATGCACATTTTCATGCTAATTCTTTAATTTAAAAAGAGATGCAGAAACAGAATAGAACAAACAGGTGTTTTTAAAAAATGAGAATTCTGGAGAACAAAAGAGATGCAGTCTTCCATCTTTTGGGCAACATAGGGAACATAATGCAGCTTGGTATAAATATATTGGTAAGATATATCAATATTTTTAAGGTGGCAGAATGCAATAATCATCAGAAATAATCTGGTGACAAATTAGCTGGTGACAAGCTCTTTTTTAATACCTTAACAAGATAGAGTTGAGCAGGGAAAAACCAAATCTGGAAGGATTCCTTAGTTATTTTTCAACCTCCTATTAATTGGACCCAGGGATAGCTCTGAGGCAGCAACTTTAAGAACATCAAATCAGCATTCGGAGTTTGAAATATGCAATCCCTAGTTAAAATAACCTGTGGCTCTTGCTAACCCTCTGCTGGGTCTCCTATTGTTATTCCTAGCACTAATTCCCGAAATCTTCCCTAATTCACATAATATCCAAGAATGTAGAATTTGACTGGATCTTCTGTATTACATTTCACCTAACAAAAAGGAAATGTTGAGCTGTATCAAAGACACTATTTTTTTTTATTTCCCTTCTTGATTTTGCCTATAAGTGAAACCCCAAAGGTGCTTTTTCAAAAGTTAACTGGACTTTTTGTTTGAAGATGTTTCGCTTCTGTTCCAAGAAGCTTCTTCAGTTCTGGTTTTCAGAACTGAATTTCAGAACTGAAGAAGCTTCTTGGATGATAGGTGAAACATATTCAAGCAAAAGCAGAGAAAGTCCAGTTGTCTTTTGAAAAAGCACCTTTGGGACAACCATGACCTGGATGACAGAGAATATCCATAGATTATAGACCAAGCCTATCTTTCTTTAAATAAGTACTTTTTAGTAGTAATTTTATGAAAGCTTACAATTAAAAAGATAAAGACTAATACAAACTAAAAAAATAAAAGAATAAAAAGAAAAATGGGAACTGCAGAAAATTAAAAAACAGAAAAATTAAAAAGAAAAAATATGAATATAGTGGAGAAAAATAAAAGAAATAAAGAAATTACTTCTCTCTTCATCACAAGTGCAAACAATTTTTGTAATATAGTTCAGATTAGATTAGATTAGATAACCTTTATTGTCATTTTTTTACTGTAGCACAACAGCACACATTAAAAATGAAATTTAGTTGCTTGCTCTCAAAGTGTACACATACATAACACACATTTAAACATACTATATACAACATAAGTATAGACCCACACCCTTACATATAAGTAACATATAAATATTAATCACTGTCCATCTTGAATACATAACAGAAGGAGGAAGCTTTAGAGTTCACAAGGTTATATCACCTTTTCTTAAAATAAAACAAATTGATCTCTTTCTCCTATCCCATTTATTATCTATAAACAAAGCCTCATCATTTCAGTACTAATTCACAAAAGTCCATTAAAAGTTATCAGAGATAACAACATATGTTTTAACTTTGATCAAACAAACCATTGTCATATTCCTTCCTTTTACTTCTAACATTCTTGATCTTTAGTTCCTTCAAATACTGTCCTAGAATTTGATTTCTTTTCATTTTTTTCTTTGTTCCTTCTCACAAAAATTTTCAACCCTTTAACAAGCTTCTTTTGTAAATCCAATATAACTAAGATCAGATCACTCTCTTGGTTTGTTATTTGTATAGCCCTTTTAATGTTTAAGGCTCACCCGGCTTCTTTTGTATGTACAGTGTAGCGTCTTTTTCCATATGATTTGTGTAGCCTATCATTTGTAAATCCACTTTCAAATCAGTCTCAATCTTATCTGTGATTGAATGTAACAAGGAAGTGGATTACCAGGAGGGAGGGGTGCATTCCAGAGGTGTAAGACGCAATTCAGTCAGGATGTTATGTGTCAGACAAAGAGGGTTAAGACAGCCCCTTCCTAATAGTTCATAGGGTATATTTTAGATGCTAATTAAAGAGTGCTGAGTCTGACAAGATTTTATCTATATGTGTGAAACAATGAAAAACCCAACTTGGAAAAAAGAAAATAAAAACCACGTGTCATTCCTGGTTTTCGGCATGACATGTCAGATATAATTTGTCCCTCTTTCATAACACCTTTAAACGTAACTATAGAGGGAGGTACTCTTAAAATTATCTTCTGAGTCCATTGTTCAAAAATATCTTTCAATATGTCCAATGTTAAAATACTTTACTTCATTTTGTCAGTCAAATTTCTGTAAGCCATCCTTCAATCTGTAAGTCAAATTTAATGTTCTTGTCTTTTAATTGTAATCTTTAGTTCCTTTTGGTTCCCGCTAGTGTTAAATCTTCAAAGTCTCATTCCGTTAAGCATTTTCCCATCAAAAGGATTCTTACAGTTAATTCCCAAAAAATGCCTGTTAACAAGTAATATCTAACAGTAATTTAAAAAGAAAGTATGCGAACCCAGTGTCATTTTTTGAAGGTGTTGACCACAGTTTGGGCAAGATGTTTATTCCCTCATCCTCCAGACCATTAAACCCACCAGAAAGCAACTGAATGGAATACTTGTGGGTAATCTCAAGTCCTCTCCTTGTTGGGGAGGAATTCTGAAGAGCCGCTCTATTTCACCATGGTCTTTAGTTCACCATTTCTTCCCTGGAAGCCATTTCTTTAAACAAGTACTTAATGGGCTCTCTGATAGCATTTATAATTATGCAGATTTCCGAGTAGATTTAATTACAGTAGGCTAAATTCTGCAGAGAATTCCTTCACTCTTGGGGCACTTGTTTCAAAAAGAGCCAGCTCTGACTCAGAGCATGGAGGATTATGCCTCAAGTGTAATTTCATTAGTTATGAAGAATGAGAACATTACAGTGGGCAAAATGGTGATAAACTGTATATTTAGTCTGCTTAATCTCTTGCTTCATTTGCATATCACCAAATGCATAACTTAATTAAATAGTTGCCTTATTTACTATTCATACCCTTTAGGAGAAATCTTTAGCTTCTGGTACCTGAACTGGTCAAGACAAATTTGGATGTCTATGGACTGAAATGTATATTTGTTTATTCCCCCCCTTACAGCTGTTCTTTTTCCTCTTTTCATGTAATATTTTCTTTTGTTCATATTTTTGGCTACTAATATTTTTTCCATTGAAATTTAGTAAATATAAAGAAAAACATTTCATGTATACATGCATGGAAACTGTGGGACAATGTGATGCTAGTTACTCAACATCAGGACCACTATACCCAATTTATTGGTGAGGGTTTTATTTATGTTGGCTGCAGAAGAATTGGAGGATAGGTAAAATTAGAGAAAAACCATTTATTAATGGTATTTTATGAACTCATTTTTAATTGGTCAACCTCCAGGGGATTACCGTCTTTAGGGAGGGAGATTTCAGTGAGCCTAAAAACAATTATATCACTTTGGGTGATAAAGTTGAAATGGAAGTATGGTCATCAAAAAGATTTTCACTGTAGAGGAGAACAGGTAAGCAGCCATAGACAAGAGGAAGTCAAGCCAGGTAGGAGAAGAACTAAAAATAAATAAACTCAGAAGAAAGAAAACTCAGAAGATTACAGAAGTAGGATCTATATTTAGGTCATGTATTAAGGCAGTTGAAACATGAATTTGGGTGAGACAAGACCAGAGCCTTTGGTTGGAAGGCATTACCAGTATACTTACCAGGGCAGAATTGAACTTTCACAAATAGATATCAAATTCTCAAGGAAGATTAATCATTAATGGTGCCAAAGAGTATGGAATCTAAGAAACATGAACCTGGGAAAAATTAAATTTTTAAAAGTAGAAAATGAATAATACATTTAGATAGAATGGTATGGGCTAATTGACCTAATTAATTAAATGATATGCTTTTCAAGGCATGAGTTCATATGAAGGATTGGAGCAGTAATAATACTCAAAAGAACACTGCTAAGTATAATCCACTAAATTACACAATCTATTTAAATATTTAAACATGGAACATTAATGTGATACAAGGGTATGTCCTTGAGGCATGCACTAAGTACAGATGCAATGGAGGAAGAGATGAAGAAATTCTATGCAATGTGTATGAGAGGTTAAATGCAACATCAGTAAACACCATAGTACCATTGTTGGATAATTGAAATGGAGAAATGAAGGAACTTGCTATCATAGGAAAATCTAGACTAGGAAACTGTAATAATGTAGAAGATAAATGGGGTTTTATGAAAAGAAATCTTGTTTGTTGTGAACATCTGTTTCATGTAACATAAATGCAGACTGTGCACCTGAATATCCCCAGATGGACAATCTGGAATCAAATTAAGCACATGAAAGGAAATAGAGATGGAGAAGTATAATCCAGTCATCCAGGACACTTACAGATGCAGATTTTAGAAAACATTATGAAATATCAAATTTCAAAGTATCAAATATATGGGTTAAAATCAGAATATTAAACAGAATTGATGTGCCAGAAGGTATGACCTGGATAGTACGCCATACTATTGGAAAATGAAATCAATATAAGGATCAGATTCAGTACACTGACTTTATATATGTAGCAAGCTATTATGACAGACAGAAAAAGATGAAAATTTGGGATAACAAGAAAAATATATAATGACCAAAGGCCAAACAAGAAAGGACAAGGAGAAATATCTAAATCAAAAATGTTATGAAGCAGAAGAAAAAAAACCAAGAAAAGAAATATAAGAAAACTCTTTGTCAACAAATATGGAATATGTAGTCCACAGATTGGAAGACTAGATTATATACCAATACCAAAAAGAGATAACAAGAGAATGGATAAATTATGAAACCATTGTATTAATTCCTTGGTCTTGAGTTCTTATAAAGAAAAGTAGAACCATACACAAAGGGGGAATTGCCAAGTTTAAAAAAAATCCAAGGGACATAAGGCCACATAACTAATGTAAGACGTATAATGGACAGAACAAGAAAAAATAACGATATTTTCTTTTGCTTGCTAGATTATATTTATACTGATGATTGATGATGGTGATGATGATTTGTTACTCTTATTGTTGTTTTACCGAGTTGTAGCCTATATCAGAGTTCCCCAACCATTCCAGCTTGGTGGCCCAGAAGGAAAGGGAGGAGCAGGGAAATGTCCATGTATGCGGCCCACGTGCGCGCACCCACAAACAGGCATGTGCATGGCAGCGGCGCTAGCATGCACGCACCTTGCAAATAGGCTGCTAGGCCTGCATAATGCTGGTGGTGGTGCACCCGTGCAGTGGCGCTACCATGAATGGGGGGACTCACCAGCTATTCCCGTGGCCCAGTGTCCAACAGGCCATGGGCCGGTATTGGGCCACGACCATAGGTCGGGGACCCATGGCCTATATTATCTAGCCTGAGTTGCTACTGAAGGGTGGACAGGCATTCAAATTGAAATAATAGCTAACCAAAGCACGATACTTTTTCTAATTATTTTTCTCAATGAATTAAAAATAACTGCTATAAGACCTCAATTTGAGAAAAAAAGTGATATATAATAGGGTAAATATTGTGGCAAGGATGTTTATGTCCCCATATCTGTTCAAGGTGTACAAAAATATAGTATAAGACTGAAACTATGGCAGATGTTATAGCTGTATCAAACTGGAGGCAAAAATGTTAACAGCATATGAGAGACAAGTAGACAATACTACTTTGTTAGCAGAAAGTAAAAAAGACCTCTCATTTGGAAAATAAAACAGCAAAGTGAACAATTCAATATAATATTACATATTAAGGTAAATGAAACATAGTAACATAGATGAATATCATGCATGATTGCTGAATTTACAGTTGATGGCAATAGGTGAAGTAGAGAAACATGGTGACAAATTTAGACAACATTGTTAGTAACAGTTCTATGATAACAATGATCTTTATAGTTAAAGTAATAGTCTTTCCAGAGGTAATATAATTCTTCAAAGCTGGATACCGAGAAAGAATGAAAAAGAAGAGAAGCCTTCAGATTATGAATTTGGAGATGGTTACTAGAAGTTCCACGGAATGAAAGAAAACTAATTAATCACTTCTGAACCAAAAACTCACTTTTCCCTGGAGGCAATGATTAGCAAACACAAAGTCACAAATTTTGAGCACATTATGAGAATGAATAATGGCCTAAAAAATAGGACTGTGCTTATCAAGGTTGAGAAAAGTAACAGAAAAATAATGAATAAAGCAGTTGGATAGAATCAAAGACATAACTCAAATGGTTTGGAAAAACCTATGGATTATGGCTGGAGATAAATAGCATTAGTCTGTACCATTATGAGCAGCTGAACATAAAATCCATTGACAGCTAATTAGCCAAATAAATAACAATTTAATCTGGGGCACAGACCCATTGGGAAGAGAATTGTGTAACATCAGAATTACAAAAATGTTCAGGGTCAGCTAGAGAAATGACATGGAGGTAGAGGCAAAATGGCATCTGCTGTTGATTTCTTCAAAGGTACCTCACATACATCTTGGCTTTTAGCTAGGTCAGGAAGAACTTCTGCCACCTCATATCACATTTTGATGGAAACAGGAAACTACATTTGGTATTAATGTTATAATAGAAGTAACATTATCCTTCTTTTACCACTTATCACTGTTGCCCTCAAAATCTTTTCCCCCCTCTTCCTGATTGTTTCATGATATACTGGCCCTCCACACTTCCCTGTTTTCTGCTTCTCTGAGATGTCATTTCTGTTGTTTTCTTCATTTATATTTCAGCCTCAAAACCCCAAGCTTTTAGCACTGAATACTTAAATAGTAGATCAAAGTTCTGAAAGTTATTGTTTCCCATTAAAGCTGTTTAAAATTCACTTTTATGTTTTTTATGCAAATAGCACTGCCAGAAGTCTACTTTGTAGATACTGACATGATTAAACAGACAAATATCTAATCTATATTTATCAGTTCATTAACAAATCCAAGACTCAAGACCCTAGAAAACATGGGATAAAAAGATGGATCATCTGTAAGATAGAATCTCTTCCAGGCAAACAAATTGATAATGCATAACTTGGATTAAAGAATCAGTTTTGCCTAGTGGTTAAGGCTACAGGCTAGAAACCAGGAAACTGTGAGTTCTTGTTCTGCCTTAGGTATGAAAGCCGACTAGGTGACTTTGGGCCAATCACCAGGAGCCTGTGAATTCTAGTCCTGCCTCAGTCATGAAAGGCAGCTGGGTGACTTTGGGCCAGTCACTCTCTTTCAGCCCAACCTACCTCACAGGGTTGTTCTTGTGGGGAAAATCAGAGGAGGAAGGAATATTAGATATGTTTGCTCCCTTGAGTTATTTACAAAAATAGTAAGGGCAGGATAAAAGAAATCTTCCAAAAAGCTGTATATTACTCTGAGTCCTTGATCTACAGGCCACGTAACTCTTCCACCCAACATGATTAAAAGTAAGGGATACAAATAATAGTATAGTTCAGCAGTGTAATGGCTGGAAGTAATGACCTTGAGGGAGAGCTGCTATTAAGACAAGGTTCTGTTACAATAAAAGTAGTACTAGTATTCATGACTTGAGTTTCCTAGTCTGGTCTGAATGTGTTTATCTGTCCCTCATTTTATCCTCCTCAGAACTACAGAGGGGCTTGTCTGACATGCTTGCCCAGGTTACTATTCTTTCCCAGACGCTGATTTCTATTATCTGATCATTATCTTGGATAGTGGCTTTTTGTTCTGTTCCTCAGGGTTATTCCTTCTGCCTACTACATCAGCATCCAGTGGGTTACAGATTCCTCATCCCAATGCACTCAGTGGAACTTCAGTTTTAGATTAGGAAAACCAAATCTCTACTCAGCCATGACTGTTTATTTATGTGTTTGTGTCTATTGAATTTATTCCTGAAGGTTCTGTTCATTCCAAACTGCAAGGCAGATTACAATAATAAAACATGTGGTGGATAAAACATAATAAAAATGAAGCAATTAAAATAAAAAACCAACTTATTTTAATCAGTCATTAAAATAATTAACAATTAGCCTGGCAAAACAGATGTGCTTTTACCATCTGCTGAAATATTGGCAAGTGAGAATCAAGAACACATCTTTAGGGGGTACATTCTATATCCTGGGGAAAACTGTTTCCCATGTGAGTAAGCTTCTGGTAACATCTTCAGAAAGACCTTTTCTGCTCATCTAAGTAACTGGGCAAGTTCATGTGAAGGAGGCATCCCTTGCATAATCAGGTGCTAAACTAGAGTGGTGGTGGTGCAGTGGTTAGAATGCAGTATTGCAGGAGTTCAATCCTGATGGGCTCAAGGTTGACTCAGCCTTCTATCCTTCTGAAGTTGGTAAAATGAGGACCCAGCTTGTTGGGGGCAATATGTTGACTTTGTAAACTTGCAATAGTGGCAAATATCTGTACCTTAGGTGTAAGATGAGGGTGAAGGTTCATTCTCCAAGCTTATGGGTTGGTTTCTGAATGTTTCATTACCCGGCTAGGTGATATCTTCAGCAGAGTTTAGGGGATGTCAGTGTCAGTGTTCTGTTTATAAGGGCTTCAGGTGTGGATGTGTCAAGTGAGGGACTTGTGATGGGTCAGGTTTGAGTCATCAGTGAAAGGCTTGTGATGGGTCTTGTGATGGGGAGGTTACATCAGGTCTGGGTCAAGATTCACCCTCACTCTATAAACTGTTTAGAGCACAGGTGTCAAACTCGCCGTGTCACGTGATGTGTTGCGACATATCACGACTTTTTTCGCATTGCCGGTGGATGCGGCCTCCGCATGATGCAACTGGCCCGCGGGCCGGCAGTTTGACACCCCTGGTTTAGAGAGTGCTGTAAAGCACTATGAAGCAGTCTATAAGTCTAAGTGTTATTTCTATTGCTAATTAGAATTTTAAAGATTAAAACCAGCACTATAAACTATGTCTGGTAGTCAGTTGGTGGCAGTGCAAAGTCTTCAGTACAGGAATCATAGGAATTCTGTACCATACAATTTAAACCAATATAGACAGTCCTTGACTTACAGCCATTTGTTTAGCAACCATTTGAAGTTACAGCAGCATTGAGAAAAGTGACTTATAACCACTTCTCAACTTTATAACCATTGCACCATCCCCACAATTGCATGATCAAAATCCAGCACTTGGCAACTGGCATGCAGTACTTTTTTTGTCAAAAAAAAAAAAAAAAGTGCTGGAACTCACACGTCATGCAACCCGCCTTGCCTACCCTACAAGGTTTACCTTTGTAGTTGAAAAAAAAACCCTTCAATTTTAGTGTATCTGAAAGACTAGGATTTTGTTCAAGGCAACTCTGGAAAATCCATCGAAAAAAGGTGCTGGAACTCTGTTCCGGTATGTTCTATGACAAAAAAAGCCCTGCTGGCATGTATTTATATGGTTGCTGTGTCCAGGGTCATGTGATCACCATCCGACAAGCAAGGTCAATGGGGGAAACTGTTCACCTAAAAAACTACATGATTACTCAAAATTGCAATTATTTGCTTAACAATTGTGGCAAAACAGGATGTAAAATTGAGCGTGACTCACCTAACAACCGAATTGCTTAGCAACTGTCCCAATTGTGACTCTATAAGTTGAGGACTACCTGTGTTAATTTCTGGACATGTTTCAAGGATAGTCTCACATACAGCTCATTAAAGTAGCCAAGATGGGTTGTAACTAAGGCATTCCTAATTATTGCTAAATCTGACCATCTCCAGAAGAATTGCAATACACATAATAGTCCTAATTGACTAAATGCATCTTTTGCTGTAACCACCGTTTGCCAGTGTCAGCGATATCTGGAGTGAAGGAGCCCTCTTAAACTATGAATGTGGTCTTTCCTTCTTTCTCGGGGAGTGCAATCCCATACAGAACAAGATTCAACTCAGCCCTGGAATCCAGCTTTTTTCCTTACCAATGGCACTTTCGTCAACTTGTTTTCCTCATCCATCCCATTATCAAGATTAAGCAAGACTACTCCAGAGATTTTCACGTCGAAAAAAGGAAATGTGAAACCTGTGGAGCACATACATTTCACTACTTTATAAGGAATTCTGATGGGGTGGGTAAGAGCCTTTGCAAAACCGTGTCCCCAGTCCCTGTCAATACCATGCTATCCTTTTGTCCCTGTCAGTCATCCCAAAAGGATACCGTGGCACTGAAAGCCACTGAGAGGTCCAGGACAAGTTGCCCATTTTCAGTAGCACCCAGTGCCAGGGAGAAGGATTTCAAATGGGCTTGAAGTAAGTCCCTAGTGTTCAAACCAATTTGTCCTGAAAATTCCTTCACTCATACTCCAACCCCTCTACCTATATCTGCTTCAGGTGCTGGCTGAACTGTGGCGGAGGAAGAAGATGCTTAGGAATGAGAGTGTCAATAGCTGAATTGTCTCTGCTTTCTATATATCAGGCACAGGTTCAACAGTATTATGGACAGACAAAGTAGGAATTCCCCAAATGTATTCAGAAACCATCTGGAATGATCCAGAGCCTATTTGCTCATCGTCTTTCAGTGCTTGTTGAACAGATCTCCTGCTGGTGAATATCAAGGGGAAAGAGAGATCCGCTTCCTAGCCAAGATGTGTCAGGACTTTTCCTAATCTAGATTTTCTGTCTCTGGTCTCCCTCTGAAAGTGGTTGGAAGTTTGTACCACAGCACTGACTCAAACTGGTCTGAGATCAGTGCAGAAGAGACAATCAACCAGCCCAAAAGAGAAAAAGACTCCAGCATTTCTCCACCAGTAATCAGCATTCAGATCAGCCTAGATTAACTCCAAGGTCACCTTCAGGCCAACAATCAAGTAAGCAATACCCCAGTCAAGAAACTCCCACAGAGCCATTAATAAATAGCCCAACCAAAGAATCCCTCCCCCACCCAGACAGGCAAGACACCAGAATATAAACAGGCAGCAAAGAGCACTCCCTACTAACACTGATGATGTTACCTAGTCAGGGTAATGAAACATCTGCAAGAAAACAAGCAAGCTGAGAGAGCACCAAGGACCCCTCATTTCAACCCTGAGCTACAAATATTCTCCTTTATTGGTCTGAGATCAGCCAGACTGCTTCATAAAGGTAAAATGGAAAAACTCTACTTTGGTGGAGTAAATTGGGTCACCTGTTCTTTCAATCCACAGGGCTAATCTTTACTATTAATGTTATTTGCTGAAATAAAAGAGCAAGCTTGAAAGGAAGAACGCTTCTCTCTTTTGTGGAACTTCTTTCCATTCCTCTAAAGATGGATGACTCAGGCTCTGTTCAGACTGATACCTTTACATCATGATAGTAGTTCTCCAGTAGCTTTTCATGATTTTTTTTAATTAAAAAAAAGAGAACACTAACATTTGCATTGAGCCTTTAACACTAAAGAACAATCCCTGCCTCAGCTGATGATCATATACAGACTTTGCCCACTGCTTTTTGTGTACTGATTCTCCTTGTCCCCTTAAAGTAAAGGCTGGAAGAGAAGATAGCAAGTGACCAAATTTAGAGAATCAAGGAGAAATCTATTTGTTTGACATTTCCCTTTGAATATGGGGTTTCATATTATCTTGAAAGTTGTTACAGCATTTTCCTTTATAGTTGTATGCAACAGGAGTGCCCTCTGTCTTTTAATGTTGCAGTTTGCACCTAACTAATTAATCCCTCAAGGCGTAGCACCTTTTTTCCCCCTTCAACAGAAAAAAAAAATAATTTCATTTCCCTACTTTAAAAAATAATAATAAAAAAAGCTATGTGGACACTTTTGTAAAGCAACAGGTTGGCAATTATACTAGAATTGGTTTTCCAGAATGATCTTGTTCTAGAGCACAATTTAAGACCTGTCTCAGAGTAGATAGTTTGACTGCTGTCCTAATTCAGCTAAATTTGACAATTGGTCTCTTTATGGGTACAATTAATACAAATACATTGAAAACCAAATTCCTTGGATGTCTCTCTCTTTCACATTAGCAGAAGGATTAATAATTTATCCAAAGAATTAATTCACAGAAAGCTACTACTATGTTCAAAGGTGTCATTGCATAAATTAACACTTAATAATTAATACTTTGCATCAGCAAGCCTGTACAAGTCAGGTTTTTTTTTCCTGTATAGTTGAAAGAAAAGAATTTCTTTTAGGCCAGTATCGCATTAACTATGCCAAGGGATTATATTCTTCCAGGCATCTGCTCTGAAAAGCACTTAAACAGGAAAACTGTTTGAAACCTATGGCTAGGAGATAAACAAATTATAAATGCTACCTTATAAATTACCCAAAGAATAGGAAGTTTCTTTTCCACATATTGAATAGCAGGAAAATAAAATAAAGATACTACAATAATCATGAACAAATAAGGGAATTATTTTTCCTTTCTCAAAAAAAAGGTGGGGGGAGAAGGCAGGAAGAAATGACATTTGATTTGCTTTTAAAATAGTTTTTAGGCTAAAATGTTATATATATTAGGGGTATCTGCAGGGGGGGGGGGAAATCAAGATGTCACCTGCAGCCCTATCATCAAAGCCCCATCCTGTTTTACATGATTGTGAACACCATTTTGAATTTTTGGACTTCCTTCTGGACAGCTTTGTCCATGCATTTTAGCAGTGGCTTTCAACCTCAGCAGCTTTAAGATGTGTGGACTTCAACTCCCAGAATTCCCCAGCCAGCTCTAGGTGGGTTTATCATATTAAGGCTTGTTGCACACTCAGCCAGATGTTTCGTTTGGATCTTGCATTTTTATCCACCTATTAGCTACCACCTGGGGGTAGCAAATGTCGATGTTTGATTGTGTTGAAGGATATCATCGCAAGATATCAGTTGTTCTGATTTTGTCAGTGCTGATGGTGTCAATGTCAAATACACAATTGAGCCCAAACATTTATGTGGCTAAGTGAGACATTTGTTAAGTGAGTTTTGCTCCATTTTATGACCTTTCTTTCTTGTTCAGTGAATCGCTGCAGTTGTAACATGGCTGTTAAGTGACTCTGGCTTCCCCATTGACTTTGCTTGTCAGAAGGTCACAAAAGCGGATCACATGAGCCTGGGACTCTGCGACCGTCATAAATATGAACCAGTTGCCATGCATCTGAATTTTGATCCCCTGACCATGGGGATGCTGCAATGGTCATAAGTGTGAAAAGCTAATGAAAGATGTTGCAAAGAACTAAATATACAAATAATATTTGTGGATCAAACCTGTCTGAATCCTGCAGACAAGCGCCATTGTAACTTTGAACGGTCATTAAACAAACAGTTGTAAGTCGAGAACTACTTGTAGTGCCCCAGTTGTTTTGGAATTGCATCCAAGGTGCCTATTAGTATTTGGTACTAGATTTTTGGTACTTTTATTATTTTATAAGTAACTCAAAGAAGTGAAGATACATAATTCTCTCTCCTCTTATTTTCCCCACAACTATCCTATGAAGTGGGTTGGGCTCAGTGGTGGGATTCAAATATGTGAACAACCGGTTCTCTGTGTGGATGCCGCTTCCGGAAGTCCATTCTGGGCCTGGGCAACAAAAAATTAGCTACCATTTCTGCTGAACTGGTGCAAACTGGCTGAATCCCACCACTGGTTGAGCTGACAGTGAGTGACTGGTACAAAGTCACCTAGCCAGCTTTCATTCCTAAGGTAGATCTAGAACTCACCATCTCCTGGTTTCTAGGCTGGCACCTTAACCACTACACCAAAATGCAGGAAGATAATGTGCACAGCATTGTCGTTTTTATACCATTCGATTTGTAAATTCATTGTAGCTTTTTTTTTTTTTTTTGTTCAGAATTAAAGCAGAACCCACAAGACCTTTGAAGACTGTAACTAGAACAAAATGAAAGAAATCTAGGGCACTGATATTAAAGCCTCTGCTGGTTGAGTTTTTTTTCTGCAGCTTGTAAAAGTGTAAAAGCATTAAACATTTACACACCTCTTTGTTATCAGAAGTGCTTATCTTGTAGTTTTTTTAAATAATACTTCCAATCTTTTGTTTAATTACAGAATGCAATCTTTTCTTATCAGGGAAGAAAATGCTTGGGAAATATGTTCATAACTAAAGCTAATCTTGCTCTTCTATAAATAGTTACCTGCAGGGAGAGAAAAATGTCAAAAGCATAAAAATAAAGTGAAAAATGACTTTTGATACATTTTCCATTCTCCAGTTCCTTCCAAAGAGGCATCTGGGAGCATCAAAAAAGAAATCAACAAGGAAGCTATAACTATACCGTCAAAGTTCATTCTACATGCATTGTGCATGTGATAATATGTATAAAAAAGGATTTGGATTGTGTGGAAGTGGCTACCATCTTGACTTTTTTTACCTCTCTTGCAGACGTCACATTCCTGGATTAAGGAATTGTAATCTATGGAATTATCCTAAGGTTCATACCTCAGCATACTTTTTAGAAAAAAAATATTTTATTTTATTTACCTGAGTCAGGATGATAGTAAAATGTAAAACATTCATTTCAAGGGTCCAGTGAGAAACAGAAAAATCTACAGAACCCCTTAGAAAACTTTAAAATCTTATTGGAATTCTTAGTTTACCTTATGTTTCCTTTGATAGCATCTCACAGGAGAAACAAGGCTATTTAGAGGCAGGAAGAAAATTACCTATTGGCAGAATGAATTCAGCGCCTGTGGGGGAGACAAGGAAGAGGTAAGATGATGCAAAGCTGCTGGCTGGATTACCACTTATATGTGGCACTGGGAATTTTGTACATGAAAGTCGAGCATGAACTGTTTGTTTGTTTTTAAAAAAATTTTTTTTTTTAAAAATGGAAAATTCTAGCAGGATGGCCAAACAAAAATAAACGATTGCATATAATAGAATTTCATGTGATGCTGAATAAAATATAACAAGGATGTCTTATAAAAGTTATGTAAAATATAATAAATTACCCAACTATCAGAGAGATTACCCATTCCATTCACATGGGATTTATATGAATCAATTACAATCCTTGGTTACTTGAAACAACAGTATTTGAGCCCAAGGACAGAGGTGCACAAACTTTCATCCAAGGATTGCTGTAGACTTTAAGTTAATGCTGGAAGGTACAAATGAAGACAAATAAGGGAGGAATGTCTAGAAAGAACAAAGACATGTATTTGACAGTTCAGTGCAAACGTCTGAAAATGAGACTACACTGAATAGGATGGTCTGAAGACATAGGATTACAGGTTCTGAAGTTCTGGTTTATAGATACCTGTAGAAAGACTGGGTGGTTTTCAAGCGTGTTTTACTCCAAGAAGGAAAAAAGCAAGTACATTTTCCTCGGAGCTTTGGGTTGCCAAATACCCTTTCTTGATGAATTTCTTCACGTTTCATAATCCTTTAGGTCACAGGGGTGTCAAACTGCCGGCCCGCAGGCCGGATGCGTCATGAGGAAACCACGCCTACCCCATTGCCAGCAATGGGGAAAAAGTTCCGATACGTCACGCAACGTCACGTGACATTGCGAGTTTGACATGTCTGCTTTAGGAGATTCTAAAAAAAAAAAAAGCATTCACATTCATATTTCAGTTAAAGGAATTCTGTAATTTATTGGAACTGTTCTAATAATATTTCCATAATTTATTCTTGTCATCTTCACTATAAATTCTTCTGTGGGTGCCCAAAACTTCAAAGGTCCTGAAGAAATAGAAGAAATTCTATCTATGTAATTGATCAGAGTCAACACCAACTTGATGATCCACAGTCAACCTAAATTCAGAGGACAGAGAGACAGCAATTAAAAACAGGACCAGTTAGGGCATTGCTTCCTCTAATCATTTTTTTGGAAGTCTTTTTTAAATTTTACTCACATGCAAGTAAAATGTTTTTATTTGCACAAATATTTTGTTGCAGGCAGATGCCTTTGTGGCAATGAATCTCCCTTTACTGCTATTTTAATTATTGATTTGATCTAGCCTTCATTTATACAACGTGGATGGTTGAATTTTGCAAAGTTTTCATAGAAAACTTAAAATTTGGAATTTGCTTAAACTCTAATGGTAGAAATAATTTCTGGGCAAGTGTTGTATGCAGTTCAGATTATATCTAGTCTACTAACGATAACGATGGTGTTAATGGGTTATTCTATCCATTTTTTAAAAAGCAATATAAAAAGCATTTTAAACATTCACAATTTTTCAAATCTAGTAGCAGACTTTTTTTATTTTTTTTATTAAATGACCACGGGGATGCTGCAATCGTCATAACTTAAGTCATAAGAGATAAGTCATTTTTTTCAATGCCACTGCAACTTCAAACAGTCAATGAATGGTTGTAAGTTATGGGTTACCTGTACTGTTCCTCTATGTAAACTCCAGATATTATCTTGGAATGCTGCTTCAGATCTTCCAATCTTATGACATTAAATGTTTAATCATAAAGGCCTGAGCTTTTCCTCTAACAACAACTAATATTTTGCTAGAATAAATTTGGCAGGGTGGAAGACTATATTGTTTTAGATGACTTTTCAGATAAAGAGCATGAAATTAAAATTCAGTTTCCCTTGAATGGATGTTTAGCATTTATAGCAGTTCTTTTTATATTTTATAAATGGGCTAAAATTTGCTTTCTTAAGATTTTTTAAAACTATTTTATTGTTCATGTGTTGCTCTTTGTTTCTTTGCTCTCTTCAAAAGAAAGAGATAATCCCTGGGCAGCTGTGATCATGAATTGCTTCTTTAGTATTGGTCAAATTCTCTGACCCACAAGACTATTAAATTTTTAATTAAAAGAGATTAAAAAGAAAACTGGTATCATTTTATTTACAAAAAAATAAATTAGCCCATAGATATTATTAGAAAATAAAATAAGGGGTGACTATACTCCAAGTCTGTATTTAGAATCTAACCATATTTATGTAACTAACCTATCTACAAAGGTGAAGAACATTCTAGAGAGGTATAGCAAGGATTGAGCAAGAGTTTTGGTAAATTAATATTTTAATACTGATTACATCTACTAGATCAGCTTTTCATTTTTGGCAAGCAATCCAAAACAGGATCTCAAAATCTAAATATGCCTATCAATCCTAATGCCATATTTTCAATAAAAGTACATTTAAAATATTTTGAATGCATAAAGGATGAATGTCTAATTTATACATGCTGATTGTACAAAACGTATTTTGTCCAAGTGTGAGCTCCATGAGAAAGAAAGAATATTCCACATAAAATATAAGCACCGTTCCTGGCATAAAGTAACATCAATGAAGTTATTTTTTTGAACATCTTTGATCTCTGGATGCCATACACTAAATAACCTGTAGTCATGTTAATAGTGAGGGGAATTGCTTTGATGTCCCCTTTGAAGGTGATAGCGTTCTAGTATATGAGCAGAAAAAACAACTGCTATGGTTCCGGGATTCTGTTATAGAGGGACACTCAGAACTTTGAACGGGCTAATTTAAGGTTGAAAAATTCAAGGCTTGGACCTATTGAAGAAGGAAGGCATGTTATTTCAGAACTGCCTTCCTGATTTGAGGAGACTTTTAAGTGAGAAGTAGACTGGTAGGCTGATAAAACAGAGGAAATATGAGAGGTGAACCCAACAATTGATAAAGGAATGTCAAGATCCCTTGGTGTCCAGGAGAAAGGCGGCTCCAAAGCCAGCAAGCTATACACATAACATAAAAAGACCAAAATACTTGGCGTGTGACAAGACAACGGTTATGCTCAAGTCTTTGGGATAGGCTCCATTGCCAGCCTCACTAAGGTCAAAAGAGTCTAGAAACAAAAAGCCAGATATAGAAAGAGGCTTTGTCCTTCTTTAGTGATTCATCTCAGTCGCTGGAAAGGGAGAAGACTAATGGAATGACCTTGATACTCTAGAATTCTTTAGGTAGGTCACTGAACCAACAGTTGTTTATCATCCATACCCTAACCTGGATCAAAATGTTTGGTGTTATCTTTCCTGCTTTCTCTCAAAGCACCTCAAAATTACTCTGTGATCCTATCAACTTCTATTGTCACGGAAACTGGAAATGCTATGATAAGGAAACAGGCTCCTTTGAGCAATGTGTTTTGAGATGAAGAAATTGGCCTATTTCCAGTCTGTGTCACTTAGCATTCGCTCATAAATCCTTCTTGTCCCATTTCTGCATTTACTGCATTTTTTAAAAAAAAATATGATGTTGTGTGTCTCTGCCAGAAAATGGCAGCTATAAAAAGATTTGCTAGATTCAAAGTTACTTTCTCTGAGTGAGGATAAATTCCAAGGTCCCCACCCTGAGCTACTGATAAATATCATCTCTTTAGAATTTCTATTAATTAATATAACTAAATCATTTAGACTCATTTTGCATCATTGTCAGTCATTCATTGCGCCCTTGACGATGACCCTTTACTATCAAAGTAAAAACTTTATTGCAGCAATAATTTCAGGTTCTCCATTTGCTTCTGATTTTATACACTGTGCATAAATTACAGGCACTTTATCAATGTCTCATTGTTTATCTCTCTAACAATTCAATGACAATGATTAATTTCTAAAGACCCATAAACAAAAACAAATCTTGGAAAGGCACTCCAACCGAGAGCTGGAATGCTTCATAGCAGGAATAAAGACATGAGCATGGGCAAAAATGAATTAAAGGTAGTCCTTGTTTAGCAACCACAATTGGAATTGCCAACACGGTTATTAAGTAAAGCAGTCACTTAGTGAAACTGCAACTGTGCTTATCATCTTACTTCACCTTTGCTTTACAGTGTTGTAAAAGTTGTAAATCCAAGGACTGGTCACAAAAGTATTTTTTCATCACTGGCATAACAGTGAGCAGTCGCTAAACAAGACAGTTGCTAAACAAGGACTAGCTGTAGAAAACATCTTGGCAAGATGGAGGAACAATTCAAATGTTATGACTTCCAAACACAAGAGCTCCTATATGAGTCCCATGATGAGGAAATAATGTGAATGAATGAATCTCTACAGTTTTTGTTTTCTGACATTCTTCTAGAATGTCTCAGTAGAGTAGCCATTCACTGGACTGATGGGTGGGTTGTTCTTTGACTTGACTATCACTAGACTTGTGTGTGAGTCTCTCTCTCTCTCTCTCTCTCTCTCTCTCTCTCTCTCTGTGTGTTTGTTTTGTCCAACAAGACAAGAGAACCAGGAGGAACTGGAGAGGATGTGGGAAGAAAGGCCAAAGTGTTCTCAGTAGTGGTAGTTAGCATTAGCAATAACAATAACAATAGCATTTAGGCTTAGCGCTTTATGGCATTATTTGGCTATTGATCCTAACAATTTGGATCCTCATTTTATCAACTTTGGAAGGATGAGTCAACCTTAAGCCTCATCAGGATTGAACTCCAGGCTATGGGCAGAGTTTGCCTGTAATACTGCACTTTAACCACTGCGCCACTAGTTAGCATTTGGGGCTGTGATTCCTAAGCTGGGAGAGTGACTCCAACAGATCCTAGGAACAACTTCAGAGCTCTCTGTCCAGAAGAGTGCTAGGAACAGTTAAGATCCTGTGCAGAACCCACAAACTCCCAGGCCTCTGTTGGAGGACCAGAGGCAGTGGTGAGATTCAGCCGATATGCACCACTTCACCAGAACCGGTAGCTAATTTTTTGTTGCCCAGGCCCAGAATGGACTTCCGGAAGCGGCATCCACACAGAGAACTAGTTGTTCACATATTTGAATCCCACCACTGACCAGAGGCCTAGGAAGGCACAATCCATTCATAAAGGTGAGAAGGGATATTTTTTTTAATGGTATATAAGTAAAAGAAATCCAAGGCATCAGAGAAGGACTGGTGTCAATTTGATAATAACCCATAACAGATGAGTAAATTTTAATCATTTTCTCAAAGGTATGACAATCTGCTGAATTAAAAAAAAAATCTCATTTCTTTAATTCACAGTGAAGAGAGAAATTTGATTTAAGTCCATATATAATGCTGAAGTACTATCCCAGAAAAGTTTAAAAGGGAAAAATATAACCAAATTCAAAAGACTCCTCCAAGGCTTTATGAGCTACTTGATTCTTTTTAGAGCAAGCAATAAGAGCGGCTTGTTGAGTGTGTAGTATTTTATGTACACAGAGAAAATATGGTTACTGTCAAAGGGAAAATACTATGGCTGCAAGGCTATGAACCAGAAAACCAGGGAATTTTTTTGAAGTAACTCGTGGTGCACCTGATGTTCCTAGAGATTGGAAGAAGGAAGAGAAGAGTTTTTGTTAGACACACACGCGCACACACACACACAAAATATTGTGCCATTGTGCATGCATTCAAGCAATGCCTTTTGAAGAAAGTGAACACTGAGTTTATCACTTTTTTCTGGGTTTCTACCCATAAATGAAGTGAACTTGCAATGATTTCAATAGATGTGTTCTAACATGACTTAATCTGGAGACACACAATTTTCAAGAAGTTCTGCTCATTTTCATCATCTGTAGTGATCCTATAAATTAAAGTAGATTATCATATAATGAGTTCTTATAAGACATTACTCTCAATGTATTATAGAATGTGTTCTCTGTTGTTGTTTTTTAACCTGAGGCGTTCTTTTTATTTTCAAAATGTTATTGATCACTGTATTTCAAATAATGGAGATTAAATATATATATTTCAATTGTTAGGTCTGGATGCACTTTGTCCTTAGGACAGCCTTCAATAAAAGAAGAAAATCTTTGATTTTATATTAATATCATCACTAAGGACAATTATGCAAACGTTAGGCTGTTATATCTGGGTTGGAAAAATTAAGATGATCGCTAGATTGCAGAAAAGAGATATAGGAAATGCAACTCCATTCTGCCATCTTAGCGGTCTTCTGAATTTTTGTAGCCTTAGCAAAATATCCCAGTTTGGACTTAAACTGGAGAATCAGAATTCAATCTACCCCTTATAGCAATAGCAATAGCAACAGGAATAGCACTTAGACCATGGGTGTCAAACTCACAATGTCATGTGACGTGTCATGATGTATCGTGACTTTTTTCCCATTGCCAGCAATGGGGTGGGTGTGGTTTTGGCATGACACATCCAGCCCACAGGCCGGCAGTTTGACACCCCTGACTTAGACTTATATACTACTTCACAGTGCTTTACAGGCCTCTCTAAGCAGCTTACAAAGTCAGCATATTGCCCCTAACAATCTGGGTCCTCATTTTACCGACCTTGGAAGGATGGAAGGCTGAGTCAATCTTGAGCTGGTGAGAATCAAACTGCTGACAGTCAGCAGAATTAGCCTGCAATAATGACCTCTAACCACTGCATCACAACGGCTCTTATATAGATTCAGCACTGAGTACAGTCAGTCAAGAGAAGAATGAACAACTTCTAAGAGTCCCAAAGGACACTAATTTGAAGTCAAGACAAACCAAAGCTGATTTCCAGGAAACCCAAGTGGTATCTTTGATCTAAATTATTGCAGAGAAACTTTCACACAACGTCAGGCAAATAAAAGAAATATCCCCATCCTTTAGGCACCTCTCAAGGAACATTTGCATCTAGCACAAATTTAACTTATCATAAGTAGAATGGATGACTAGCCATAAAAGAATGATTATTGATCTCATGAGAAAAAAAGAAGGGCTGATTCTAAAGACTTTCTGTGCCCCAGATTTCATACTTTCATTCAGAACAGGTTGTGTATGCAAATTGTTATATATTCACTTGGTCTGGTACGGAGAAAATCTCATCAGTGAAATAAGCAAATAATAAACTTAGGAAGAAAACCTTTCTTTCCATTATCGCCAAATAACCATGAAAGTAAAATTCAATAAATTCATTCAGATTTCCTGTAATTACTTTATGTTCCTTTAGTGCACTTTTAATGTTTTTTTTTTATTCCTTCCTCCAAGAGGCTTAAATGAAATAAAGACAGGTTATTTGCCGTCACCCTGTCAGGCACAAAGAATCAGGACTATTGGTTAAGTTGCAGCATGGAAGATTTATTCAAGCCAATACACAAGAATCTGGTCAACTAAAGTTCAACATTAAATTGGCTCCAGATAAGGGTCAATGGAATTCAGGAGGAATTGGACTTGGAGCCCTTGTGAGAATGCAACAACTGTAAACTGGTGCTGAGTTTAACTCCTCCCCCAGCTCTGCCTACTCTTCTCCTACAAATCCGTTCTTTCAAGTTGCAGTGAAGCCAATTTAAAAGTCTCACTTTTTAAATGCCCGATGTTTTTTTTTTTATCTCCAGAAAATGTTGTTGTCTTGTTCAAAATCTTGGCTTTGGGTTAGAACTCATAGTTATGTTTATTCCTGGTAGATTATGTGGTGCCAGATCTGTATTTGATTCCTGTCTTTCTCTCTCATGTCCCAGTTTCCTATTTCTTTGCTACTTCCTTTTCGTGGCCACAGGATATGTAGACGAGTCATAATGCTAATGTCACTGACTACATTGTTTATTTTCAGCCCTAAATTGAGATAATATAACTTAATCAGAAACAAAGGATTTTCACTGGGGGAAAAAATACACTGAAGAATTGTATGGATGAGGGAACCTTCATTTGAAGTGTCCCAAATGTTAAATTCATAGCAAGCATTCAGCCAGCTTAGCAATACAGTTGCTATAATGAGTATACTCAGAAATGCTGTAATTTTAACATATTTCCTTCCTATAGCATTTCTGGAGAAATGATTAGTTCCAGTTAGACATCTTCAACCTGTTACCCCCTCCCCTTTTTTTTTTCACTCTCTCATAAATAAATTGATTATAGGATGAATTTTTTTTTCTATCAATCATTTACAAAATCAATTATTTAGCAATTATTTCACAGAAATACATTTGAAATTCACATTGAAGAAAATGGGCACTGAAATAGCCATTATAGACAGCAAAAGAAAATGCTTTTGGCTTACACAACAGAGGCAGGGAAGACCATTATAAGTAATAGTCTAAAGTGCTGAGAAATAAGGCTTTTCCTCTGCATCAATAAGGGATGATCAAATGCTAGATCACAGGCTGAATTCGACCTCAAAAGGCAGTTTTATATAGCCTATTGATCCTACTAAATATTAACCAATGTATGGTAAAAATCTTTGCCCATGGTATCACTCAGGAGACAGCTGAGGCAGCAACAGCATAGGGCATATATCAAGAATTCAGAAGATGAATTACTGTAATGTCAACAACACAAATGATGTAATTTTCCATGTGTGTGTGTGTGTATGTTTATGTGTGTGTGTGAATGTGTAAAGAACTCTAAGTAAAAAATATTCAAAGGGATACAACCAAACACAATTACCCTAGGAATGTCAACAATAGATAATAAGACTGAATGGAGAAGTTAACATATCTTTCATTTATTTATATCCTCCCTTTATTATATTTATAAATAACTCAAGGCAGCTTGCATACCTAAAAAATCTTTCCTCTTCCTATTTTCCCCATAACAACAACTTTGTGAAGTGAATTGAGCTGAAAGAATGGGACTGGCCCAAGGTCACCCAGTGTGGTTGACACACATGCATTCTTACAGAAGAGATCAGCCTGGTTTTAGGCCCTTTACTTCAGACCTTGCACAATTTAGCCCTGACATATTCAAAATCCAGCATTATGTCAATGGAACACTCAGGAGCCCTTTGAAATGTTTAATATCTCCTCTGGATTATGACAATCCAGTTAATTCCATTCGGCTTTTTGTTCAGAATATGGAAAACCAACAGACCATTCTTGGAACATCTGGATTGCCATGGTCCAGAGGAAGTCTAAAAATAGTAGATTTTGTATATGCAAAACAAGGAGGAACACTGAGATTATGCTTATCCCTCTTTAAGGATTTTTTTATATAAAGATCTTTCGCTTGTCATTGTGACTTATGGTTTGGCTGTAGATGATTTCCGACAATTACAGCATATCCAAATGTATTATTTAAGGTACTCCTGTCCTGTGCTCAAGGAAGTTTAAGTCTAAACTGTTTTAAGAAAAGATGTTCAGCTTGCAGGTATTCAGTCCAAATTTCAGGTTACCATGTCCTCCCGTTGAACAATTCTCCAACAGCGCATATATATATAATTGTAATATATATATATATATATATATATATATATATATATATATATATATATATATATATATAAAGAACTTAAAACACCAAATTACACATTTAGTCTGGCACACACAAGTGCCACCTTTAAAATAAAAAATCCTTTCTTGCCATGCCTGGAAGTTTGGTTGTAAGTTACGGTGGTTGTTAAGCAGGCCGCCATGTGAGCTGACTCAATTTTATGACTGTTTGTACTATGGGCTTAGTAAAGTGAGTCACTTTGATCTTTAAGTGAACCACATGGTTGTTAAGTGAATCAACCACATGGTCATTAAGCAAACCCAGCATATACAATGGATGTTTCTTGCCATTTTCTGCTGGAATAAAGCAAAAATCACCACAAATTATAGTCACATGACTGCAGGGTGCAATATTCAGGCATATATGCGAGCTAGTTGCCAGCTGGTCAAAATGCAGTCCTGTGACTGCAGGAGTTGGGAGGTGGAGCACATTTTATGACAATTGGAAGTGTTTTAAAGTACCCATTCCAAGGTTTTCATAACCTTGAACAGTCATTAAGTGATTGTTCTTTAAGTGAGGACTACCTGTAGTTGTGCTAAAATAGGAATACTTTGGCTCTTACATAAGAGATTGCTAGTTAAAAGCTTATCAGAATATTTTTTTAAAAAAAATATTTCCTTCAGCTGCCTAGCTAACTTTCCCTACCTAGCTGAGCGCTATTTAAAAATCAAATAAGTGCAGGATCCCAGTACATTCATCATTTTTCCTCAAACAATTGGAGAAACGATGAAATGCTGGAACTGAGTGCTGTGTTTTTAATGCTGTTGGCTACTGATGGAAAGCTGGAATCCTGCAGAAGTAGTAGCAGCAGCAGTTAGGGTTGTTGTTGGTCTTTTTATCTAAAAAGCTCTCAGCTAGCTAGGGAAAGCTAGCTAGGCTGGCTAGCTAATTAGTTGAAGGAAAAGAAGGAAAAAAAGTAGTTTTTAAAAAATCCACAACCTTTTACATACCCTGCAAAATTCTTTGCCACCATGCTATTTTAATTGTAATGGTAATGATGCTGTCTTAGAAGCTCTTAGATCAGGTCAATTACTGCTCCAGCTGAGAGGAAAGTATTCTTTTCTCTGTGAAGGAGAGAATGCTGGTTTTATCCTATAAGGAATTAAAGTACTTCAGAAAAGTGGACAAGAGCACTTGAGATAACCTTGCAACTTTAACACTTGTGGACTTGAACTCCTTAGAATTCCCCAGCCAGCCATGCTGGCTGATGAATTCTGGGAGTTGAAGTCCACAGGTCCTAAAATTACCACAGTTGGACATCCTTGCCTTGGACCAGGGGTAGGCAACATTGCCTCTTTTATGATTTGTGGACTTCAACTCCCAGAATTCCTCAGCCAGCATGGCTGGTTCAGGAATTCTGGGTATTGAAGTCCACAAGTCATAAAAGAGCCAAGGTTGCCTACTCCTGCCTTAGACCATTCAATATTGGATTTTGGATTTTTAAATTCTTCATTTGTTATATATGAACTTTAATTGTGTTTATATTCTATCCCCTTAAGATTACAAATCCATATCAAGTTGTAGCCAGCCATAACTGCAACTGAATTTAGTTTTCTACTTACTAAAATCTACCTGAGATTCATGGGAATCTATAGCAATGGTCAATGGATTAATCATCAAAAAACTTGTTAATATATGTGCAGTCAGGTGACACATATTAAAGTAGAGTAGGCCTTTGATTGACTGGTTATGTCCACCAGTTTGAACCCAATGATGATTACAGAGGAGGCCCTGAAATTATTAGATATTTGCTATAGTCTTTCTTGCTTTTGCTAACCTAACTCCAGTTTAATGCTTCCTCTTTTTTTACACATTGCTGGCATTCTACCCAGCTAGCTTTCTATCAATATCTTTAGCTAAGAATTTTCAGTTGCCAAAAAAGAAAAAAGAAAAGAAAAAAATGGATTTTTTTTGTTTCTTACTTTGTTTTGTTTCTGTTGTTGTTTTGCATTTCCTGCTTGAGTTTTACTTATGCTCAATCACCATGAATTTTGTGTGTGTTGTTTGTTGAAGACAGGGATAATAAGCATGGTAAGTAAATGACTGCTTTGCATCTGCTTCACGAAAATGCTGATTTGAGATCACATGAATTACTGTAATTTCTTAGGGACCCTATTAAGATTGATGTGGTATATAATTTAAATAAATGGGGAATGGGTCAAGAATGCTTCCTCTTAGTGTTCAGAAGTATCTCATTTGGCCTAGAATGGCGTTCAGTTCTTTTCAAGAGTACATTTCCCTTCTCTCTCTCTTTTACTTTGGATTATCTGTAATAGGAAAGCAGTACTGTGCGAGTAGACAATATGATTTTAGTTTAAGTTGTACTGCTCATCACCTCAGCCTTAATAAAAGTGACTTTATTCTTACTTGTTTTTCAGTGTCTTTTGCAACACACTGATACTCAACAATTGTACACTTACAGCATAAAATTGTGATCTTGACCAATGATCAATGACCAGTTTGGAGGAGGAGTTGGAACCGGGGCCATCCGACAGGGATGGCATGTCTCCCCTGGAATGTTTGGAGAGGCCAGGGGCTGAGGACGATGCTGTCCCAGGCCCCTCAGGCATTGGGCATGGATCTGTCTGCCCTCACAGACACAGGGGAGGATTGGCTGCAGACAGGCAGTGGTGTTGAGAGGCAGCAGATCCTCTCTGTTGAGGAACAACTGCCTCCCCCACTCAATCTGAGGGCATGAGGAGTAGACTGGAGGCAAGCTCAAAGGAGGTCTGCAAGGGCCCCCTGCCCCGCCCTGCCCCTCCTCACAAGGAACACCTGGCTTGGGTTGACTTAAGCAGAGGCTGGGGGATGTTGTCTTTGTCAGGAACAATTGTTTGCTTTGGCATGCACTTCCCTGACCTTGGAAAAAAAAACTCAGCCTTGCCTTGTGTTTTTGCCTGTGCCTTGCCTTGTGCCTTTGCATTGTGGACTTGCCTTTGCCTCATGGACTTGCCTTGGATCTTGACTCTGGACCTTGCCCTGTGAGCTTGCACCTTGTCTTTGGACTTCCTCTCTGCCTCTGCAAATTGGTTTTCTTGCTTACTGGCTTTTGTTTGTGGGACTGTAGGTGGCTGCCTTCAGGGAAGTTTGGGGTGGAGCTTTACCAGTCATTGTAGGGTCATTTGTTTTGGAATTAGCGGAGCAATAAAGGACTCTATCGAAGCCTGCTTCTGCCTAGGCGACCTGGATCATAACATGGTGGGAATTTAGTAGGAAACACAACTTATAGTCATTGCTTTCAAAGAGACCGCAAGAGAAAAAGAAATGCTATAATCTTGGACTTGACTCTAACTCTGCATGAAATATAGCTTTGAATTGCAAATAGGACAATCTGAAAGTGCACAGGGGACGAACAATTGGCACACAAGACAAGTTATACAAAAGTCCCCTGGTAGAAAGTAGATTGTATACAGGCTAAGTACAAAAGCATGATTGTTGGAATACTGTCTACAAATTTTATTAGAAACGTTTTTCCTAGGATTCTGACTGATTGGCAGCCCTACTTTTGCCACTCAAAGTATGTACGTAGAATCCAAGAAGCACAGAAAAATGAGCCAATTACACATCCTGGCTTAGTTATTCTCCCACTGATGTTTTCTTCCAGGAGATGAAAGATCACGAGGGGCAGAAATCCAACAGATGCTGTTTGTCTCTCGATTGGATTTCTTGCTGAAAGAAACTCCATGCAACTACTAAAAAAAATATCAGTTCCTTTGCCAGGAAAACAAGAGCGAGAAACCTATTATATAAACCAGCCAGGTGAAATTCAAAAAAATAAATAAAATTGACTGCTTAATTCTTTCTGCTCCATTGCTAACCAGAGCTTACAAATACTTGCTGCGATGTACATCAAATGATCTTTCAGTAAAGGTCAACTCAGGAACAGCGACTAGCCTTCCCAAGATTCTTGTTTTTGTGTGAGAGGGCCATGTATATATATTCCTTCCTTCATGCTGCTTTGAAGGGGATTCACCTGCCCTGACAGCTGTAAATTGGGCAATGTGTACTGTGATTAGGTTTCTGAAGAGGGCTTGTTTTTCCGAATGTCGTCTGATCGCCTTCCCCATCTATTTTTTAGCTGCTCGGCAAGGAGTCTTTGATGGATAAATGGTCTTATAAATAAATGATCATTACCTTAAATAAATGATCTGGCTGCCTTTCCCTTAAACTCAGTGACGGTTGCTGCTCTTACTCAGGCTGCAGCCTGCTTCTGGATGTTTTTGCTTTGCAGTTGGAGGGTCTTCCTGAGAGGCCTTTGCTGTTAAAAGAGAGGCCTATGTGAATAATCATCCATACCTCAGCTCAAGAGCAGCAGCTCTTTGCCACAAAGAGTTAAAAAGCTTCTTTATCCCCAACTGCTGGCTGTATTCATTGATTCCCTAGGCCTCTTTGCTTTTTCTTTTACTTAAAGATTCACTTGGAAAAAGATGTCTCCTCCAACATTTCCAGCATTGGCATTATACCTCAGCAGGGTGTGGAATGACAAGCTGTGCCTTGCAAGTTTCCTTACGGATAATGTACATGTATTTACATGGATCCATCCGGGCTGCAATTAGACTGCATTTCTATGTGAGCAAGAGGCACCATATTCTAACATTGCTTTATAGGCCTCTGTTTTAGTTAGGCCATTAACTGTTTACTGGAAACATAGCTGATTTTTAAGTATATCACCAAATTTCCTTAAGGATATATATGTCCCTGATGTCTTAAAATACACAATATTTATCTTCAAACTTATCTGAGCCAGAAACTAATCTCATTCTCTCTCTCTCTGTCACACACACACACACACACACACACACCTACTACTACTACTACTACTACTACTACTACTACTACTACTACTACTACTACTACTACTACTACAGCCTAAAATAGGCAAAAAATCTCATGGAATGCTTACAAATTAGCATGGCAGAGCATTAGTTCCCTTGATACCCAAAGTGGTAAAAGAGGCAGTAAAGAAGAAAACAGCATCAGTCCAATAACAACTTTCCACATTACAAGGGCTCATCCAAATGAACCACAATGTAGACAAACTGCACTCTACACAGCTCTACTCTTACTAAACTAGTATATGCTTAATCATTTATGTCTCAGTTTGACTGATGTTTATGAACAAATTGCCTAATGTAATACAATCTTCTCTCCACTCATAAAATCGTCTTCTGACACTTTTATGCATGTATATTTTCCAGAGATCATTTATAAAAGAAAAAAAAAACATATTTCCTGTTCCATTTATTTCCCAGAAATCTGCCCAAGAAGAAATTTATGATCTAAGCACTTCTTATTTTATGTCCTTCCTAGCTCTGAATTCCAGTGACATGGGGGTCACCGTGTACAAGGATTAGAAATTGTATAAAAAACATAAAACATTTTATATCAGAGTGGCTATTAGCTTTTTCTTAAATATTTTATTCACTATTATTCTCATCAAACTAAATTGTGTAGATTGTGCTTTCTCTGTCATACTGACCCAGTTATTACTGCTAGTTTCAAATTACTTCCTTCCCGTACTTTACCGAATATAAGGATAATTTACTTGTGAGTATTCAGCATGTTTTGATTCTTAGAAAGCTGTGCCAGAAGAAGCTTCTAAATTTGATTGTTTACTTCATACAAACACCTGCTTTTCCTGATGCCTCAACTTTTCTTCCTTTCTTTCTTTCTTTCTTTCTTTCTTTCTTTCTTTCTTTCTTTCTTTCTTTCTTTCTTTCTTTCTTTCTTTCTTTCTTTTTCTTTCTCTTTCTTTCTTTCTTTCTCTTTCTTTCTTTCTCTTTCTTCTTCCTTTTTGATTCAGTTATTAAAAACTGACTCTGAACAGGTAGACATACTTTCCATCAACTGTGTTACTCTTCTTTTTCCCCGTGTGGCTTCTGTTCATTTAACAAATGGTGTGTGTCAGTTGTGACATTGTAATTGTAGGATTCATTGCACCAACTCTTTATAATTCTATGAAATCATATTTGCTTTCCTCTAGCATTAACTAAGGCCCATTTTGTTTATAATCTGAGCACTGGTAAAGAAACAATGAAGGGATGACTTTTACAACCAATGTTAATATTTATTGTTTAGGATCCAGTACTATATTATCTATACTGTGTAAAGCTTAATCAGAAATGTTTGTTTCTAGTTCCCTACCTTCCCATAGAATTTATAGCCCTGTAAAGCAAATTCACTGTGAAAACCATGTTTGTCAAGTTTTATAATGTCCTATGCAAACAGATTATCATCTAAATCTGACCATCATCCAGAAATCATTTTTTTCCTGTAAATGTCATTTGTATATTTGCTTGCAGTATTCTCCTTCTCCTCCTCCTCCTCTTCCTCCTCCCCTCCTCCTCCTCCCTCTTCTCAACCTTCTTTCGTATAATGGAAGAATGGATGAAATCATCACAACCCAAAAATTCTTACCCCCCATTTCTAGATCTTTAGAATTTATAATATTGTTCTTTGCCTTTTTATTTGTAGTGGATTAATTGAAATGGGTAATGGCCAATAGCTGGGACAACTTTTGAAAGTTGTTTTATAATATCCCCCGTTTTACCCTGTTTCAGAAAAATGCTTATTTTAAATAAGAAATCAAAATGATTAGAGACAGATGCTTCAAAATATACTTTTTGTTGGCATGCACAAACTACTGTGATCATGGGACTGCTTGTTAAAGAACTGCTGAAGACACCCCAGCAAAACAATGATAGAGGTCAACTCAATTCAATGCCTTAGAAATAGTTAATATATTCTGTTAACTTTATTATTAAGAAGTGTATGAGACTCTGGAGTGAAGACAGATAACAAACATCAAACAGCTGTCCTTCCTTCAGAGTGTGAACAAAATTGTGTGAAAGGATGAGGATATACTGTTTATTAAACATGTTGATAATATCTAACAGGGCAGAATTCTAATAGTGTGAAAAGCAACTCTAATAGTTTATCAAAAGCATTCTGGTGTAAGGGTCAGACTGTAATTTATCATATTGCTTTTATTTTTCTTTCCGTAGAAGAACAAACCAAGCATATATAATTTGCAGCCTTGCTTTGCTCAGGGCTCTTTTGCAGTTCCTTACCAAAGACACACACACACACCCAGTCATCAATGTATTTAGGGCTTGCCAATGAAAGCATATTTTGATCTTCAAAATAATAAATACAAGTAAAAAAAGTAACCTGTATCCCCCCCCTTTCTCGTTCTTTCACCACTATAATAAATATAATTTACTTGGGTCAATTGAATGTATCATGATAGAATGACGATGAAGATAATGATGATGACGATGATAAGAACAATTTGGATCTTCTCTTCTCAAAAGACAGTAATCTTGCCACAATTCTCAATGACAAAGTTAGAGGGACATATATCCCTCTCTCTCTCTCTCTCTCTCTCTCTCTCTCTCTCTCTCTCTCTCTCTCTCTCTCTCTCTCTCTCCTTCCAGTTTTGGACAGTCTTCCAATCATTTGGAATTTTTTAAAGGGCATAATAGTGGAGTTGGAAGCCAGGGGAATTAACAACAACAAGAATCCATTTAAGGGATTTATGATGCAGGATGACAATGCTAACATTCCCTGAATTGTTTTACCATAGTTATAACAAATGAAAACAAGGCTGTGCAGCTGTTCAGTACTAATAACGCTACTTCATCAGTCAAGATGAGATCTCAGCATTTGTTCCGCTCATACAAAATAAAACATCTAGGAATAAAAAAAAAAGTTTCAGGTATTTCCTTCCTGCAGTCTCTCTTAAACTGTAATAATGGAGAGAAGGTGTAGGATGTAAATTCAAACAACGTCTTACACACACAATGGAGGGTTTGGAAAGATGCTAAGAGATTTAAAAAAAAAGAAACAAGAACAGCCTCAAGGCCTCAAAATGGCACTGGGAAAAAATAAATTGTTCAAAAGAAAGAGTTTCCTTTAAAATGGAACCTGTGTTTTTGTGCCCCTGAGGAAAGAGGATACCAAAATGTGTTCTGCATTTAATTATTACACCAGTTTCTACCTGAAGACTTTTTTTTCCTTTCCCTTCTGGTAAGATGTTCTCACCTCAATTTGCATCCTCAAAACTTCCCCAAGGATTTTTCCTATCTCGAGAGCAATTGCACTTTATCACTCAGATAAAAACAGTTAGATTGTAAAGCAGTTAACCTGCTTGTCAAACAGGATTGGGCTGTTTATCATGCTCTGGGGATAAAAAAATGCATATTCTTCCAAACTGAAAGGACATTATTATTATGTTAAATGCTATCAGTAGATTAAGATATTAAACTGATTTGCAGTGAAGATTTAAAGCTTGAGTGGGCAACCGCTTTCAACTAAATGAATACTTACGATATACGGTTTTATGAAAATAGGTATTTTAGAAAGTTGATTATTAGTATTTTGAGATATTGGTATTATTTGCTTAAATTTAGAGAGAGGCTGTTGAATTGTTATCTCCAGACTGAAGGAAAGTTGGAGGTCACCTTTGTTATAACTTTGTTTTTTGTCATTTTTTGTCATTTTCAATTTGTTTTGCTACTCGCTTTCCCCTTTTATATTAGTTTGTATTGTAATGTTTGACTTTGAAATTTTATAAAGATATTACTAAAAAATAATAATGATAAATGCTGCCCTGTAACAAAACCCGTTTTTCTGTAATTTGCAAAAGAGTTGACCTGTGATCCACTTGACTTCTACTGATTTCCAAATATCTCAAGTTATGACCAATCTTAGTGGGATCCCTGAGAAAGCACGGGAGATTCTATGAAGGTAAGATGAATGTCCTGCTTCCATTTAAATTCAAGTCCATTAAAATCTATTATGTTTTAAAGCAGAGGTGTCCAACCTTGGCAACTTTAAGACTTGTGGACTTCACCTTCCAGAATTTCCCAGCCAGCATGAGAGTTGAAGTCCACAGATCTTAAAAGTTGCCAAAGTTGGACATCCCTGTTTTAAAGCATAGCATCATGAACACAATTGCTAATTTTGTATGTCTTTGCAACTGTTTCATCTTCCATATAATTATCTCCAGTTCACTGGATTTAGGACACAAATAAGGGTTTCCATAAAAGGTTTGCCATGCTTCAAGAGAGACAAGATTCCTTTATAGATATTTTATGCAGCGAGAATATTTTTTTTTAAAAAAAGCTTCTGCTTTGTGTTGACCCACTTCTAGTAATTCCTCATATATTCTAGAATGCTTCCATACTCTCAGAGAAAATCAGCTGGTTCATAGGACCCAAGAGTACCTGTGTACAATGTTATACTTCAAAAGCTTTACTGAGATGACATGGGTTAATTTCAATCCCATGTTAACCCTGCAACTACTCCTGCTAATGCTTTTCATGGCAAAAACCAGCAGATATGACAGCTTTTAAGAAAGACATTTTTTTTTTCACAGCCAGTGTCTGAATCTACAGAAGAACTGAATTGCTAAACATTGGCGTCTGTAAAAGTCCACCATATATAGAATGCTAACATATATAGAAAAGAGCTATAGGATACAGGCCTACATGAGTGGAATGGGACAACTCACTGCCACCATTTCACTATAGGTGACTCACCACAGCCAACTTGCCATGGGACAATTCAACACGGAACAATTCAATGTGGGATAACTTGAGAGGGACAACAGGATAAAGTAACTCCACATTCTGGCTCACCCCAACCTCGTGGACTTTTAACTTGAGACGCTTTCTGAACCAGTGAGGAAAAACATTGGGAAGCAACAGAAAGATGTAGCTGTATAAAATAGTTAAGTCATACTCTGAAAATTGGAAATACTGTGTCTAGGATGTTCAAAGAGGAGAATTGCAGAGCAAACGTTTGAAAGATTAAAGCTTCAAAAGTTCAGGTTGGTGAGAGATATGACAAAGAACCTCCTTTACATAGATTATAGAAGTAAAAAGTGTGGGAAAGGTAACTGTGGGAAAGTGTGGATACATAAATATCACACACCAAACGATGCAGATGAGAAAAGTATCAGAAGAAAGCTGTATTATTCCAGAATTTAATATGGAATTGTCATTTGTGCCTCAGGAGAAATCTCAGTGGTCTAACAGCGGAAGTAGATAATGAGCTTGAGATAGATCCAAGAGGATTCTGGTTTCCTTTTATCAAGGATGCTTTAAACTGGATTCTTTCACTGAGTAGGGATTCAAACATGGTAGCTTCAATGGCCCTTTTCAATGTTTAAACTTTCATCAGGTGATTCAATTTGTACCCCACCTCTCTTTTAAAAACAGAAGTAAAAATGTAACTAAAAATGCACATCAGCAATAAATATTAAATACCAGTGATTGTTTATTTAGTGATCATTTCAATTTCATAGCAATTCTGATTTATAATTTATACACGTTATAAATTATACAAATTACTAAATTATACAAATTAAAAGAAAAGAAAATCAATCAGGGCTTACAGAATTAAACATGCTCCAAATAATCCTGTAAGGCTGTACTTCAAGCATCATCGCTGCACCACCATTTGGAGTCCAACTCTAAGTGAATCCAAGCAATCTTCTGCCAAATAGTTATAACATTCCTCATGGTGATCCTGCTAGGTAATCCTATGAACTGTCCCTTGCCAAAAGGCAGACACAATAAGGAGGGAGAAATAACATTGTTTCACCACCCTTGTTGCCTTAATGTAGGCCCTAATATGGGTTCTTACCTATCTTCAGTGGGATTCACTCTTTGCCCTCTTCCAACAGCAATCTATTCATGCATTTCATCTCCTAGAGCTATTCCATAAACCAAAGTGCGCAAGGAGAGGTTGTATATATAGTTTAAAGTCATCCGCCATGACTCAATGTCAGTCTACAATTCAGGCCTCAGCTGGTCTGCCACTAAGTCCTCAGGGAAAACCACAAACTCTCTGGAAACCAGTTGGGTCTGTCAGCCATTTGTGGTGAACCAGACTAAAAGACTGCTTTCCGAGAAAGGGAACCACTGAGCTGAACTGATACCATTGAACTGAAAAACAACCAGAAAGTAATCTGATCACAGCAATGGACTGATGACAATGTCCTCCAAAACCTGATCATGTCACAACTGCCCCGAGACAAAAATCCAGATTTTGCTTACAGCCGCTAGTGTCTTGGCATCATTTCTAAACCTGGTGTGGTACAGTGGTTAAGGTGTTAGGCTAGGGTCAGGGAGTCCTGAGTTTATATTCATCTTCAGCAGTGGTGGGATTCAGCCAGTTCACACCACTTCGGCAGAACCGGTAGCTAATTTTTTGTTGCCCAGGCCCAGAATGGACTTCCGGAAGTGGCATCCACACAAAGAACCAGTTGTTCGCATATTTGAATCCCACCACTGATCCTCAGTCATGAAAGCTCATTGGCTGACTCTGGGCCTGCCATTCTCTTTCAATCTTACAGGGTTGTGGTGGAGCTAAAATAAAAGAGATCCTCGTGTATCACAATCTTGAGGTACTTATGAAAGGACAGAAGAGAAATCTATTTATGTGTTAGATCAACAGTCCCCAACCTTTTTGGCACCAGGAATCAGTTTCATGGAAGACTATTTTTCCACAGACTGGGGGAGGGGGAAGAAGGAGCACGCAACCTAGATCCTTCGCATGCACAGTTTACAGTAGTGTTCATACACCTATGAGAATCTAATGCCTGATGATCTGAGGTGGAGATGAGGCGGTGATGCTAGTGCTGGGGAGTGGCTGCAAACACAGATGAAGCTTCACTCGCTTACCCATTGCTCAGTCCCATTGTGTGGCCTGGTTCCTAACAGGCCACAGACCCTGGATGTTAGATTGCTTTAAAGCTATGTGAGAGTGGGATCACACATAATCCACAGATCATAATAATCTGCACTGCAACATGTGTGTGAATCAGTTCACAGTTTTCAATGTGGTGATCTATAAAACAATTGATACAGAATATGTCTCTCATGTTTTTCAGACATTTCCTGCTTTTCATGCCATTGATTTGACAGAAAGAGTTGGACATGATTTAGGGTCCTACTGGATATAATAAATTGTGCCACTGTAGAGGGCCACATGGGGAAAATCTTGGTTTTGTGTGTTTTTCAATACCTAGTTTTACATCAGCTTCAATGCTTTTCTTCTATGTCTTGTGACATATTGTTTTTTTTACATATGAGGTCAACATAACTGTAGTGATAATTAATTATGTTAGTTAAAAATACTTGCTATTCAACACTTTGACAGACATCCAAACATACATACTAAGGTATTATTATTATTATTATTATTATTATTATTATTATTATTATTATTATTATTATTATTATTATTATTATTATTATTATTATTATTATTATTATTATTATTGTTGTTGTTGTTGTTGTTGTTGTTGTTGTTGTTGTTGCTTTTTCTGCACAAAGAAGTTGTCTAAGAAGTTCAAAGAAATTGTCTAACTTGCTGAAATGTTTTCTTTTTGCAAATACTTTTCTGTTCTTCCATCCATATCATTTTAATCTCTGATCTCTTTTTTTTTTCTCCTGTGGGTGGTTTTAATTTATTTCTTAGCTGGTTTTTGATTTATTATTATTTATCACAGTACATTAAATTGACTTAAAGATTATACATCAGCTTTAGCTTCTTTGTGCCTGTATTTTTGTCCTTCAGGATGTCCATATTGCATTCTTATTTTTGTAAGTTTGAGGCAGTTTAGGACTTGGTTTTTATTGGCATAAATTTAAAGTATGCAGTAAACAATAAAGTAAACTCTAGGAAATGAGAGGTGTTAAAATCAGAATGGTTTTACAGGTATAAAAGGTAAAGGAATCCTTGCAGGTTTTACTCCTCTATTCGTTGCTGATTATAGGGGGCTGTTCATCCCTATTTCATGGCCATTGAGCCAGCATGTCCGATGACGTTTCCACAGTCATGTGGCCAGCATGATTTTGCATAAGATTGTTTTCCCATAGAAGTGGTACCTATTCATTTATTCGCATTTGCATGCTTTTGAGCTGGGGCGAAGACGGGAGCTCAACCTGTTGTGTGGTGCTTGGATCTCGAATCCAGGCTGTCGGCTTTCCAGCCAACAATCCCAGCATCTTAACCACTGAGCCACAACATATACAGGTATATTGAGGAGAAAACGAAGGGACTTCATTGGTTGAGATTGTTGCGATACAATATGGATTCAAACTGAGTGGAAGAGATATTTTTCATGAAGTTTCTAATATATAGTATTAAACTGACTAGGGTGGGTAAATGAATAATACATTTTTCAAATTCAGACATAAAAAAAAATCTAAAGAAAGGTAGGAAAGAGCAGAAATTGAAACAAGAGATAAAAAAAAACCTCTTCAACATGTGCATATATTCAGTGACATTGGGAAATTGTTTTGGATATTCAAATGATTTTTAATGTCCCAATACACAAGTATGTATTAAAGCATAGGCCTGGGATCACTTTATTTGTAAAGCTTCAATGACTAATATGGATAATTACGAAAATGTCTGACTGAAGACAGCATTCTGGCTCATTGCATTTATGTTCTTATATCATTTTTAAAGATGTGTATTGGGAAAACCTGTGTACATACATTCATCAAAAAATGCAGATGATTTTTTAAAAATATATAATCAACTAGAAATTTGATGTACTTAGGACTTCCATGGAAGATGGCTGAATGAAGATGGCTCTACTTTTTTGCAGAGTGAACGTTTGTAGACATTTCTAAGGATCCAGTCAGGGGATCGGCTCCTTTGAGCCCTTCTGGATACAAGAGAGAGACGTGAGATTGCCTAAGCTGTTTCTCCTTACAATTATTCCTTTTTCTCACAAAGAAGCCACCAGACAGGGATCTCTTGGGGAGGGGGGACAGGGAGGGCTTACTAGGTTGGCCTTCTAAAAGAGAGGAGGAATGCAAATTTGACAACAATTAAAATAAAATAGAATAGAATAATAAAAAATAAAATAAATAAAACAGTGCTGGTATTATTTCTTTCTAGCAGCAACATTGTTCCATGAAGTTAATGAGCAAAAGATTCTGTGTGCGTTTCTGTGTGTATAGGTGTCTGTATTTGTATGTCTCTCTCTGTGTGTATGTATGGGTGTACATGTATTGATTGAAATTTAGTCCCTCGTCCTTCTACTTGCAGAACAGTCTGATCTATGCTTTTTTAATTGACTTTTGCATTTGCTTTATAAGCTGCGTGTGTTTGGATCCATTCTTCTTTAGTTTATTGCCTGAGGTACCTGGGTTCACACTACTTTAAAAATGTTGCATTATATATTTTATTACAAAGACTGTGTTGCAGTAGCCATTCTCATTTGCTCTAGAAAAGCAATTTTACATACAGTGTCAAATAAATGAAGTTCTTCACACTGTATATGATAATTCAAACACTCCTGACTAGCAAAGATTTATGAAAACTTTCAAAAGCAATTTTACATCAAGACTTAGGTAATGAATTGTATTATTTCTCTGTGAAATATCTTTGCCAGTTTTTAAATCAGTGTTACTGTTGTTGCTTTTAAGTTCCAAAATGCAAACTCTGTAGTTGTTTTTCCCGTTTAATGAATATTTAATTCATTTTAATTATATTGTGTATCAAGAAGAGATTAAATGTTTCGGATCAGTTAAAAAGAACTGACATATAACAATGATATCCTCTAATTTATCATTTCGTGATCTCCAGGCTAAAAATAAGCAAATTTTGGAAGGTTAGGGGGTTGGCTAATGTGCTGAGGGCAACATTTTCTTTTCATTTCATTTTATAGTATTTTCTGTCTGTCCCAATCTGGGTGTTTAACAAATAAAACAAAGTTAACAAATGAACAAAGTTAAAATAAAAATCATAATTATATATATATAATCAGGAACAGCAAACCAAGCAGTTATGTAAATGAAAAGCTGATGGCAATCCATAATCTAGAATTGAAGTCCAACTGTATTAACTTAACTTTTGTTTTCTAAATAATAACAGATTTGGAGCTGTATGGATGTCCAGAGAACATAGAACATAGAATAACAGAGTTGGAAGGGAACTTGGAGGTCATCTAGTCCAACTGCCTGCACGAGCAGTAGAATGTATACTATTTCAGATAATGTCCAAGAAGACAGAATTTTGAAACTCCTGTCACCTAATAGTCCATGCCCCGTTTATCTCTTGAGAACTGGAGACACTCAACAGGGCCTCTTTAGATGTCCTAACCAGGTAGGCAGACCAATTTATGACAAGATACTACCTGTTTAATGCCAGTGGTGTGATTCATAGGGTTTCAAGGATAGTAATCAACATTTTGAAATAGATTTACAGAGTTCAGAAGTGGATGATCACTTGACTATGAGCCAGCAATGTGCAGCAGCAGCCAAAAAAGCTAATACAATCCTCGGTTGCATAAACAGAGGCATAGAATCAAGATCATGCGAGGTATTAGTACCACTTTATAAAACCCTAGTGAGACCACACCTGGAATACTGCAACCAATTTTGGTCACCATACTACAAAAAAGATGTTGAGACCTTGGAAAAAGTTCAGAGAAGAGCAACTAAGCAAGGCCTGGAGACTAAAACATATGAAGAATGGCTGCAGGACTTGGGTTTGGCTAGTCTAAAGAAAAGAAGAAATAGGGGTAACATGATGGCAATATTCCAGTATTTGAGAGGCTGCCACAAAGAAGAGGGGGTCAAATTATTATCCAAAGCACCAGAGGGCAGGACAAGAAACAATGGTTGGAAACTGATCAAAGAGAAAAGCAACCTGGAATTAAGGGGAAATCCAAGAAGCTTCTTGGATGAGAAGGGAAGCATCTTCAAGGAAAAAAATAAGTCCAGTTATCTTTTGCCTTTTGAAAAGCACCTTTGGGACAACCATGACTTGGATGATTGAGAATCTCCATAGCCACATATTATTTTCTCTGCAGAGTTGAGGAACACAATCCTGTCCAAAGTCACTATTGGGGCAATGGTATTAGATTCCCCAGATGTTTATGAATGAGAAGCAATTTGTAAAGCTAAGATTAAATCTGAATTTGTTTCTCTCACCAAATTAACCCTCATTAACTCTAGGCAGAGATGCAGGACTTCTACATATCAGGAGCATCCTCCTGAATAGCTTAAGTCAGCAACTTTATTGTCTTATATCTATATTACAAGAATCTCCCCAGACTGCTTGCCTTCCCCTGGGAACAAGCAGATATGTTCTCACGGATCTTGAGTGGGGGATCAGACTTATACTTCTCATTGCTGTGCAAAGACTCATGGCTAATTCCCTGCTTGACTCTTCCTTCCAACCTGACTGACAGTTTCTCAACGTTACAGCTTCTGTAGCTCAGCCTAAGCTGTCAACATATATGCAGATAGCAAACCCCCCCCCCCCGAAACTAATGGAAAAACACTGCTCTGAGCATTCTGTGTTCAAGAACTCTAAAAATACCAGCTTGTATGTTTCTAATTTCTGTCCCTAGGATTTCCTTTCCCTCCCTCCTTTTCCCTCAATCCCTGGTTTCCATCACGGGAGACAATAAATGCCCTAACCTGTCAAGAGGTAGGTTCCCCTTGAATTACTTGTGATGTCTTAATTTACCAATCCAAGCAGCCACCCTGACAGCGGGCTCCTCAGCTGTCTCTCCATTCTTCAGAAATGCTTTCTTTAAAACCAAAACATGATTTGCCTTAAAACCTCCTTTTAAATAGTTTCTAAAATGTATTATGGAGCATCATTTGGAAGATCCATTCAGCTTCTTTCACTCTCCTCTGGAGCCTACACTTAGAGCTTGCACATTAGGTATGCATCAACCATCTGGGACACATGACACCAGAAATTGGGGAAGGCAGTGTCCCTTGGCTTAAAATCTGAGCTCCTGATTGTGCTGGACCAATCAGCCAAATGGCTCATACCAAGATTCTGTACCTTCTGGTCAGTGACTCATCTCCTGCAGAATGGCACTATTTTAGATTCTTATTGATGACACAAATATGTTGTCTCCAGCTACAGAGGGGCAACACTTGTGATTCAAATACAAGTCTTTTAAAGAAACAGGCCAATTATCTTGTTCAGTCAGGCTTTGGTAATACATTGAAATATTGTATTTCTCCTTCTTCCATTGAGTTGACCTTGCATTCAGTTGCAACTAAGAATGGTTCAAAGGCAGAGTCTCAGTGGTGAAGCCTAGCAATCAAGTCAGCAAGCCACAATAATGTCCAGGTGACACCATGTTTGTCATCATGCCTAATCGGGTCTCTTGTTTTTTGAAGCCCAACTGGAACAATACATTTCCTTCAGCTATGTTCTTCAACGTTCCATTGTCGTCGTCCAGTAGAGTATAAAATTGTACAGCTCAATGGCAAAGGAAGCACATCGCAGCAGGATGTTGTGATGGAGCTGCATTGCTCACCTATGAATTCCTGCGTGGTATACATCTCAGATAGTTTTACTGAGATCATCATAACAGACCGGACTCTGCCATACATGCCCAGCAACTATTCTGCTTGGTTATATGAATGAGGCCTAAAAGCCTCCAGCAAAATGTGAAGTGTTTACTGAGGACATGTAAATTACACATGGCTTTCCTCTATTCCTTCTTATTTATTTCATTGCACATCATATCCAAAATTAGATACTGGTCTTCAGCAAGATAATGAAAGCACTTCAAAGATTTTAAGAATAGTCTACAGAATCAATTTGCACTCTTTGGAGCTCCCATGAATGTCTTTTTAGGAGTTCCCCAATCAAACATACCATACACAGCATTTTATTTTCTTTTTTAGTATTTATGAGTTTCAAAGCGATAACTGAATCCAGGTGGTGAAAGCCAAATATAACCTAGCACCAGCTGGTCGTAAAGGCTGTCTCTCTCCAAGGGAGCGCTGGTTAAAACATTTGTAACTTGAAATAAAGCCCTGAAAATTGGTAATTTTATAAGAGAGAAAATATAATTTTAGGTTGGGGAAAAGAAAACATGTTTTTGCCTATGGGTATAAATTAGAACAATGACACTTTATTTTGAAACTGTGGGCCTTTTTTCTAGCATAAGCCAACAAGTCATCCTGATATCTAACACTTGCTTCAGGAGCCTGTTTTATAAAGGTTTAAAAATACGTCTTCCTTGCATGAAATACATATTAATATCACTTGGCCAACCTGTTCCAGCAATATGGTATCTGGAAGCTCCTTCTTGAAATGTATAACTTTTGCTATACAGGTTAGCAAATGTTGCACATCACCCTTGAATCATCATAGGATCAGCCACTTCCCCCTGGCATGGATTAATTACATTAAAACCAATTGATTTTTTAAAAAAGTGAAATCAAAATAGTTAGCCAACTAATTAAGGCCTCTACAAATTTGTTATTCATTTTTTCCCTTTGGGCACATTGAAATCCACATTCAGGACATTGCTCTGGAAGATGATGCCACTCTGAAACAACTCTGCTCTATGGTATATTAAATGTAGTATCCTAATGTATATAATTTAGATGGTCACTTTAAATCATATGTGATCAATGTGAGGTCAAGGAATGATCCGATTTGCTCTTTGCAGCAAAGCATAATGCTGCATTAAATCATGTTATTAGTCACATGAGGAAAGGGGCAGAATGGATTTGTGAAAGGAGCACTATGCAGTCAAATAGCCAAATATATTACATTAGTGGCTAGGGCTAATGCAGTCATTCGGTGATAAGTCCAGAGAATTATGATCAGATAGTGCTTGGTGTCACACACTTGTGCTATGATCAGAAGTTCCTTACAACTGGCTGATGCTATATCATCTAAGAAAACTTAATTAAATTGGCTGTGATTTATAAATAAGCCCTGTGCCCTAACTAGTGGCAAGCATATAATGCCATAAATTAGGCCTCATAAATGCATGTATTTGATCCTTGAGAAACATACCATATACAGGTAGTCCTCAACTTAAAACAGTTCATTTAGTGACCATTCAAAGTTATAATAGCACTAAAAAAAGTGACTTATGACCATTTTTCACATTTACCACCATCCCTAGGGTCATGTGAGACGCTTGGCAACTGACTCATATTTATGACGGTTGCAGTGTCCTGGGGTCATGTGATCACCTTTTGTGCCCTTCTGACAAGCAAAGTCAGTGAAGCCAGATTCACTTAACAACCGTGTTACTAACTTAACAACTGCAGTCATTCACTTAGCAACTGTGACAAGAAAGGTCATAACATGGGGCAAAACACACTTAATAAACTTCTCACTTAGCAATATAAATTTTGGGCTCAATTGTGGTTATACGTAGAGGACTACCTGTACAGGTTTTAGAAATATGTATCACACTTGTATTTTGCTTATTTTTGAGGGACCTCTGGATAAGGCACATGGGTATATAATGAACATTATAAACTCATAATCACTAATGAGAGAGCTGGTCCAAAAAGTCCAGATGATCTTCATGGTTTAGCAGTACTTCAAAGTTCAACATTCACATTCACTACTCTATCAGTTTGATTCTCTGAGATATATTATTGTACTAACTCTTTACTATTGTAGGGAATTCCACTCTAAGCAAAACCTGGACACTTGATTTGTTCTAGATTTTGCAATGAGACGAATGCTAGCAAATCTGCTAATATGTGTGTTGATGGATCTCAAAAACCCTGCAAATGTGTTTTCTTTAAAAAAAAAGGCACCGCAATGAAAGTTGCAGAGGTAGTTATACTTAAAAATAGAATGCAGCATATATAACAACAGGAAAACAAGTTTTCTCCAAAATATTTACTTGCATTATTTTGCTAGATATTGATGATGGAAGAAGAAAGGAGTCATTTTATATCCAATGATAAGAAAAGAAGCTGTTGAAAACAAGGGATTTAATGTACATCGCCTAAAAATCATAGCCACCAGCTGGTGTGGCAAGATGTGAATGTCTTTGAAGATTAATCTGCTGTTTGGGAGTTTGTGTTTGCATCGTGAAATTAACCCTTTTTAAATGCCTATGTAGGACTTCAATCTCTGTTTCCTTCATTTCCTGTCCAGTTGTTTTTCTTTGTTCATCCGAATCCAGCTTTGTTATCCTCTTTCTTTTTCCATCACAGTATCTCTTATCCTATCTCTGTTCTGCTTTCCCCCCTCTTTTCTGCAGTCACTTTTGGAAACCATAGGTTGTACGGTGTATTTCTGCTTCTACCTGTGAGAGTTGGAAGATACCTCTGAGATCTTCTAGTAAAGTTCAACCCATGCCCAGGGTAGAAATCTTCAGCCCATCCCAGACAACTCGTGTCTTCAACTTGTGTTAAAACCTCCAGTGATGAAACACCCCAAGTCCAGGAAGCAGACAGTTCCATTGCTTCACAACTCTCTTCATCAGGAAATTCCTCTTTATTTTGAGTTTGCAGATAGAGATTAATTGATTTATAAATAGAACTCTTTATTTTATAAGGAATTAATTCTCTTCAGTAGTTCCTGAGGATTTTTTTTCTTTCCGATCTCTCTTTAAAAAAAAAAAGATGGCTTTTTTGTGTGTGCATGTATGTCTACATGTACATATATTATCCATGCAGAGAAGCCATTTGTTGGTGGAAAGGGCAATCTCCAGAAGTGATTTTACCCAGAGTAGAAAAACTAAGGTGGTGAAGCTAGATACTGCAGTACTTTATATATATACATATATTTTCTACTTCTTTTGGCAGGAATCATTTTGTGTTCAGGGTCATCTTCCTTTTGGCTAAAGATGATATATAGCAATAATCTGCATTTTAAATGTCTGTATTAGGGAAATTTATGTGTCAAAGAATGAAAGCAGGGTGACTTGCATTTTTTTAAAGTTTTCTTGAGCAATTTATATTAATGGCCACATAAAGTAGGAGAAAAAGTTTTGTTCATTCTAGACAATATTATCCTTCCCTCTCTAGGATTGGAAATAGCTCAGGATTTCAAGGCTGCTGCCTGCACCTGAAATCTAACAAAGATTTTTGTTTGTTTAGTCGTGTCAGAAGCATCACAGTTAAAAGAAGGCATATAAATAAAATTTAAAATATAAAATACAAGATTATAATATGTACAAATTAAACAGATCTTGCCCAGAAACTAGCAACATTAATTGTGTTCTGACACACTGCCATGAGCTTCTCAAGTACAGTTTATAGCTGGCTAATCCTTTCAATCCAGAAGCATCCAATCTAGCAAATGAAACATCTTAAAACAGTATCTAGGAAGTTCCCCTTCTCCCCCTTGGAAAGATCAGAGATAGTGATGTATGACAGTTGCAAGGGACTTTGAAAGGAGTGGATTACCTAGACTACCTTTGGCAGTCAGGATTCAGGCCTAGGCCCAATAGAAAACCTATTGGTGATTCTTGTAGATGACCTATGGCCAGACTTGGATGGGGTGAATGTGACCATCCTGGTTTCTGCTGGATTTCTCAGAGAACTATGTTATTATTGACTACTGATTCCTTCTGGATGACTTGTGATGGTTGGAAATGAGAAATATCCTATTGCTGAGATCCTGTTCCTTCTAAAAGAGCAAGCACATTTGTTTTTTGGGGGGGAAAAAAAGCTCAAACCTTCAGGCACTCCAGTTTGTTCCTCTTCTCTATTTTGTTTAATTACTACATGAAAGCACTAGGTGTTGTCATCAACAGGTTTGGGGTGAGGTTTATTTATATTTGTAGAGCTCACATTTGACACTGCCTAGTGGCAATAAGAGCTGCAAAGTATACATTACAGTACTCAGCTTGTTTATACACCATTCAGAATAACACTGGCTCCTCTGGACAGTTGGGCAGAGTGTGAACTATTGGATCCAAGAGGTAGTCAGTGCTTCACTGAGATAGAAGTGAAGCTTTCCTATTTGCATTCTTTGAAGGAGGTTGAAATCTACCCTGTATTGAAAACAATAACTCTCCCTTGACCCAGTCATCTTTGACAAATCTGTTTGATCTCCAAGCTTTCTTTTTTAGGAAACTTTGTTGAGAAGGCAAGGAATCAGCTACAGAGGATCTTAGATATAACAAATTATCTAGATCAGGATTGTCCAACCTGGCAACTTTAAGACCTGTGGACTTCAACTCCCAGAATTCCCCAACCAGCTACATATATATTCTGGAAGTTGAAGTCCACAAGTCTTAAAGTTACCAACATTGGGCACCCCTGATTTACATCCTAGGGACTGAAGCAGGTCATGGGGCAGAAAGAGTATTGGTTACTCTGACTGATGACCTTCATCAGGATCTTCAGAGGACAAGTGCACCCACTTAGTCCTGTTAGATGTTTCAGGCCTTTCTGTGATCATAGGTTCCACCTGTACTGCTGACAAAGCTTGGGATTTGGGGCCATTATTTCATAGTGATTCTGTTTCCAACTGGCAGTTTGAGGGGAAAATACTCAAATGTTTGGTTACATCATGTAGAATTCTACAAAGCTCAGTGCTCTCCCATTATTTAACATCTATATGGAAACACTGGGATAAGCCATAATTTCATTTAACAGGGGGCCAAAGCTGGATGTTCCATGGAAAGTCTTAACTGATGTTTGGAGGTTGTTAGGGAGTGTATGTGTGAAACAAGCTCAAATTATACCCTACCAAGACTGAGTTGTTGCTTGTTAGCAAATATTTGGGTAATATGGTGATGTAATATGACATACTTACACAGCACAATTGTGTTCCCCTGAAGGGAATTGGATGGTGTGCTAGTTATTATTCTGAACTACGATGCCCTGGTGATTGTAATTCATGTTTTTATCACCATTCAGCTGAACGATTTCAACACACTCTATGGAGAGGACTCAAAAATTGCAGATGATACCAGTTGCTGGTGATCAGATTGCTGGCAATCTGCAATTGCACTATTTTTACAGTCTCTGTACTGATCACCAGCAGAATTTCAGGCCCAATTCATAGCCCTGGTCATCCTCTTTCTAGTCTATGCAAAACAGCACCAGAATACTGTTGGTGTTACCTTGCCAAAATCAAATTTGCCTATCTGATACAAACATCTGGAAACGGCTTGCTCCGACAACTCATCTTCCTGTGAGAAGTACATGAGAGATGAACTAGGCAGTTGGCCTTTTTTTGTGATAGCACAACAAATCCACACTCTCAGACATGCTGTACCCAGAAGTATATATGGCCCATTCCCTCACTGAATTCTACAAGGCAGCTGTCCATGTCTCCTTAGGTATCCATCTCTACCTTTTAACATTCTTTTTGTATTCATCATACTTTGTTGTTTACATTTGGTGGAAAGATCTACAGGTAATAAATGATTCTAGCCAGGCTTATTTGAGACTGAAGGTATCTTCCCTAGTTTTGGGAAGGTGAATATAAAGGATGGGAAGAGTATTTTCAATCTTATAAGATTTTGTAAGATAGACTTAAATAAAGATAAAACTAGTATTTGTTTTTCTTGTCTGGACATCTCTCTCTCTCTCTCTCTCTCTCTCTCTCTCTAATTTATTGGCTGCCCAGTGGTGGGATTCAAATATGTGAACAATTGGTTCTCTGTGTGGATGCCGCTTCTGGAAATCCGTTCTGAGCCTGGGCAACAAAAAATTAGCTACCGGTTCTGCCGAACTGGTGCAAACTGGCTGAATCCCACCACTGTATCTATCTATCTATCTATCTATCTATCTATCTATCTATCTATCTATCTATCTATCTATCTATCTATCTATCTATCTATCTATCTATCTATCTATCTATCTATCATCTATCTATCTATCTATCTATCTATCTATCTATCTATCTATCTATCTATCTATCTATCTATCTCTATAATTTATTGGCTGCCCATATTATCACAGGATAACTCTGTGAGTTTTTGAAGGGCTAACAACAACATATAGTGTAATGGTAACTAATCCTTGAAATAGCTTTCTTCAAGGCCATTAGAGGAAACCAGTGACAGAATATACAATTATGTAGGTGAAAGGGATTAGTCCTCCTCCACTATAGGGAAAGCCACACAATGTGATTTGAGCTCACTTCCTGTCTCCTTGGTTACCTGGCAAATTCAGTTAATTTGGTTAATGATATTTCCCTTATAGCAATTCCTTAAATTTTATTACAAACCCTGTCTCTTTTTCCATATTTCTACGTACCCTAAAATATTATAACACTTATCCTGCTGGAGACCTATAGGATATTTTTTCAAAGTACAAGTCATAATTCTTAGAATGGAAAATGTTCACCATAAAGAAGTTATAGTCACATTTGTTACCTTGGCCAATATTAAGTGGGATGGAAAGATTTGAATTTATGATGGAAGACTACAGGAACAGCTAAAAGGGATACTGTCTCAATTTATTAGAAGTTATAAATTAGGCTCAGTAGGCATTTCATTGAGAACTATATAAGTAAATCATATTTCACAGTTTTGAACCCAGCAAAACATACCAAATCTTCTTTTACATTTTAAGAAAAGATTAAAAACTAGAGCATATAAGGTAGTAGGCCTGTCCTCCCTTGGTGATACTTTGTTGATTGAGATGGAAGCCATTGATATAAAGGCATTATAACAATGTATATTTTAAAAACTCTGGGAGCACTGCTGTCTTCTTACCTGTGTCCTGTCATTCAGTGACAGCAGCTAAAATGAGATATTCCAGACTTCCGGTTTGGTGTCATGACAAGACGGGCAAAAGAAATCGGGGCTCTGGTTTCCTAGCCCGATTTTGCTCCGTCTGGAGACCCCAAGGGGTCAGAAAGTTACCCTGGAGAGGCAACAAAGAGGAAGGGAAGCCTTGGGAGCTTGGAGCCAATGGCAGTCAGCCCATATGAACTGAGGAACCTCTTCAAACGGATGGGAGAAAGGCTGCCAATAAATGCACAGACAGCCCAAGTCATAGAGAACCAGAAAAGAAGCGAAGAACCGCGGCATGCTGCAGCATGCTGACGAACAGCTGATTGTCAACAACGTGCTGAGATCTGGGTGAGACTGTTTTTTATTTCTCTTCCCTGTGGACTTAGAAATATAAATCCCCAGATTGGATAATTTCAAAAGCAAAGACCCCAGGAAGACTTGGGAAGAAGGGAGTTAAAAGCGGTGAGAAATTTTAAATGGGGGAACGAAATTAAGAAATACAAAAGAATATACAAAAATGAAACTGGGACTGATTTAAAGAAAAATTTGCTAACCTTTATGATGTGGGAAAAAAATTTCCTATTTATTTTCTGTGAAAAAGCATTTAAAAAAAACTTTTTTAAATCTGGATATAGACATTATAGTTAATAAGGACATCTAGTGGTGAGAGGAGGTACTACAACAAAACAAAAAGAATTGGAGAAGTTGCTGACCTTGGACTAACACCTGTTCTAAACAAAAAGAACTGTCTGTGACTTTATACTAGAAAAGACTTTTTACGATCGTATCTTTTGACCCTGGACATAACTATAATATAAACTATTTGGAAATAGAGGGCTTTTTATATTTTTGAACTAATGGGAACATTTGGATTAGCCTAAAGCAGTTGGCCTTTTTCATGGTTGGATTATAGCCTATAGCAGTTGGCTTTTTTTCTTTTTCCTCTTCTCTTTGACGATTTACAAAACCTGTTCAGTTGAAAAATGAGTGCACCAAATCTCACTAAAATTACAGAAAAAAACCTCTTCTGCATCCCCTTCTTGAAACATCTAGTCCAGCAAGTCAGGAATCTATTGAAACAATGTTACAACAAGAAAAAACAAACAGCTTTCAAAAAGATATGCAAGCCACACTACAGTTAATTCAAGAAACAATGCAGAAAAATCATGAAGAGACAAAAAACAATTTAGATAAGCTAAATGAGCAAATGCTGGATATAAAGACACAATTTGATGCCCATCAACAAATGATTGCTAAAAATGAACAAAGAATTCAGAAAATAGAAGACAAATCATAAGAAACTGACAAAAAAATGGAGGCAATAATGGAAGAAAATGAAAGGCTAGAACAAGCAAATCAAAGCTTAGAAGACACAATTGCAGCCTTGGAAATGGAAAAAGCTGTACATTATCTAAGATTTCAGAATATACCTGAAGATAAGGAAGAAGATATAGCAGAGGTGATTATTAATTTACTGGCAGAGGCTCTAAAAACAGACAGAGTGGAGATACAACAGGAGATAGACAAAATATTTAGAATGAATTCAAGCTACGCGAGGAAACATAAATTGCCGAGAGAAGTTCATGTAAGATTTGTAAAGAAAACAATAAGAGATGAGATAGTGAGAAGAGTTAGGGATGACCCATTACAATACAAAAATAAAGAAATTGTGGTGCTGAAGCAGATTCCTAAGAGAATAAGAGACACCCGAAAACAATATCATCATCATCATCATCATCATCATCATCATCATCATCATCATCATAATAATAATAATAATAATAATAATAATAATAATAATAATAATAATAATAATAATAATAATAATAATAATAATAATAATAATAATAATGGACGTGGCAGTGCCTGGAGACAGCAGAATAGATGAGAAAGAACTGGAGAAGATAACAAAATACAAAGACTTACAAATAGAAATAGAAAGACTGTGGCAAAAGCAAGCAAGGGTAGTACCAATAGTAATAGGAGCCTTGGGTGCAATCCCAAATTCGCCATTAGTCAATTGCAAAAGGCGGCCTTACTAGGAACTGCTTCCATCCTGCGACGATATCTGTAATACCATCAAACATCCACATCTGCCTATCCCAGGTCCTTGGTAAGGACTCGATAGGTAGACAAAAATGCCAAATCCAGTCTGAACATCTGGCTGACTGTGTGATTAATAATAATAATAATAATAATAATAATAATAATAATAATAATAATAATAATAATAATAATAATAATAATAATAATAATAATAATAATAATAATAATAATAATAATAATAATAATAATAATAATAATAATAATAATAATAATAACAACTTTATCGCCACTTTGAATGTACACCAATCGGCATACATCAAAATGAAATTTCGTTGCATACAGTTCTCAAAGGGCCACCACCTCCAATACAGACTCCTTGTTTGTGGCCAGCTCAAGTTACAGATCTTCCATTTTAGTCTTTAGGGAGCGAATGATGGCAAACAGGACAGATGGAAATGGAGCTCCATGTGGATTAGCCCTCAAATTAGCTTGTATTCCTGCACGACAACCTTTCCTCCTTTCCTTTTTCTGATCCTGTCTCTTCCACCTTTTCCTTAAAGAGGCCTCGCTTCTTTTCGCCCCTGGAGAACGCTGCTGCCGCCACCAACTAATTAACAAAATGTATAACTTTTTATTGAATTTGAAAATGGAAGATGAACAAGTAAAAGAAACAATAATAATATGGGCAAAGAATTTTGGATACAATATAGATTTAGAGAAATGGCAAAGCTTGTGGGAAAGAAATTATAAATTGACAATGTCAACATCTTATAAAGAAAATGTATATAAAATGTTTTGTAGATGGCAGTTGCCATCAGCAAGATTAGCAAAAATGTTTTAAAATATGTCAGATAGATGTTGGAAATGTAATCACAAATCAGGTACTTATTATCATGTATGGTGGACATGTGTTAAAGCAAAGAGATATTAGACAAAAATACATACTTGGCTAGAAAGGATGTTGGGAAAACATGTATATTTTAAACCTGAACTTTTTTTATTAGGTATAATGCCAGAAAAGCTTGACAAATGATAAAGTCAGACAACACATTTGTTGAATAAGTACTTTTGAATAGTATTTAAAAAATCAATAAAAAATTATAAAATAAAATGAGACATTCCAGGGATATGTCATAGGTGACATGAAGTTGCATCAAGATACTAAATACTAGATACTCCACCAAGGCCCCAAAGTACTCAAAGCAAGCTCTAACAGTTTAATTAATTCCACCTTGCTGCAATGAAAAGGGAAGTTAAAAGGATAAGAAAATAAAACAAAGAAAAAGAGTTGTTGACTTGTGGAATTACCTGCTACGATGCGGAAGGAGTGATCTGTTCCATCCAGATCAGCTTCCATCTTGGATTGCAAGTATTCTGCTTTCTCATTCTGAAATTAGCCAGGAGACTGGCTTCTGATCCTGAAATTATTCTGTTTCTTATTATTCTAATTATTCTCTAATAATTGACTTTCATAATTGACTTTCTATCTTCTACGCTGTTCCAGGGATCTTCTCATTTTAATCCAGCTCTAATAATTATATTTTATTAACCCTTCTTTCTGTTATGATAAAAGATAATACACCTCTGCCTTTTATGTTTGGATTCAGTGTAAAATATTTTTATTCTATTGATTATGTGTCATCACGTCAATTTCAACTGTTTGCAACCACATAGATTTTCTTGATTGTGATCTGTCCATAATCTGATCTTTCAGGTCTTCCAACAGTGCATCCATCACCAATATAAGTGAATTCATCCACCGTGTTGTTAGTCATCCCTTTCTTCTCTTTCCTTCCACCTTTTCCATCAGTAGAGCCTTAGAGAGTAAGATGATCACATAATGTGTCCAAAGAAGGATAATTTGACCCTGGTCATTGGTGCCCTGAATGAGAACTCTGGGTCAATTTATTCAATGGTGTGCTTGTTTTCTTGACTATTCACATGTTACTTCACATGTTATTCTCAGAGGTCTTCTTCTACACCAAAGTTCAAAAGCATTAATATTCTTAAAGAATGTATATTCTTTATTAATATAAATTTGTGTCTCTCTGTGTGTGTTTGTGTGTGTGTGTTCCACTAGAAAGAAAAGCAGGATTTTTTATCTGTCTGTATGTCTGTCTATCTATCCACCCATGATCCATCCATCCATCTCTCTCTCTCTATCCATGTATCATCCATCATCTATCGCTGTCTGTCTGTCTGTCTGTCTGTCTGCCCGCCCATCTGTCTATCCTGCTGATGGCAGAATTTCTCTGCAAGCTTTTTTCACCATGCCAGGACAATCATTTTTTTTTGAGCTTCATTAATAAGACTTCATTCATACCATCTTAAATGAGAAATTCTGAATTTAAGAAATACACAATATATATCTCTCTAAAATATACAAATGCTTTGGGAAAAGCTTAAGAGAAACTGATTTTGTTACCTATTTACCTATTTGTTCATTTGTAATTTTGTTTCCTCTAATATTATTTTTTTAATATAAAAATATTTTTTTCTAAGAATAGTGTTATATTACATATGTGAAGGTATTAGCCTGCAACACTGAAGAACCATTTTGTTTTATTGTTTATATGTTATATGTAACAGCATCACATTGTTACTTTCAATTATTTTTTCTTTCATTCTAATTACCTGATTGGTTTTCTTTATTTTATTCTGAGATAATGATAATTATGCTTTGGCATTGAGCTTGATTCCTGATAACTACATGGACATGTCCACACTGTTGTCTTGGCAACAGTATGAAACTGGGATGTTTTTTGCCTTTTCAGATCCAGTTACTATCCTAAGAATTCCTGGTGGTCTTCCCTTCATATACAACCAGGTTTAACCTTGCTTAGCTTTTATGTGATTGGCCAAGTTCATCTAGGTGTTGCATACTTCGGTGACTTCTAAGAATAAGGTAGTATAGAATTAATAGCAGTAGGTGCACTAGGTGTAAAACTAGAGGTAGTAGCTTTCCTAAAGGCAAAGGAAATTGATCCCTTTTCTTCCCTGAAGTGAGCATTTTCTTAGCTCTTGTTGACTCTTAGCGATATCCGAGTCAGGTGAGCACCTTCCCTCGCCTTCAGCCTAGAAACATTCAGTATTGCCTTCAGCACGTCCCCAGGTTGTCTCTCTTTTTTCAGTCTAAACAGGCTTTACTCCCTGAAGAGTTTCTCAGCTGTAATTCAGCACCCTTCCTCAACTCCACAGAAATTAGCTTTGCTCTTTCCCCCATTCCTCCTACTCAACCCTTGTCAGTTCTCCTTATCCTGAAAAGTACAGGTAGTCCTCAACTTACAACTGAGCCCAAAATTTCCATTGTTAAGCAAGACAGTTGTTAAGTGAGGTTTTTCCTCCATTTTACCACCTTTCTTGTCACAGTTGTTAAGTGAATCACTGCAGTTGTTAAGTTAGTAACATGGTTGTTAAATGAATCTGGCTTCCCAGTTGACTTTGGTTGTCAGAAGGAGATCACATGACCATGGGACACTGCAACCATCATAAATACATGCCAGTTGCCAAGTATCCAAATTTTGATCACGTGACCACAGAGAGGCTGCAACAGTCACAAGTATAAAAAATGGTCATGGGTCACTTTTTACAGTACCATTGTAACTTCAAATGGCCACAATGATGATCAGCTTTCCTGACTTCCCACACTTTGTTTCTACATTGGGCTTTTTCAAATGGGAAATGTATGAAGTCAGGAAGCCATCAAAATGATACAAACATGTTTACCAGGAAACAAGAGCCACGCAGCAATACCTTCTTTCACTTTCAACATTAAAGTAAACCCAGAAAACATTTCTTGTGAAAGAAATTTTCAAGCACACTGAGAATTGTGCTTGAGAGAAAAAGAAACTTTGAGAAACTTCAAGGTAGGATTTTGCACAACCATAAGTAATAAATGGGCAGAGTTTGTATTTGTACTTGCCCCAGAATCTTATCTTTATTATTTGCTTAAGGTTTCATTAAAGAAAAAGGCAGATTGTTTGATGCAATGAAAAACTGCCTGATTGGTATCGCATATAGAGGAGGAGGCTAAAGTCTGGCAAGGATTATTATCCCTCTCCACTTCTTTATATTCCTGCTTTTCTCCTGGGATTTAACTGAATCCATGGAGAGCTGAGAGCCAGTAATGACTGAAGCAACTGCTTTATATTTACAGAAAGAGAAAGAAAAACTGAGACTTACCAAATACAGAATAATGTTACTGTAAGAATAAAGTCCAGCTGGGTCGACATCTGATTAAGACCTAAATATGCACATATTAATGGTTACCATAAGTTGTATTTCTCTTATGCTGAATTATGTTTTCTTCAATTGCAAAAAAGACGTTTATTTATTCAAGATTTTACATTTTGTTCCCCTCTTTACAGGGCAAACCATAAAGCCATGCCTATAACTTATATCTGATTTTTAGATTTCTGATTTTTAGATTTCCACCTCTTGTGAACCTGTTTTATTTTGCTTTTAAAAATATCTTCCCATTCCTCATTTTAGTGTGATAGTCTCTCAGATGGTACCTGTGTTGTCCCAAACCCAAGCCCATCAAGAGTTCAATGTAACAAGATCAATAGTTCATGTTTTTCTTATAATTATATATAAATAATGAATAATAAAGATAGGAAAATGGTAAGAGAACTGAACAGATTTCTTTTTTAATTAATCTGTCAGGGCTTCTGGTTTCACAAACATTGAAACCCCCTTAAGACAAGGTAAAGGATCTTCTTAAATAATGATGAGGACTGGGCAGTCCTATAAGCCATCTGGATCCCTTTGCTAAATTGGGCCCGGTTCAACAATATGTATTTCAATGCTGCCAAATGCAAGGTCATCCATGGGGAACAAATGACACAAGCCAATACTAAAGGAGAGAAACACACACATACAAACACACACACACAAAAGACTGGGACTCTGAAGCAAAAGACTGAGTAGGATTTTTTAGTTTCTCTGTTTAAATCAAGCTGCTTTAAAATGGGCTGCTTAAAATAAACCTCACATCTCAAGTCTTAAAATGAGTGAATGTAGTCTTGGCCATGTGGAGATGCAGGCTGAAGAAGAGAAATTTCTCTGTGTGTGTGTGTTTGTGTGTGAGCGGGGTGGGGGGGGGGAGGAAGAGAGAGAGAGATGTGGAGTCACATAACAGAATATGCTTGAACAAGCTGTTTTGGCAAATTGCTTGCCTCAGCTAGAGATATTTGAAAAATCTGAAGTTTGATCCAATCTGTATCTTCTGAACTCATGCACAGATTAACACTAAACCATCATGTGGCTTTTAGCCTTTCTTTGTGTGCAATTCTTGGTATTACAAAAAACAAAACAAAACATATTTTGTAAGGAAAAACTTCCCTGGGCTATTTTTAGAAACAATATATATTTCAAAATACATGTTGTTGTTCAAAATACAACAACATGTATTTTGAAATATATGCTGTATATTGTTTCTAAAAAATAGCCCAGGGAAGTTTTTCCTTACAAAATATGTTTTGTTTTGTTTTTTGTAATACCAAGAATGGTATTTAAATGGCAGTAGATAAGAACAGATTTTGATGAGCTAACATAGGAAAAGATATAGACGTTTATCCTTAGCTTTAGATAGCAGTCAATCCCACAAGAGGGGGTGGGGAGGAGGAACCGGAGGCGTTGGCCATTTTGTTTATCAGGGTAATAAAATGATCTGACAACAGTAGGCTTGAGGAACTGTAATCAGCAGGGGGGGACTCCTCAGACAGAAAGATAAGGGAAAGCTCAGAGTCATGGATAATTGGCAGTTAATTTTCTAACTTGATCTGCCTGAGCGAAAGAGGATAGTTGTTTTCAAGGCTATCTCCTCATCTCTGTCTCTATCTCAGACATACAAACACACATTTACATTTTTTTGTTCTGGTAGATCTGTCTGTTAAGCATTGTAAACAGTCAATGTAGCGTTTGTGGAACAGCTTGTAATCAGGCTGTTTCTTTTGGTTATTTGTCTTTGTTTCCAATCTGTAAACTATGGTCTTCTTTTAATCAGAAATAAATAACTTCTGCTTTTCATAAAGAGAATGGCTGTTTCAAATTGAGCCTGACTCCTGGTGATTACAAGGATGTATTAGTGCAGTTTTCTTTGTAGAAATGTGAAAATAGTTGGGTTGCCTTCTGTGATGGGCTTCATTTTTCCAATCTAGCTGCTGTCTTGGATTACCTGGTGAACTCCAACCAGGTCCAGTAATCAGATCTGATCCTATTCAGCATTTCTGACCTCAGCCAAAGCCACCATGTGTCCTTTGTGCATTTTGGCTCCTGCTTCCTACTTATTGATCTATCTCGTAATTATTATATTTCAACCCTAATAATTGTGCTAGAAAATACACGAAACCATAATGTTTCCAATTATGTTCGTGAGAATTTGGTAAACAGGGAGAGTACTGCCAGAGGACATTCTTTGATGGATTAGGATTGGGATATTTATTGACACTGGAATGTCACAGGATAGAGATTACCACTAGCAGCAAGTAGGAAATGCTTAGGGCAATAGAGAAGAAAAACAGGATTTGCTTTCTTTGCAAATTATTGTACCATTCTGTTTAACTGATTATAATTTTGTTATTATTGCCATGGAGAAGGGAAAGAGCAATAACCTTACTTGCTTAAGAAAACACAACAGAATTTTGAGGAATGGAAGAATCAGGTGCTGTCCTAGGAAACATGAGATTGTGAATTGTAGAACTTCCTTAGGCAGTCTCTCTCTAAGCCCAACCTAATTCACAGGGTTGTTGTGTGGAAAATAGGTGGAGAAAGGAGTATTAGGTACATTGCTACCTTCAGTTGAGCAAATATAAAACAGATGTAATAAAGTGATGATGCTGATGCTGATGCTGATGATACCACAGCACTCATGTCCGATGCACTGAGGCATTTCTGGGTTGAAAAGATTAGCTTGTGAATCATCGTTGCCCTGGGGATCCCCAGTTGGGGTCTCCGTTCATGTCCCCAGCAGGAGCTGAAGCAAATGACAGGCGCTCAACCCCGCCTCATGGCAGCACTCAGATCTTGAATGCTGGCTTACTAACCTCCCTCCCAGCATCCTAACCACAAGAGCCACCATGCTCCTTATGAGGATTATGGTGAGGATAGCAAGATATCTGCTACTACCTCACCCTAGAGGTGACCAGCAACTCTTAGGATCTGCCTCCATATCAACTAGTTATTCAGGCTTGCAAGGAATCTGATAATTGGATGTAGTTAGCAAAGATACTCTCTAACAGTACTGAATTGTATCTTTTGAGCAAAGCCTGTCCTTATTACATCTGATGTCTGGCCTGTCATTTTTCATCTTTCTTTTGTCCTACAGCAGCATTAGATATTTATTAGGCCTGTGTGGGGTAACTTCTATGGGCCTTGACAAAGAGCTTTGTGCTATAGACGAGACAGGATACTCTTCATGGAGACCAAGAAATGACACAATTTACCTTGACAAAGCATTACATATCATCTAGCAGTCTCTTTGGCACTTCTTACCTCCTCCACACCTCCATCACTGTCACTTCCAAAAGCTCAAAGCAGCCTCTGCAGAAGCCCCTGCAAAGAAGCCTCTTCTAAAGAATCTGCAAAGTGCCAAAGGAATTTAGAGAAAAGAAGTGAGTGAAGCAAAGAGTTCACTCCTCTTAGCAGTAAGGAGGCTACCAACTGTCCAACTTGAATCTTTGGCAAAATGGAAAACTTGTCTGAAGTTTTACCTAGCCTAGTGTTGGAATGAGATGTAGGATTAATCATGGGAAATGGGAGGAAGAGCTGCAGATGAGGTAATGGTGAGATCAGAGTGAGCTGAACCTGGAGAAGCAATGGGGGTATGGCAAACATCTCAGAAAGGACCTTTGCTGGTTCTTGGCAGATAAAGGTGAGGAAGGGAGAGATGTATAGGTAGCCCTTAGATTACTACTTGTTCAACGACTGTCCAAAATTATGATGGCACTGAAGAGGGTATTTACAAGTGGTCCTTGAAGTTGAGGGCATTGTAGCATTCCAGTGATCATGATTCAGGCACTTGGCAATTGGCAATCATGCTTGCATCATCCTGTGGTGATGTGATTGCCATGTGCTGCCTTTCAATCGGGAAACTGGCAGCAGGTTGCAAATCCCTCCAATAAATTGCTCCTGCTCCTGATTCATTTTCTCCCAAGCAGGCACCAACCCTCCTAGCACACACGCACGCACACACACACACACAAACACAGTGGTGGGATTCAGCCAGTTCGCACCACTTCGGCAGAACTGGTAGCTAATTTTTTGTTGCCAGGCCCAGAATGGACTTCCGGAAGTGGCATCCACACAGAGAACTGGTTGTTCACATATTTGAATCCCATTACTGCATAAACACCCTGTATTCCAGCACTCACCTGCCCCCTGGTCTGTTTGAAAGTTGCCTAACAAAAGGCTTGTTGTGACTGAGACTTGTAACTTCTTGTCAGCTTCTCCTTAACTTTGCTTGTGGGAAGTTCACAAGAAGTCATAAGTTATAGTCAGATGAGATCCTCCCTTAGCAACCCACCATCCTTAATAACAGCACTGGGTACTGCTGGAATTATATTGCCAAGTAATGTGATCCTGTGACACTCTTTATGACATACCTTAACAACAGAAATTCCAGTCCCAATTATTTATTTATATAATTTGTATCCTACCTTTATTATTTTTACATATAACTCAAGGTGGCAAACATACATAATGCTCCCACCTCCTCCTATTTTCCCTAAACAACAACCCTGTAAGTTGAGTTAAGATGAGAGAGAATAACTGGCCCAAGGTCACCCAGCTGGCTTTCATGGCTGAGGCGGTACTAAAATTCACAATCTCCCCCTTGGTGTCTTAATCACTAGACCAAACTGGCTTTTTATTGTCAATTCTAAGCAGGGACTAGATGTACTTTCAGAATTTCAAGATTCTGTTAATGTAACTTACAATAAAGATAATGCTAGTACTCTTGAGGGTGCCTTTTAATCTGGACCAATTTGCAAATCTGACAAATATTATCTCCTTACTTCACTATTTCTTCACTGACAAAGCATCAGTAAAAAGCAATTTAATAAAAATGAAATCTTTTTTTTAATACATATCCCATCCCAATTTGGGAAATGAAAAGGAAACAGCTATTTTTTTCTCTTGATAGTATCTTGTAGGTTGAAAGAACAACTCTTGGCAGTGTTTCTAAATCTTAGCAATTTTAAGATGTATGGATTTCAACTCCCAGAATTCCTCATCCAGCAATCTTAAAATTGCTGAGGTTCAGAAACCCTGGGGAATGAATTTATGGGAATGAATTCTGGAAAATATTAATTTCTAAAACAGGGAATCTTAATGGTCAACATTTGTATAAATTATAAGCCAACCACTATTTATTGCACATCCTGTTCATGGCAAAAAAGGAAGTGTAAGGTAGTCTATAATCATATTTTATAAAATAGATCATCTTGGTGGAATGGAGGAGTAAACACTTATTAAACAATGCAAGGTTGAGGTAATGGATCTTGCCATTTATGTTCATATTCAAAATAACCCCGAGACAGATATGTGAAGATAGCGTTAAACTGTACTTTGACTATATTTAGCAACATTTGTGCATAAATATTCATTTTTTATTTATCTGAAAAGCATCTTATAAGTTTTTGTTCAGGCAAAAAAAAGAATTTATGTGAGGTCAAATAAATAAATACGATTAATGCCAAAAAGGAATGAGCATATGAGGAGCTTCTTCATGGCTTGGAGAAACGTCAGCCAGTTTCAGCTACTCTGCAGGCTGGAACTTCCCTGGAGGCACTGAAGACAATAATTATCTCATTTCCTTGTCATCTCCCAGTGAGACTTCTGCAATGCACATGGGACTGAATTTGAAAATAAGCTGAAAGCTAGTCTTGACACAGAATATAGTCTGCCTGCTTACTAACTTTTGATTTAGGACAGTGATGTTTATACTCTGAGAACTGCAAGCATTGCTGGTAGAATTCAACTCTTGATGCTGGTTCTTTATGGTTCAATTCCTCACTACCTTGATTGTCTCAATATGTACCAGCCAGGAGGAATCATAGCATATTCTTACCCTGTGGAGTCCTGCAACATACTATAGAATCATAAGGACCTTGGAGGTCTTCTAATCCAACTGCTGCTCAAGGCAGGAGCCTTATACCATGCCAGTCAAATAGTTGTCCAATCTATTTTTTAAAACCTCCAGTCATGGAGCATCCACAACTCTGGGAACAGAGACCAGAAAGATGGTCACTCAGAAAGACTTTGCTCCTCAAGGTTCTGATAGCCGCCCCACCCTGTTAACAGTTAGAAAAACAGTAGTCTCCATGATTGGGTGGAGGACTCCAAATGGTAGGTTTTTAGTGGTAGTTTGACTATGATTACATGTTTCATAATGGTAAGCTGCCTAGAGTAGGTTAGATAAAAATGAACCTGGAAGCAGTATCTTAACTGCTGTACCACACTAGCTCGCTGTTTATATGCATGAATAACAAATGAATAATGAAACAAATTAATTGGCTTTCTTTAACCTGAGACCAGATTAAAGAAAGCCAGATTAATTTGTTTGATTATTCGTTTTATGACATTCTCAGCCATCATGACCTTTAATGAATTCTTCGTAATTTAATAACAATGCAGCAGATAATCAGGTCCCAGTTCTTCTGCTCCATCATTATTGTGTTAGTGTTTTCCTGTTCTGATGTGATCTCTCATCATAATATTGAACATACAGACATGTCACCCAAGTAATATTTGGTATTAGACTGATTATTTAATTGCCAATGATCTTCAAACTTTAAGATTGAAGTCAACTCAACTGTATTGTCAACTCAAGCTCAATTGTATTGGGAGGTAGATTTGTTCAACCCAACCCTGTGTCTATCATCGAGTTAGAGCAGTGGTGGCGAACCTATGGCACGGGTGCCAGAGGCAGCACTCGGAGCCCTCTCTGTGGGCACACGTGCCGTTGCCCCAGCCTTGCCTCCCCCCGTGACCCCCTCCTCTCCAGCAGCCCCCCTGAAGGAGAGTCGCCCTCGAGCGTGGCCCACACAGAGCAGCGCAGCCAAGGACATGGCAGCCAGGCAGCGTAGACAAGACTCTGCCCTCACACCCCATCATGCAGTTGATGCTGCAGGGCACGGGCAGAGGGTGTGGCTGCCATAGCGCTGCTGGGCTGCCTGGGCGATCTGCAGCGGGCCGTGGAGGCGGTGAGTGGTCCTGTGGGCAGACAGGGTGGGGGATGGGGAGGCAGAGTGGGGGCGGGGCCAGTTTTTGGGCACTCGGTCTGTAAAAGGTTTGCCATCACTGAGTTAGAGCTTCTTCCCCTTTCATATATATATATATATATATATATATATATGATATGAAGAATATTGTATGTTTTTTAGTAGCCATTCAAGTGCTTTGACCATTGTGACAGCTGGTGGCCATTAATTTAGCCTTTCAGAAGTTAGCTGGAGACAGAGAAACAATTATTATTCATCCCCCACCTTCATATATTTTTTTGTAAATGAAGGAACTAGAAGGCTTAGACTTTTCCTCCATTACATATAGATAGTCTTCTACTTACGACCACAATTGAACCCAAAATTTCGGTTGCTAAGCAAGACAGTTGTTACATGTGTTTTGTGGCACTTTGCGACATTTCTTGCCAGAATTGTTAAGTGAATTACTGCAGCTATTAAGTTAGTAATATGGCTGTTAAATGAATCTGGTGTCATGGTTCCGACAAATGAAACTCTTCACCCGAATGGCTTCCCCATTGACTTTGCTTGTCAGAAGGTTGCAGAAGGTGATCACATGACCCCAGGACTCTGCAACCATCATAAATACCTGCCAGTTTCAAAATGTCTGGATTTTGATCATGTGACCATGGTCATAAATGTGAAAAATAGTCATGTCACTTTTTTCAATGCTGTTGTAACTTTGAATGGTCACTAAATGAATAGTTGTAAGATGAGGACTACCTGTATATCACAATCAGGACAGACCTTGGGATACAGGAGGGGGAATCACAGACTGGATAACTGGTGTGTAAAAGGTATGTCATTCCACAGAAGGATGGAGAGTGTGGAAAATGTTCCAGAAGGGACCCTGCCTAATTTCCCCAAGAGCAAAAGGAGAAGAGGGAAGAAATACTTTCAGTCTTGCAAGATTCTTTTAATGTAACCTTACAATAAAGATAATACTTATAGTTGTGCTTCTTATCCAGACTCCCCCCCATTCAGACCCCCATTCTTTTAGAATTAAGGAAATTAAAAGCAAAAGGAGAGCAGAGTCTCAATATTCAGCCATTTGACCAGTGAGTGTTACAGCTAAGTCATTTTCAATAATGGATTAAAAGATTTAACAATTCTTCCCTCAGTGCATTTTTTATTTCCAGCAGTGAAACCTTACTCTTTGGGAGTAGGCGGCATTGTATGAAAGAAAAGGACAATGCAAGCAGGGAAAAAAATAAATAGAGTATGCTGACCTTGGCTAACTGTATATTCCGTTCTTTTAGGAAATGCTTTTAAGACAAAACACAAAATGGAAGAAAAAATGCCACAGCAGTCAACATCAGCTTTAATACTACCATAATATCAGGTACCTTACATTGCTTCCTCATTTTTTTGCCAATCAGTGTTTATCTGAGAGCCTTTTGGGATGTAAGGCCCTGAATCGGCCCTCTGGTCCACCCTTAACTGGACCTCTGTGAGGTGTCATTGATATTGATATTCTACTAGTACCACTGCAAAATACACCTTTGGCAACGCACACCATATTTTCAGATGTAAACCTTAAGTTCCACAAAACGCCGATGCAGCATTCACTGTAAATAAAATAATGATCTATCAGTGTATTTAGTCTGTGGAATATTGCTCAGCTTTGGGGTTTTACTTGAAACCGACTCATGCAATGGAGGCAAGCATTTCTACCTTAAATCCATCTTCCCCAATAAATTCTATTTAACCCGGTAGGGTTACTCCAAGGTAAACAAATATAGAATCAGAATCAGATCCTGAATAGAGTAGTACACTTACTTGGCCAGGGAAGTATATGGAAATGTTTTTTTTTTCTCTCTATAAGATTGTGAATGCCTGCATTTGTTCTTCGTTCTTGAAAGTTTTTGCTCCCTTGTTTTAAAATAAGTTGAGATTTCCTGGAATATCTACGATTATAAGAACTGGGTTATCAGCTTATGTGAAGTGACTTAGAATCGCTCTGATGAAGTGATTTGCGCTGGAGGCAATATTGATTTGCTCTGCTGAAGCAACGAGATGACTTGATTAGTCTCAACATAGCAATTTGGGTGGCTTCAGTCCACTTCAGGCCAGTCCGCTAACTTGAGAAAGCAGCTTTAGGATTGTCTTTATTAGAGCCACCCAAACTCTAAAGGTTCTTGCAGATGGCCAGGGCACCCTAGGCTGGCTGCTTTTTGTGTGCAATCCTTCAGCATTGGCTGAAGTCATCTAATCAAGAAGTATGCTGATCAGCACTTTAGCAATAGCAATAGCACTTAGACTTATATACCGCTTCGTAGTGCTTTACAGCCCTTTCTACAGCCCTCAGTTTACAGAGTCAGCATATTGGCCCCAACAATCTGGCTCCTCATTTTGCCGACCTCGGAAGGATGGAAGGCTAGAGTCAACCTTCAGCCGGTTAAGATCGAATTGCTTGCAGTCAGCAGAATTAGCCTCAATACCGGTAATCCTCGACTTAAGGCCATAACTGAGCCCAAAATTTATGTTGCGAAGTGAAACATTTGTTAAGTGAGTTTCTCCCCATTTTACAAGTTTTCTTGCCACAGTTGTTAAGTGAATCACTGAAGTTCTTAAGTTAGCAACATGGTTGTTAAGCGAATCTGGCTTCCCCATGGACTGTGCTGGTTAGAAGGTTGCAAAAGGGGATCACATGATTCCCGGGACACTGCAACCGTCATAAATATGAACCAATTGCCAAGTGTCCGAATTTTGATCACATGACCACGGGAATGCTACAATGGTTGTAAGTGTGAAAAACAGTCATAAGTCACTTTTTTCAGTGCCGTTGTAACTTTGAACAGTCACTAAATGAACTGTTGTAAGTCAAGGACTACCTGTACTGCATTCTAACCACTGTGTCACCACAGCTTGAAAGCGATAAAGAAAATGTTATTCTCATTTTTATTCTCTCCTATACAAGTAGTCCTCGTTTAGCGAGCATTCAAAGTTATAATGGCACTGAAAAAGTGACTTATGGACCAGTCCTTGCACATGTGACCATTGCAACATCCACAGTCATGTGATCAAAATTTGGGCAATTGGCAACCAGCATCCCGGGCAGTGGTGGGATTCAAATATGTGAACAACCAGTTCTCTGTGTGGATGCCGCTTCCGGAAGTCCATTCTGGGCCTGGGCAACAAAAAATTAGCTACCAATTCTGCTGAAGTGGTGCGAACCAGCTGAATCCCACCACTGATCCTGGGGTCACACAATCACCATTTGCAACCTTCCCAGTTGACTTCTGACCAACAAAATCAATGGGCGAAGCCGGATTTACTTTCAATCAACAACTGCAGTGATTTTCTTAACCACCATGGTAAAAAAAAAAAAGTCATAAAAAGTCATAAAATTGGGCGTGATTCATTTAACAACTGCCTTAATAATGAAAATTCTGGTCCCGGTTGTGGTCCTAAGTTGAGGATCACAACTACAACTTTGCTTCTGGTAGAAGCAAAGCAAAATGAAATAAGTCTAGAGTTTGCTTTCCTCCTAGGAGAGAAAGAATAGTGTGGCTTTGTGAAGCAGTTTCAAGGTGAGGCTTAGTTCAAATCTTCATTGAAGTCTCAGATAAGAATAACCAGCTTGCTGTATTTAGTGATGGTCCATTTCATCCAGTGGCCTGTTCCTAAACATTGCAAAAAGCACGTGTTCTCACAGCCCCTGTTTAAGGATATAACACAGTGGTGCGATTCAAATATGTGAACAACCGGTTCTCTGTGTGGATGCCGCTTCCGGAAGTCCATTCTGGGCCTGCGCAACAAAAAATTAGCTACCGGTTCTGCCCAAGTGGTGCAAACTGGCTGAATCCCACCACTGATATAACACCTCAGTTCATGGAAATTTCATTTAGCTGACATGAATAACAGCCATCTTCTGCATGTACATTAGGGAAAATTTGTTTTAAAAGCCATCTAAGCCTTTTGGCTTCACCATGCCGAGATATAGAATTTCTGACATGAGTTACACATCCTCTGAAAAAGTCTGGCCTGAATGTAGCGCCTATCAGCTGCACTGGGCGATAAAAGGTTTTATATTATGAAAAATGGGAGACCTCAATCATTTTTAATTGAATGCACTTTTAAAGTTTCTATCGTGTTTCTATTTTTGAAATGAAAAGGTCTGTGTTATCCTTTCCTTACAGGAAAAATGTTTCATAGCCCTTTTGCAGCTATAAAAGAACTATCTTTCAGTGGGGAGAGTTAGAAATGCACAAAAATAGTATATGTAGTATTCTATTCCAATTGTGATTCAACCAATTTTTTTCCAAATAATATAATCTCTCATACACTTAGTTTCGTTATATTTCAAAATAGGGCTGTATTTAAAAATGTCCTTTGTTGGGATTAAAATATGGAACTTGCAATATATTACTTCATGTCTATTGGTGCATTTAATATGTCAATTAATAGAATCCCTGGTAGAATATTTATTTATTTATAATATTAAATATTTTAGATTTTAGGACACAATAAAACAAAAATTAAAAAAATAATCTAGATTGCATTGCATGTGATTTCCCCCCCCAGTAATTTCCTGTCTGGGACAAACTGAAGAGTTAAAGTCAAAGAACTCCTTGTTTTCACTTTCCAGGGTGTAAGCTGAATTTAGGGAAATTCTACTGCTGGGGGAGGGGAAAAATATCTGTCCCAAATTTTCAAATAGATTAAAGTGGGTAGCTATGTCCAATGCTGTGATTTATAAGTATACTTCATGAATCTTGCATAATTATTTTTCTTGTTCTACAACTACCAAATGCAGAGCGGTTGAGTGTTAACTGTACAGGTGGTCTTTGCTATACTTTAGTGGCTGTTCAAAGTTACAACAGCACTAAAAACATAACTGATCCTTGCACTTATGACCGTTGCTACATCACCACGGTCATGTGATCAAAATTTTGGCACTCGGCAACTGGCGTGTATTTATGACAATTGCAGTGCATTGAGCTCATGTGATTGCCACTTGTGACCTTCCAACTTGGCTTCAGACAAAGTCAATGGGGAGGCCAGATTTGCTTAACAAACACACGGGTCACTTAACAGTTGCAGTGATTCGCTTAATAACCGTGGCAAAAAAAAAGTTGTAAAATTGGGAATGACTCACTTAACAATTGCCTTGCTCAGCAATTGAAATTCTGATCCCAATTATGGTCATAAATCAAGGACTGCCTGCAAAGACAAATTTTATTAGGTTGTTACTATTTTAAGGTCTTAGATGTGTCATTTTTAAGTATTTAGATATTGTTAGCACCAGTTTTGCATTTTATCCTTTTTTATTGTTAGCTGTCTTCAACATCAGGCTAGTTGAAAAGGCAGGATCTAATGAACTAGATCACTCTGAGCTAGAGCTGTTAAACCTCCCAGCTCTACCTGTGTGAAGGATGGGTCTTCTGCATAAACTGAGAAGCAAACCCCACTCCCTTCTAGCACTGATGATGTTACCTAATTGGGTAATGAAACGTCTGCAAGGAAACAACCAAACTCAGAGAGCACCAAGGACCCCACTGGTCTTGTCTCTTGGGATACTCAATGGCTCAGGAATAGAGTTGCTAGTTAGATGTGTCAAATATGTAAACCTGATGAAAAAGATAAGCTTCTTTTGTATAAAGGTGAACTAGATGAAGTGACCTGGAGTCATTATTCCTCTTTTTCTCTTTCCCGAGGAAGCATGTGGAAGGGCCAGTTTCTTTTTGAGGAATGCATCTGTTAGGTTGCTTGATATGAATAGCTGAAGGTAATGCTTTCTCTGGTCAATGTTATTGATATCAGGCCTTGACTCGATATTTTTATAGATAAGCTCAGAGCTGAACTGCTAATGTTGGAGCAAAAAAAATCCTTGGGAATAACTAGGGACTCTTACCAAAGAGGAGATTCACAGGCAAAATAATTCCTTTGATGTTTGATTTAGAACACACACTTTAATCATGGGCCTTGGCCAGTGGTTGGATTCAGCCGGTTCGCACTGGTTTGGTAGAACCGATACCTAATTTTTTGTTGAGTTCTGCAAACTGGTTACCATAAATCTGCAATGCATGTCACACTGGTGATGCCACCACTGCAAGGCGTGTTGTGCCAGTGATGACATCAATGCAATGTGCATCATGCTGGTGATGACATCAATGTGATGTGCGTTGCACCAGTGATGACGTCAGTACGATGCGCATCGCACCGGTGATGACATCAATGCAATGTGCGTCGTGTCGGTGATGATGACAATGCGACACACATTGCACCGGTGATGACGAATATGCAACGTGCGTCACGCCGGTGATAACAACAATGCGGTGATGACGAATATGTGAGGTGCGTCGTGCTGGTGATGACGATGAACAGAACTGGTTGTTAAATTATTTGAATCCCACCACTGGCCTTGGATGAAAATGAATTGGGAGAGCCTCCTGAAACAAAAAGGGACATGATGGCTCAATGGTTAAAGATGCTGACATCCCAGGTTCGAGACAAGCGCCACGGGATGGGGTGAGTGGTGCTTGGTTCTCAAACCTGGGCTGTAGCTTTTCAGCTGACAAGCCCCCGTTACTTGCCCCAGCTCCCGCAAATCTAGCAATTCGAAAGCAGGCAAATGCAAGTAGCTAAATAGGTACCAGTTCAGTGGGTAAGTAACAGCATTCTATGCGCCTTGGCATATAGCCATGCTGCCCTTGTGACACAGAAATGTCTTTGGACAATGCTGGTTCCCTCGGCTAAGAAATGAGGATGAACACCACCCCCTAGAGTCAGACACAACTGGACAGGGGAAGCCATTACCTTTACCTTTTATCTGAAACCAAAATACAAGTGCCTAGACATATTTCAGTTGTGCCTCCTATCCAACTTACACAGCTGGCAGAGTCTCACTTCTGACCTTGATTGTAACCAGTTTATTAATGCATATCCTGACTTTACCCATCACTTGTATCTCACTTTCTTCCAAGGATTAGTATAGAAATGGCTGTCTTGGAGACAAAGATGTCTGAATGAAGTAAAGTGGGCAAGTTGACAATGCATTTCTGTATTTCATGCTCAGACATGAAATATAAAGGTCAAAAAGTCAGAATCTATCAGATCACATGTAAAAGGGGGTAGCTTAATATAAAAGAGAGTGGAAGGAAAATCCTCTCTAGCACTGGATCAGTGTGGAGGTCTGATGTTTATAATCAGAAGATGAGGGCAGGTGAGGAGGAGAGAGAATTGTCAGCTACTGTAATTGTTTCTGAATAGTCTGAATTAATAAAGCACTATTCCTTTTTTCACAGACTTTTTGTTACTCTGCTATTATTTATGCAGTCAACTATCAACAGTGACAGATGAAGGCTTCAATATTCCTGTTTGTATTGTTTATTGTATTAGTTTAATTAATGGCATCACTCATAATAACTAGGCCTGGTATCAAACAGTGACATTTATGTCATCATGCAACAATTAGAGCATAACGCGGCCCTAAACAAAATATGAATAAGCTTATTTATAAAATGATTGGTTGAACATATCCATTTGACTTGAATTCAGTTTTTATAACACCTTTTATTGATCATTTGAATGGAGCAATAGTTCTTTTTGTGAATCCAGTTGTAATTAGAGCAAGAGAATAGTCCTAAGAGAACAATTTATTCATAAAATTAGCTCCTTTATTTTTTAGAAATTGGCATATATTGCTATATTGTACCAATTCAATTCACCATATTATATATAGTAAACTTGGATCCCTAAATACATAACTTGTAAAGATGCAAGCAAAGAACTGACAATTAATTTACATGACTTTCAGGATTATAATACTGTAAAAAAATTATAATACTGTAAAAATACTGTGTAACTTTGGTTTTGTATTCTAATCTATGTGGGGTGGGGGCTGACAACAATGTTGCAAGTCTCAATGGGCTTCCCCCTTTATTTTTATGAGAACTAGAAAAGTTCTTGATTGAGATGTTTACTCGGGTTACAGATCTGTCCCAAATTCCTTTTATCCAACCATTAACTTGGTTGCAGCTTTTCTTTTTGTTCCTCAAGGTTATTCTTTGGGCCATTATATTCAACAGCTATAAGCTAGTAAAATACTATGCAAAGCTAGCTAAGATTTCTTCTCCTGGGAAAGCCACTTAAATAAATGTATGTACCAAAATGTGCCTGATTATTTTGGCATACACTGCAGAAAATTCTGGTATAAATTTTCTTTCTCTACCCCTTTAATTCTTTGTTGGTAAATTTACATTTAACACACAAATAGTCTGTCGCAGAAGCGACTGCCTGTGAAGGCTTCTAGACTGGGGCTGAAAGGCGAAAACGGAAGCAATATGTTGCGTCCCATATTTGGGGTAGACCACATAGCCTTGATAGACTGGTCTCACCGGAAAACACTTATTCTGGTATAAAAGTATAACAACACTTTAAACACCCAAAAGAGTTGTGCAAATGCCTCAAAAGAAATGCAACAAGATGAAATACATGCACAGGTCTATTTGACTCATTAGCTATGTCTTTTTCCAGCAGATACTCAAGTCCATTTTTGGAAGCCATAAAAGCCCTAATAACCAACAAATGGTAATGAAAAGGATGGTCCCAAAATGAAGAAACCAAGAGAGCTATGTACCTAATTGATATTCCATGGTGGTAGGACTAGTATATTTTTAAAATAACTCCAGGTTCTTCCTGGATCTGTTAACTCTACACCATACACTCCTGTTGTGAGTCCGTGCCAGCCAGTGGACCGGGCAGCTGAGTCCGGGAATCAGAGGGGGAGGGGTTTGGAGAGCCAGCAGAGTCAGAGAGAGACTCTGATGAGTTACAAGACTCACAATCTGATGAAGAGCCTGGCCCCTCCAATCGTGTTCCGGATGAAACTCAGCTGTGTGGAGAAGATGAGTCAGAACTTGAGGATTCACAGCTGGCAGACATTATTGATGCTCGTAGACGCAGGCAATTATCTAGAGTAGGTCAGCAGCAGTCAATACACAACTCCAGGGGAGGAGGAGAAGGCTTGGAGAAGCCACGCCTTGGGAATGCTTTATAAAAAGGGAAGGTGTGGGCGTTGCTGGTTGCTCAAGGCAACCGTTTGTAAAGAACTTCCAGGGATCATGGTCTGTTTGTTTTACCGGTGAATTTCTTGTTTAACTCCTGCTCTGTTTTGCTTTTGTAACCACTTATCTGTTGGGAAAGTCTTTTGTGTTTTTGTTTTGAAGAAAAACTTATCAGGACTATTTTTGAAATAAAAAGAGGTTGGTTTTTCCAGCCTACTGTTAAAGAGGGGTTGTTCTTGTGACGCAATAAGGATGGACGTAGGCTGGAACAGAACAACTCCTTCCATAAATAACATTCCATCATTTCCAGCCAATGTTGGCTATGAAGTCTGGGGACAATGGAATTTGTAGTTCATTGTATCCAGATGGCCCTGGGAAAGTAATTTCTAAATCGTACAGCATCTTTTTCAAAGCGCTTTCACTTCTAAATACCCCCTTTTAATTTGGACATAGAGCTGACTAAGAACAAAGGCATAAATATAGTCAAGAGAAATTGGTAGCCCTCTTGGAAGTAAAGTGGATAATGGGGTTTGCAGAGGTGGGATCTTTTACAAGCCTAGCATAGGACCACTGAGGAACCCTACCTACTGTATAACAGGTATGGGCAGAAGGAAAGGTGGAACTCGGTTGCAGGCTGGGGCAAATGGGCAACATTTTTATTTGGTGTATTTTTAAAAGAACATGCCAGAATTCTCAATTTTTTTTTCATAGATAGGCTAGAATATATGATTTTTAAAAATGTAAAAGAAATTTTGTAATGCCTAACTGTATGGTGACATGATAAACAAACATTCTACTGTTGTATTAGGGGAACATAATGCAGTTTATGAAGGGTTGACATGTATTCCTGAACGTCAAAATACGTTAAGTTAAATTTCTGCACTTTACATAAAATCGCTTAAGCCAAAAGGGAATTTGGTTATAGATGTACAATAAGTACGTTACATTAAATTAGACTGAAGAATAACAGCTCTGTGCACAGACTCAGACTGGTAACAACAGAGTATCAATAATATTTTTTAAAAAATGCTGAAAGGTATGACTCATTTCCTGTGTTATTGTATTAAGCCAGAGAGAAAAAAATAGTCCCAAATTTAGAAAGAGTCCCATCCTTCACAAAGAATTGTTAGAAGGAAGAAAAATAAATATCTATAATAAATACAATTTAAATAGAAATAGAAAAAATAAATAGAAAATATAAATATAAATATAAATATCCTTGTTACAATAGAGATTTATTTAGAATAAAACATTCTTCACTCTGTGCCATCCTGTCCCCAGCCTCTGAATCTCTGTCTTAAGCACCTTAAGCACCCTTGAATCTGCTACGTTTGAGGTCCAACAGTACTTCTCTGCATTGTTTATGGGTTCCATTGTCCCAAAACCAGGAATATTTGTAGATTTTTCATTCAAGACAGACTTAGAGTAGGCTCTGTCTCCAAAACCCATTTCTCATTCTTCATTCCTTGCACTATTCCTGATCTAATCCTGGATCTAACCTATTGATAGTCCAGAGCCCTCTGTCCCTAAAGCCTCATCTTTTTGGAGCCAGCTCCTTGGCCTTGCAGAGTTTATCCCTAGTAAAACATCAGTTGAATCTAAGCCTCCTTCTGTGGAGTTTTTAACCTCCTAGCTCTCAACTAACCTTTTCGGGGTCTACTGAGAGCCATCTTCTATGAGCGTTCTGAGAAAAGCAGTTCTCATAGTCATCCAGGCATCCTGGGGAGCTGCAACTTATCCAAAGTTCATCACAACAATTTATCCCCCTTTAAATCTATTTTTATATCCAGCGGTTGTGGCTCAACCTCTGTTTGGTTTTCTGCTTATTGCTGCAAGTAACTGTCAAAGTTGCACCTGGATATATCATGCAGGGCCTCTTGTGTACAATACAGTGCTCAAGTATGCCTGAAGAGCTTCAGGCTCTGACTCATTTTAAATTCACAACTAAACAATAGAGAGACTAGTGGATAACCTGTGCCCAAAGTATACTTCAATTATTGGTGATCAATCCTGAAATAAAGTCTTTGGAGTTTTCCTTTTGGTAGAGCAGATATTTATGATCACTGGTGCTCTGTTTTCCCTTTTATGTTTGTTAGACTTGTATTCCACCTTTTTGCCTCCAATTTTAGCTATTCCATAGATCTCTCCTGCAATTTTACTCTGTGGTATAAGATGTGCTGGAAAATAATGACTGGCCCAGAGGCATTCAGTAACTTTCCACAGCTGATGAGTGTCTTGAATATGAATTTTTTCCAACCTAGTAGTCCAATATTTCAATTAATTAATTAGTCACAGTCACATCCTGCCTTTCTTTCCAGAGCTTAAGGTGGCACACATAGCACGTCCTCCTCCAGTTGTTGTTGTTTTTCCCATAACAACTGCTCTGTGAAGTCAAGTAGTCTGAGAAAAAGAGATTGATCCAAAGTCATCAGTCATCTGATGGTAGAGACAAACTCGGGCATTTCCAGTCCCAGTCCAACATCTTAATAACACATGTAGCATTGCCTCCTCAAGGGCCGCCAAAGCCCAGGCCCTCCTAGCCCTCCCCCTTTACTCTCACTCACAGCTACGCTCTCAAACGTTGGCAACAATGTCCTTTTAGCGGGAGCTCATGCGGAGTGAAGAGATGACAGGTTCCCGTCGTCAAAGGGTTCATAGGAACAAAGATGACCCGCCCCAACCACAGCAGTCAATGTGTGACAGTGCTTAGCAGCCCCAGGCAGTCATGGCAGTAAGGGTCAGTAGTTTATAGTAGCCGTTTGGGACAGAAAAAGGGTGGAGAAGTCCTCCGGCTCCAGGCAGCAACGGGGGATGCGAACGAGGGCAGTTGAAGCTCCGCAACCACAGCTCGTCCTGCGGAGGCAGCTCCCCATAGTGTCCACACTCACACCGGTAGTAGTAAGTGGAGTTCGGATGGCCGCTGGTCTCCGGAACAGCAGCGACCAGCCCCCTTTCTCCTTTTCCTTTTCTCTTCTTCCACCTGATCCATGCCCGCCGTGCCCAAACTGGCCGCAGCTGTCCGAGCCTCCACCTCCCTCTCTCCGGCCAGGCTCCCGCAAAGCCTCTCAGCCAGCTCCACTACACACACATGAAACACACATATGCAACACCCATTCCTGCTCACTCTCATCATTTGCATTAGTCTTCACGTTCTCTCCTAATACATACCAACTCAGACTTTGCCATTTTTATTTTCTTGTCTTCAGATCTTCTGCTCTCCCTTTCTATTGATGCCTCTAGGCATCGTCTTTCTCCTTCTATACATTAGGAGGAGAGGAATCAGTATTTTAATCCAAATGTAGAGGTTTTAATATTAAGACTCCCCCCCCGCCACTGTCCAATTTTATAGTTTGCATGTGACAAAGAGCCTATATAAATAGTATAAATAAAACTTCTGAATGTGTTTGTTACAGTCATTATCCTTGCTTCTGGCTATTCTCTGCTTGTTGAAGAGTAATGCATAAATCTGCTGCATGGATGACAGATCTCTAAACAACACTCCTCACCTGTAATTATGTACTCCTATGAGCTGCCATGAGTATGAATGGTTAGAATGTGTAAGTCCTGATAACGCAGGTTCCAACAGACCTATTAAGGGGCATGAAGTACTATCCTGGCCTGCAATGTGTTTTGTGCAATCAACAAAGGCATTGACCCACACACCCATCCAATACAACACAATGTTTCTCATACTTATTGTAGTCATTCTCATAACTGTAGGTGGAAGAGTGTGAGTCAAAATTTGAGAGGTGTGTCAGTGCAATTCAAATCCTGCTCCTTTTATATGTGTTGACATTGCTCACATGTGCAAAGGGGACAGGAGTTCATTGATGATGTTCTGCCTATCATCTTCCAGATTTTGATATTAGTTCTGCACATGCTCCTGCAGTATGGAGTCATGATAAATAAAATCAAGTAAAACCTGTGATTATCTCCATTGAACTTCATTCCAACTTTCTTTTACACACAGGCTTTTCATTTCATTTCCTGTTCACAACTACACGAGGCGCGTGTTTGTTTCTTTGGGAACATGTGCCCACATTTTAAAGCAATATCACCACATATATTCCCACTTTTTGTCATTCTGGCAATGTTTTATGACCATAGGATTAATAAATTAATGATCTCCTTTTAAACTAGGATTCGGTTCTCTAAAAATACTTTAAACGACTGCACTCCACATGCCACGTGCCTCCTTTCTCTGCACACATGCATACCATATGCGTAATGAAGCCATACTAAATTAGCCTTAATCATCAAGTCGGCAGTAAATTGAGTTTTCCACCCACTGGAAGAGCCGAGTTTGTCAAGGGAACAAAATAAACAAGACATACATGTCTTCATTTTCAAGACAATCAAGAATCTCCAAATAAAAGTAATGCAGCCTGCCAACTCCCTCCTACTCAAGCACGGGAGGTTCAAGAGAATGAGCCAAACAAAAGGCCTCATAAGTGTTATCACCTCTTAACTACAGCCAATAAACTTCATTTGTCAGAACTTTTCAGATGCTGATAAGATTACAGGCGCTGTGCAAGTCAGAGAGACAGAGACAGAGACAATGAGAGGGAGCGAGAGAGTGCAAGGAGCTGAATACACAGAGCTTGGGCCGTGAGCAGCAATCAATTTCTCCTTTACCCAAGCAATCTGATCTGATCTGAGCCATAATACAGCTATCAAACCTGCTCTGCAATAGCCATTTATGTAACTGGATCAGAAGGAAAGCCAAATCTCTTGCTTACTTCCAAATGCATTATGCTAGCCAGCTCTGAACTGGTCAGCTCTAGAAGAGTTTAATGAGCGGGAAGAAAAGGTTAACCATCTTTGTCAAATCCTTTACGAGAGGGGATGCTTACAGCAACTGAAGGGCTTATGGAATAATTAGAAGGGTATCAAAGGGATCAGAGGCCAGCTTCTGGGGTTTTTTTTTATCCTCTCTCTTTCGCTGCCTTTCACTCGGGGTGTGTTAAAACTACTTTTAAGGACTAAAAGAAAAAGGCTTTGCAAGACAAGTTACATCTATTATAAACCACTAGATTGCCTAATGCTGCCACAATGCTGTGGAAGCTCATTTCAGGAGGATCATGCTGCTGAAAAGGCTTTCCTTTCTGACAGGGGTTACACCTAGCCAGATTTCTCTGGGAAACTATATTTATGAAGCCATGAGTTGACAAAGGTCAGATGGCAAGGAGTAGGAAGGCCATTGTTTATACTCCATGGCTAGAATGAAGAGGACATCTCCAGAGAATACTATTTACTGGTTAAGGATGTGGTGTGCATGGTTATTCTTATCTGGATCAATTTTGCATGAGTTTTAAAAGAATCATCAGCTGCTCTTTGAAATTATGAACAATCAGAATATAAGTAGGATTTATCGTCATCTATTAAAGACTTGGTGTCTTCCTGGAATAGGAGATACAAGCTCTTTATTCTGTAGACATAAGAATCAATAGACATACAACAGTTTTCCAAACTATGGCACTGTTGGCCTTTTAGATCTCCCAAACTTTTGATTCTGTCAGAAGTATCAGGAATGGCAGCAACATTAAAAAGAGGGGGAAATCTTCACCAATGTTAGTTTTCTCATAGAGTGAATACATAAATAATTCTATTTTCTTCTCCAATGAAGTTCTCTTTGGGGCATTTTCTAAACTCCTCTCTTTTTACATTGGTCTTTCCCAGCTACTAATTCCCACTAATGCTGCTATTAATAGTTGTTTCACAGCACTTTCAGTATTGTATTTGTAAATCATTTTGGGATATAAATTATGTCAGAAGTCATAGGTAAGGAAATTAGTGAACATATGAATATGCTGATAATGGTAAAGCTGAGCTGAGTCAAATTCTTACAAGCCATAATGTCAGTTTTCAATAAAATTCAATAAATTACATTCAAGTCCTACATTTGGGTAAAACTGTTGCATAAATTCTCTCAATAAGGCAAAGTTCCCCTCAATTCAAGAAGGAAGTCTACACAGACAAATCCATATGGATTTCACAATGGCTTTTCTTGAAATTATTTTCTTACCTACCAGTCTTGTCCACACTCTTTGATCTCATGGTGGTCTCCCATTCATATTCTAATCAGGTCTGATCTTGCTAGCTTTTTTTAAGGTCAGCTAAAATTCCTGTGTGTTCTCACTATTCCTGTCAATTGCTCATCTAGAAAGATTGATAAGTATTAGGGAATTATCTTCGAGATGTACTTTTGTTAAACAATAAATATTTTTAAACACCATGGAGCACAAAACGAGTTCTGTTTGATGCATGCTCTTGAGAGTTTGATCTACTTTTGATCTATTTTGCAAGCAAGGCAATGTGTAATTAACATACCAAGTTCGTCAGAACAGCTCCACAACATCTGACAAAATACATTTTGAACTAAGAAATAAGGATTTGAAAAATGGCTTCTCTTAACAATATCAAAACACTGCAGTAGTTGGTTGGATCTATTTTTATGTCAAAATTTCTCTTGTGAAGCTGGAGGGATGTATGGTTGAATATTCTCTGGGCTCTGGAAGTAGCCTAGTTATCTGTAATAGTTTGTTGGGGGGGGAAGGAAAAAGGAGAAGTAGGAAGAAAGACAATGGAAAATATTCTCAGAGAATTTCTTAGGGATTTTCAAATTTTCGAACAAAAGTCAATATAGCTTAAAATACTCGCAAGGAAGGAACTAGCAAAAGAACTGTTGGGATATCTGTCAATTATCTTTGAGGTGCTCTGAAAAATGCTTTGAGGGTCCTGGAGGACTAGGGAGCTGCCGAAGAGCTGAGAAGAGCAAATATGATTCCCTCTCTAAGAAAAGTAATAAAATCCCAGAAATTATCAACTTACTGAGCTTCACATCAATACCTAGACAGATATTGGAGCACATAATAAATCAAGTAAGCATCTTGAAGACTACAAGCGGGTTGTTAAGAGTCAGTATGACTTTGTCAAAAATGGGTCATGTGAGATAAGGCTTGTCTCATTTTTTGTCCAGTTAGCTACTTTAGTGGGCAAGACAAATGTTGAGATATAAGCTACCCAACATCAGCAAAGCTTCTTACAAGTTTCCGTAAGACATTTTCATTGTTGAGCTGTTCAGTGGGTGGACAATACTATAGTTGCTACAGTATCTGTAGCAACAGAGTCAACACTGGATCAATTTGGAGAGTGGTAACCAGTGAGTCCTGCAGGAATCTGTTTTACAGCCAGTATTATTTAACATTTTTATTAATAACATATATAGCAAGGTTGATGAACTGCTCATCCAATTTGCAGATAACACAAACTGGGAGGTGTTAGGATGATAGAACAAGGCTGCAATTTAACCTAGGCAAATTGGAAGACTGATCTGTAAGGAACAGGATGTCCTTTCAGCAGGAAAATTCTAAGTTTTGTTAAGGAGAAAAAATTCAGGACAGACATACATGATGGCTTTAAAGCACTACATCAGAGGACTTGGGGGTAGTCATTGACAACAATCTGAATATCAGCTAGCAGAATAATGCAGCTGTTGGAAGGCTAACACCTTCCTGAGCTGCCTTAGAAAAAGCACTGCATCAAGGGCAGGTGAGATCCTTGTTCCCCCCCTCCCCCCCTCCCCCCTCCCCCGCTTTGTGCTGATGAGACCACATGTGGAGTATTGAATTGTTCTTAGCACTACATTTCCAGAAGAATATTAACAAGTTAGAACAGATCCAGATGAGGGCAAGAAAAATGATACAGGGACTTGAGAACTTTGTGAGAATAATTTGAAAGAACTGGAAATGTTTAGTCTGGAAAAAATGAAGACTGGGGGTAGATATGATATTAGTGTTCAAATGCATAAATGGTGCCATACAGAAGATATTCTATTTTCCACAGAATGATTTTACACAGACCAGAAATAATGAGTACAGCTTGCTAATACTTAAATTTTACTTAAATATAAAGAAAACTTCCTGCTAGTAAGATTTGCAGAACACTGGAACAATCTACCTACAGAGACTGTGGATTCTCCAACTCTGGAGGTTTTAAGAAGAGAGAAAATTAAGACTGTGGAATTTAATCAGACTTAACTTCCAGATTCTGTTGGATTCCAGCTTTTTTGTAGCATCTCAGAGCTGCTTAAATCAGTCAATAGGAAATTTAAATAACAAAGGAACTATTAAGTAATTGCTCAAAATGTTTCTGTTCTAAACCCTGTCAGCCCGCAAGTAATTAACTTAAAAGCCTCTAAATTGAGACTACAATAACATTGTGCCGAATTTTCTTAGGGTAATCAGGTGAACGGTTTGAAATCTAAATATCCTTAATTATGGTAATTGTTCTATGAATGCTATAGAACAAGTCAAGACACTTTGAAGGCTGACACTGATTAACTTTAAAGAACGATGTGCACAATACAGTAGATTATGAAAGGAGATGAACTGGAAGGTGATAGGTACATCATATTCTCTCTCCTTTTTTAAGCAGGTGGCAAAATATTTAGCAATTGTAATTTGAGGAGACCAAGAACTCATGAAACTAGAAAAGACATTTTTTTATTACACTTGTACAGGAGATTTTTCTGCTTAAAAGAAGGGAGGCAATTAGATTCACAGGTCAGTTCTGACTCCTGTTTTGTTAGCGAAATAATGTTCTTAAGCAGCTGTCGTGCCTGAAACAATTAATGCAAATGCTGATTTAAATTCTGCATTTTTGGAATACTGTCATGTTTAAAAGTTTTGGCTTCCTATTGAAGTTATACTGGTTTTTTCTCCTGCCTCCTACTTTTATACTCCTTAAAGAGATTTATTTAGTCATTTAAAGTTTGATACTGTTGTGTTTATTGCTGTTGACATTTATATATTATTTTTAACAATTCTATGTAGGTTTTCTTTAAAAAATATGTTTAATTATTCAAAACTAATTATTGAAGTATTCAAAGTCTTTGCCTAATTTCACGATCCTTGTAAATTCCCTCTTTATCCACTCTGCTTTATTTTCTTTTTTTTTTGTTTCATTTTGCTTTGTGTCTTTTTTTCCTTTTCCTTTCAAAATGCTTTATAAAAATACTTATTGTCGTCATCATCATCACCATCATCATCATCATCACAATGCATAGACCAGGAAATGAGGTAGCTGCTTAAAGGGTGCCACTATTTATTCTTATGACTTGCTTGGTACAACACAAAGACACTGCTCTGTTAAGGATACAAAGACATCAACTGCCGCCCCCTCCCGACACCAAGTCAATTTTCCGGGCTTTTTTTTTTTTCCAGCTGTTTTCCAACTTCATCTGGCACAAGTCCTGCTGTAGGTTCATCTGAAGCACATTAAACTGAGACAAGCTTAGGATTTGGGCCAGCTTTGCTCCTACTGACTATTTGAGATTGCTGTAGATCATGGGTGTCAAACTCACCGCGTCACGTGACGTGTCACGACTTTTTTTTGCATGGCCTCGGCATGATGCAACCAGCCCGTGGGCCGGCAGTTTGACACTCCTGCTGTAGATATTCTTCCTGATTTCTGCTCACTGATTTTCAGATCCATTTGCCACTGAGCAATGGGTCAGTCAAGGCTCCCCCATTGAGCCAAAAAGCCACCATTTGTTACACGTAATCTATAAAGCCTATTAAAACTGGATTCTCCCTTTTGATTTTTGTTTCTATTGACACATAGGCTTTTCCTTCATGGAGGTCTCCAAATGCTACAGAACCCTGTTTCTAACAATGTAAGAAACCAACATTAAGAAACCAACATTTCCTCAAACCAACATGAGGCCTTGTATTCTACCAAAAGAGCAATTAACAAGCATATTGATCTAGATCCAGCATATGGATATGTAAGACCATTCGATTCTCTTTAGCACAGTACAGGTGGTCCTCGACTTACAACAGTTCATTTAGTGACAATTTGAAGTTACAACAGCACTGAAAAGAGTGACTTATGGCCAGTTTTCACACTTAGTGACCATTACAGCATCCCCATGGTCCTGTGATCAAAATTCAGATGCTTAGTAACTGATTCATATTTATGGTGGTTGTAGTGGCCTGGGGTCATGTGATCAGCTTTTGTGACCTTCTGACAAGCAAATTCAATGGGGAAGCCAGAATCACTTAATAACCATGTTACTAACTTAACTGCAATGATTAACTTAATAAGTGGCAAGAAAAGTCATAAAATGGAGCAAAACTCACTTAAAAATGTTTCATTTAGCAACAGAAATTTTGGGCTCAGTTGTGGTCATAACTTGAGGACTACTGGTAGAAGATAGCAACACTACAGCCTCAGCTTTTTACTATTACACTTTAGTATTGTAGGGAGTCAGTACTTATATTTTGGGGAATATTAAAGAGGCAGAATATTATATTTCCCCTAAAGGAAAATGGAGAAAAAAATCTTAGGCAAAAACAGCCCCAGTCTCCCTTCCCCCAAGCAAAAACCAGTTTTTAGAAATGCAGATTTGGTAATTCATTCAGGAAGACTGGGGCCAGGTAGGCTGGAGCTGTTGAGATTAGAAAAACAAAGACTCATAAAATCTATATTCCCCACCCAAATTCTAAGGACAGGACATGACCTTTAGGACATAATAGGATTAACCCACCACCACTAGAATACCAAAAGGGCACACTTAAGCTCAGATCAAAATGGAGGAACAGGAACAGGCACCTCAAATAAAAAGCCCAAGAAGGTATAAAAACCCACCCACTCTCAACTCCATTTTGCCAGCTGTCCCAGAACTGCGTGCTGTTACAGGTTCTGCTGTTCAATAAACTGGAACCTTCTTTCCTAAGCAGCCTCCATTTTTATTTCCACCATCTTAGCCTACATTTTATTTACACACGGCTTGGCTCTTGATCTGATGATTTTTCCTTCAACAGTATATAGTAGACATTTCTATAGCAATCATTTCTCTCCCAAGTAACTGAAGAAGGCAGCAATGCACAATGTCATTTTCGAAGACAATCTTTTGAAAAAGTATTGAGAAGTGACTGAGGATGCTGTACTTGAATATCCCTTTCATCTCTACAGGAATTTTAAAAAAAGTTTTTTTTTTCATTGCATTTTCCCACAAGGAGGGTTATTTCTTTTCCTGTGAATTGGAAAAGGAATAGGTTATCTTATGCTCACTAATAAAAACAAAACATTTGAGCAAGAGGCAGAAATGACCACAGATATGGCTGTCTCTGAGCATTAGCTGTAACCCAAGAGGGACCGTTTGCTTCTTGCATTTAACTCTTTTTAAACACTTCATTTCATTCTTCCTTGTGCACTTACCATAACCCATTGTCTTATTTTTCTTTCTCTTCTCTGTGCAGCTACATCTTTCCACATCCTCAACTGTTGTTTTTTTTCTATTTCAGCTGGAAGGAGGGAGGGGAGTGTGTGTGCCTCAGTGTGTTTCAGTGTGTGTCACAACACACATGAATGGGAAGGGAGAATTTCCAGTTTAGTTGCAGTTATAGTTGTCAAGAAGGGAAACAAAACATTGGATAGGATTTTGTCATTTTCCCTCTGTCTGTCCTCCCTTTCTTAGGGGTCATCTTAATTCTGAGTCATCTCCTGTTCAGGTAAAAGAGATATGGTTTGTCTGTTGTGAGTATAAAACAGGGGCTTTGTTATCAAAGCAAGCTTGTTGAGTTGCAAGGGAGAAGAGAATGAATAGTCTGTGAAAGTCTGGAGCTTTACAATTGATCTGTAAAAAGGGGGCAGAGGAAGAATAATATTGATTTAGTGCCCTTCCAGAAGAATTCTTTCTGACTATCCAGCATGAAGAATTGATTCCTTGTAGGGTGGAAGTGAAACAGTCTTAGAAAGCAGGAGAGAAAGTAGGAGGGCATTGAAAAGCATGTTTAATTTAAGTTGCAAATGATCCTAACCAGGAGGACCGAAGGGGTACTGGCTAGGGTTATGTAATCTTTCGTATCACTGGACTGGCATGTACATCTATGTGGTCTTCTCTAATATGATGTGTTCCATATGTCCCACTTTTTGAATGACCAAGTGAATAGTACCCAAAGGTGCTTTTTCAAGAGGCAACTGGACTTTCTGGTTTTTCTTTGAAGATGTTTTGCTTCTCATCCAGGAAGCTTCTTCAGCTCAGACCTGGATGATTGAGAATCTCCATAGACAGTGAATAGAACATTTTACTGGGAGAGGGGGAAAAAAGACCAAAAAAAAGATAAAGAGAACTAGATGAGAGAAGTTGTAATTATAAGCTAAGTATAGTTCAGAGTGCTCCATCATGCAGATCACATGCAAATTTGAAGTAAATGAAGCACTTTGATGCCTCTGTAAGCCACTAGTGTGGAAAGAGTCTTAGATACTGAATATTTTTGATCACCTTCTTTAGGGGATTTTTTTTTCTGCTGCTCAACTTTTTCAAACTACAAAAGAAGTAATTACTAAGCCAAATGGGCTTCCAGGTGAGCTTGCTAAGTAAGTCTGTGTTTTCATATATTGTGAATAAGACACCATTTGTTAACTGGAAACATTCTAAGGCAGTAATATCTATATATAAGGGTCCTTATACCACAAATGTTGGATGAATAGAATGCAAATGTATTCAGATTTTCCTATCAGCCTTTGATCTAAACTTAAAAGCTTGGGTTTAATCAAGCTTCTTTAATTTAGGCATCACAAGGAAAGTTGTGAGATGGAAAGAGTTATTCAGAATTCTTTCTTATAGAGAATATCTTTAAAGCATCTGTACCATTCTTTAGTGGTTTAACCAATCCTTCTTCCCCGAAAACCCTTAACATTTTATTTTAATTTCATTACGATGAATTCTTATACCACAGTGAAATCTTCTTATCTTTGCTTAGTCCTCTTTCTTTTCTTCTATACATCTGATGATTGGGTGCCATTTGAATTAGATTCCCTGTGAAATCAGATAGATTTCATCTCAACAAGCCTTCTTCTGCCGCACAAATGAAAGTATTGTCAGCTTTTGCATCTTCAGGTTGGAAACAAAAGAAGATGCTGGGATGATTACAGTTAATAGAAGTTTATTGATAAAGTCCAAATATTTAAAGCACTGGAGACATTTCCCCTTGACCTGCCACAGTGAGAAGAAATAGCAGCAAGAAGGAAAGGACATGGCATCTGCTCACAAAAAGGGGTTGCTTTTATTAGACATGTTTTATTGTCCTTCAACCTCTCTCTTCCACCCCAGCCCTGCCTGAAGAGTTGCTTATAACTCAGCAAGAAACAGTGAGCCAATGTGATGTAGTGGTTAAGGCAATAGGCTAGAAACTGGAAGACTATGGATTGTAAGTTTCATTTAAGGCAGGATTGCATGACTTTGGGCAATCACTTTCTCTCAACCCTTGGAAGGAAGCAGACCTCTTCCTAAAAAGCCTTGTCAAGAAAACTGCAGGGACTTTGACTGACTCAAAGGCCAAACAAGCAAAACAAAACAAAAGCAAAAACAAGGTTATATGTTAGTGGGGATTATTAAGTGTCTAGCACAGGGGTCTTCAAACTTGGCCCTTTTATGACTTGTGGACTTCAACTCCCAGAATTCCTCAGCCAGGCACACTGGCTGAGGAATTCTGGGAGTAGAAGTCCACAAGTCATAAAAGGGCCAAGTTTGAAGACCCCTGGTCTAGCAGGTATCAGGCATCTAGTTAAGGCAAAGAAGAAAGTAGTTATCTAACTGGATTTAGGGCAGGGAGTTTGTTATCTTGCACTGGTGCTTAGCAAGGTACACTGCTCAGGAAAGTAAATAGGAAGAGCTTCTGTGTCTAAGCAGCTTCTCTTCCCAATATTATTTTTTAAAAAAAATGTGAGTCAATCACAGGACAAAAGAGTAACTCTAAAATACACAAAGTGAAATAGGCAACTGAAAAGCTAAACTGGATGGTATTCGATAAACCTACACAGTTAGCATGACCAATCATTCAACAGCAGCAACATTAGGATAAGTACTGGGCCTGAGATGAAGAAAACAATATTCAATATTTTGTACCCAATAAAATTTCCACTAACCTGGCTGTCAGTTCAAAGAACAAACCTTCTATTGAGTTCCATGTAATTATAGTGAATAAACATTTATTTAGACAATGTAGTAAATTATCTTTTCTTTGGGGTCTCAAGGTTTCTCAATCAATTTGGAAAGAGTTCTGAGCATTCTACATTTGGATGATTAAGGGGTGGAGTTGCAGGGACAGAGGAACTCCCATTTATGAGTAGTGTATATTCCTCTACTGGTCATAACTGGTTATGTTAGCTGACTTGAAAAGTACTTATATTGTAAGAAATTACTTCTATTTTTGCCTCCACCTCAAAAAGCTCCTGTGAGTAAGAAACCTTGTGGAATTGGGGAATTCTACAGGCATTTTTTTTCTGGTTTTTCATTAAACCCAATGAATTATCTTTCTGAATGCAAGGTGTAAACTAAATAAAATATAATTGGACTCTAGAATTAATTGGATGTGCTAGCTGTTAGAAGGCTATCCTTCAAATGGCATATTTTACTGTGACTTTTGATCTTTTAGATATTCTTCAGCTTGAGATTCATAACTAATGCAATGGTTACATCAAATGATGAACTATCCTGTACTGTTAAATTTGCACTAATTATATAGAACTGCTGACAGATCAAAAGTAAGGCCAGCAGCAAATGGTATTGCATGCAAAAACATTGAAAAGGGATTATTATTATTATTATTATTATTATTATTATTATTTATTATTATTATTATTATTATTATTATTATTATTATTATTATTATTATTATTATTATTATTATTATTATTATTATTATTATTATTATTATTATTATTATTATTATTATGGTTTATTGGTCAGTGAGACAGATATTTAAACTGGATTTGGCATTTTTATCCACCTATGGAGTCCTTTCCAAGGACCCAGGGTAGGAAGATACTATTGTTTGATGGTATTAAAGATATTGTCGCAAAATGTAAGCTATTCCAAGTAAAGCTGCATTTGCAATTGACTGATGGTGATTTTATCAATGTCAATGGTGTTTGAGTGGTACTCCAGCTGTTTTGGGATTGTACCCAAGATACTTGTTACTATTGGTACAATCTTTGCTTTCTTTTGCCATAATCATTCTTCTTCTATTTGCAGGTCTTTAATTTTTGCTATCTTCTCCATTTCTTTTCTTCTATTCTGCTCTCTGCTTCATTGCCGCCATGAAGAACTTTTAGTCTTTCTTATTGACAATTGTTAAGACTGGACTGTGATGTGCCAGTTGCCTGTTTGAAATCTGAAGTCCCAGAGCACTTTAGCCTCATCAATTTCTATTAGTTTATCTATTTTGTAGCCCCACCAGTCCCTGCTTGCAGGGAAGTGGTATTTCTTGTAGATCTTCCAATGCAGATCTTCCAATGTAAATCTTGCCGCGACTTGTAGTTAGTGAACTTCTTGCTAACTAGGTGGTCCTCATTTCTCCAAGCTGTATTCTTGTTTTACTACTTTGGGTTGTTCCATAGTTGTGCTCAGAATTGCATTGTTTTTTTCTTTGTCAGGTATTCACTGGTTCACTGAAGTCTGTCCATTTTTGGATTGGTAAAAATGGTTCTGCCTCAATTGAAATTAAAGATTCTGCCTATAGCTTCATATCTGCTGATCTTCTTAGCTATAGTTATAATTTTCTGTTTTATCATTTCCAGTGCTCCCTTAAATCTTCTGTGTTTCTATTTGATATTTCTTTGGTCTTCTTGTTCTTCAGCTTCTTATTGTTTTAATCAGTTCTAGCTGGCTTACATCTCATTTTAGTATGCTGATCTTATCTTCCAGTCTTATGTTCCATTTTGTGGTGCACTGTTTGGGGTTTTTTTTTCTTGTTTTGATTTTGTGTTCAAGATATTCAGTTATATCTGCACCTGGGCTATATATTAGTTGGCTTGTTTCTTGCAGTAAACTGGTACTTATATTTGATATTACATTATTTACATCTTTTAATACTTGTGTTTCTTTGGAACAGGTTTCAATGCAGGCAACCTTATTCTATTGTTTTTGTGCTGTTCTAGGTGCTCAGTTACTTTGTTTCAATTCTTTTTAGTTATTCTTATTTGTCTTGCCTCTCAACATTTCACCATTATCTTAATTCTAGATTCAACCCTCCTTCCCATCCCAATCTCCAAAACTAAACTAACTTTTTGGGCAAAAAAACCTGATGCTGGGTAAAAAAAAAAAATGCAGCTGTAGCATACCAGACAACTGTTAACTTTCTCTTGCTGAATTCCAAGTCAGTTCTAATTTGTTCCAATGTAGACTTCCATTTTTCTTTTAATTATAATCCAAATTATCACTTGACAAATGCATTTGATATGCAGAGAAAAATTGGGGCTTGAAGCCATTCTGTGGGACAAAGCACAATTAATGAAAAGCCAATGTAATTCTCTCTGGTGCCTTTGAAACATTCAACTGAGGAGGCTGAATAAAGGAGTAAAATTCAAGGGTGTGTTAATATTGGAAAGGATATTTCTTTGACCTCAGGGAAGGTCCAAATGAACAAAAGCATCAGGGGATGCTAAAAACCAATCCCCTCCCTGACTTCTGATCTTCAGCCACTTTAATTAACATGTTAATATATTCTGCTATAGATTTAGTGGCAAGTGACAAGTGCAAGGTGGAGGCAGAAATAAAATCAAAGACAACAAATTTGTAACTTGTTTAAAAGAAATCATTATTGTCTACTCAACTGCCGTGAACCTTGATTTCCCTCTTCCTATTTTCGCCTGGAGGAGAGATTGCTGTTTCGGAAAAAGAGGTAAACATTCTCCCCCACATATTAAGCAGAATTAATGATCTATTTGCCTAAATGCCATATATTACCTCTAGTTTATACATCCACTGCATAAACGATAGATATTACTTGGTCACTCTGATAGATTTGAATGCAGGAAGGATCATCAATCAGCGTCGGCAACTGATTAGTTGTTTGTGTCTTTGACAGGCTCTTCCATCTCGCTGAATGAAAGCCTGCTGATTGCCTACACTTCTTTCCACATTCATTGCCTTCTGCTGCCACTATATTATACAGTTAATGCTGATAGTGGAAAATCCTCTGCGACAGCTAACCATGATTTTCTCCCATTCCTTTATTATTACACTTACATTACTTTATATTCCACTGGGTGACTGGAATGGCTGCGCAAGGTGGCTAAAGGTACTGGGAATGTCTAATTTTTGGAAATAAACATTCCTAGTACAATTCAAGATAAATCTCTATTGTATTACCAATTCTGTATGGTAGTTGTCAATTCTGTATTGATAATTATGCATTACTGAGGCCTGGCTAGGCCTGGAGGGGGTGATGTCCTTCTCTGAAATGTGTCTAGATGGGTTTGGAGTATGGAACCAGCCTAGACCACAGAGCAGGGGAGGGGGGTTAGCTGTTGTCCTCTGGGAGTCTCTGTTGGTCTTCAGGGGCACTGCTGCACAAGTTGCTGGTTGTGAGAACTTGTTTCTGAAGATAGGTTCATCAGATCAGTTGGACAGCTGCTATTGTATCATCCTCCCTGTTGTGTAACAGCCTCCCAGCCCAAGCTACTGAAGGCCATCTCAGAGTTGGCTGTGGAGTTCCACAGGCTGATGGTCTTGGGGCACTTCAATTTGCAGACCTCAGAAGCAGACCAGGAGTTCAGGGCCACTATGATGGCTATGGTCTATCCTAGGTCATTCATGGCCTGACTCAAAACAGTGGTCACACCAAACATGGTTTTATTATCATAGTAGTGGCACTGTAGTCACTAACTATCTGTCCCTTCTACCATGGTCAGTTCATGTCCTTATTCTCTTATGCTACCCTCATCTGCAAGGAGGTAGGACTTATTCATTCAGACCGCCTCTAGTGATGGATAGACCCATTGGGATTCCAAAGGAACTGGGAGTTTTATATGAGATTCTGCTGAATTGTCCTGCTGAGAACTCAGCTGATCATGCCCATGTAACTTCTCTTGGTCCATCACTCTCAGAACTTCCCATGGTTTAGGTTTAGGAGTTGAGGGAGCTGAAAAGGGTCAAAAGATGTCTAGAGCAATGCTGGAGGAAAACTAGGAATGAATCCAATCACTCACAAGTTAAAGTCACTATTAGGTCTTTACACATGGCACTAAGAGGGGAGAAATGTCAATATTTGCTCTTATTCCTCCACAGAGAATTCCTCCACGGCCTTGTTTAAAATAACCCAGACCTTTCTAGGAAAGAGGGCTTAGAGGTTTACTTCAGGATCATGATGATAAATTTTGGGTTCATCTAGCAGATAAAATTACTTGGAGGTGTTCTCAGTTGAAGACCAAGTGTGGTGCAGTTGCAGTTCCAGTTATGTGAAAAAGGTTTGATTGTATTGGATCCAAGGAAGTGGACGGGATTCTTGAGACTGTAAGTATGGCCACCTCCAATTAGATCCATGTCTCTTCTGGCTGTCAAGGCCATCTAGAAAGTGACATGTGGGTAAGTCTAGAAGGTGACATGTGGGTAAGTCTATTGATGGTTAATTCATCCTTGAAGGAGGGAGTGTTCCCAACACCATTTAAGGGGACTCTGTTGTGCCCCCTTCTCAAGAAGTGATCACTGGACCCTACAGCATAATAATGTCATTGAATATTATAGTAAGGTCTTGGTATATCAATGTGATTATCCAGTGAGAATGAAACTTATTTATGCAAAAGAAGAAAAGAACAATCAGTGATGGAAATTGGGAATCAGAATGTTCATTTTTTCTAAACAGTTCAAATTTAGGTTTCATATCCAGTGCTTTTTCTCCACCCCAACCTCACCTTCTCATACAAACTGTTCCACAGGTGAACAATCACTAGGACCTTGGTATACATGCCCTCCTTATTAAACTGATATTTAGAAAACTTATTTTGTACATTTTGAGCTGATACCAAGGTGGGCTTTGTACATTTCCACATTGATCTATCAATGTCCTGGAAAATAACTTAAGCAGATTGGATCTGTCTGGCATCTCCCATAGACTTTTTAATAAAAGAGCTTTAGGAGTATTTAAGAATTGAGTGCAAAAGCTTGCTAAATTATTTGATCATTTAGTGTGAAGATATTTCTTGTACACAGCATTTTCTGGACTCCCTGGGTCAGGGAATTGACTTTTAAAGGATTTAGTGAAGAGCAAAGACATGGTCACTGTCAGGAAGAAGGCAACACAAAAGTCAGAACAGTAGGTAGCCAAACTGTGGGCAATTAGCATGTAATCAGGCATGTAGTTCCTTGTCCTTTCCAGAAAGTGATTTGCCCCTGGAGATTTTGCCATTTTGTATTAAGAAAGTAAATTTTAATGGCTAGTTGGGTCAATCTGCATCTGTCTGTATTCCATATGGAACTTTGAGGGCCAAGCAGATCAGATTTAACTGCATGCAGATGTGGGATGTTAAAAGGCTAGAGATTCATAATCAGGACACACCCTAGTATTAAGGATACTGAAGAAGAAGCTACTTGGATAAGCAGCAAAACATTTCAAACAAAAAGAAAGAAGCCAAATTGCTATGACTCAACTTTCAGACAACTCTACCTGGATGACCGAGAATCTTCATCAACATCCTAGTATTAAAATCTCCTGCTAGAACCTTCTCTGAATTGGAAAACTGGGCTGTTAGTTCAAATAGCCAGAAACTGTTGGGCATGACCTTGAGATTAGTGCATTTAGTTCCGGCTGGGAATAGGATTTTGTCTGGATTATTTTATATTTTAACACTGTTTCCCCCCTTTTTTGATCTATGGCTATACATTCTTTAATAAATAAAATAAAAGTGATGGGGAAAGTAATATATATGGAGGAGGAAGAAAAGGGATAGCAATAGTCAACATACAGGAATGTAACATACACAACTAGAAAAGTCCTCAAAGGTGATTGATAAATTCAGTAAAACATACATATGTATCTGCGTATCTTATCTATCTATGATTCACATTGACACAACATTTTAAAGTCAATATTCCCTCAGGAGAATATATTATTAACAGGTCCGTGGAAAAGACTTAGAAGGTAAGTAAAGACGCAAAGAGCCACGATGGTACAGTGGTTAGAATGTAGTACTGCAGGCTAACTCATTGCTCATTGCCACGAGTTCGATCCTGACCGGCTCAAGGTTGATTCAGCCTTCCATCCTTCAGAGGTTGGTAAAATAAGGAGCCAGATTGTTGGGGGCAATATGCTGACTCTTAGGGCTGTAAAGCACTATGAAGTGTATATAAGTCTAAGTGCTATTGCTATAAATAATAACGCTTTACTTGCCTGGCCCCGTCTGCAACTGTGGATCAGGATAAAAGTGTGCAGTTACCATTTTCTCCGGGGGCTCCTCTCTTCTGAAACAGTCTGATTCCCACTCTAATGGCCTTCTGTTGTCTTTCAAAAAAAACCTGGATTTTCCAGAAGCCTTTTTGGATTTGATTAGTAGAGCAAAAATCACCAGAATGTTTTGATTCCTGTTTGTTTTATTACTACTAATGTTGCTGTATTGTTTCTATTAGAATGTATTAACAAAATGTGGTGCTGACTACTATCTTGACTGCTCCAAGAAAAAGTTGGACCAATTCATGGACATCACAGGGATCAATGGCTATTAGCCTTGATGACAGCAGTCCCACTTTCCTAGTTTGCTCTAAAATAATCTAATCTTGATGTCTGAAGTTTATATGTGCAGTGTCAGGAGTTAACATGATTATGAGCCCATCTAACTGATAGGCTTTGTTTTCCATTCTCCTGACTTCATCACTCTTGTAATTTCCCTATGGTCTTGTCTTGTAATCTCTGTAGTTAGAAAGATGAATGCCAAGAAGTCAAATTTCAATATCCTTGAGAAAAATCGCAGACATGCCAGTGGGGCTGAAGAGGTAGAATTTAAACAGTCATCTGCATTTTTGTCATTCTCATTCAATTTGATGGAAAATAAATTACTCTTCCTTCTCTCCCTCCCCCCCCCCAATGCTGCCAAAAGGTAAATAAAATATCAGCAAAATCCTCATGCTAAAGCTATACACACTTGCCTAAATCACAATGCAATTGAAGGATGCATATGATAAATCCATTTTTCACTGAGGAATCATCTCTCCAGTGGTCTGTAGAGTCCATAGTTTCCCACACTAGAATGAAGTTCAAAAAGAAATCATCTAAGGAAATTTTCCCGTGGGGCTTTTTTCAAATCAGGAAATGTGGCCTGGTGTGGGAGTTATAGAGTGATGGAGAGATGTGTAACAGAAAGAAAATAACATCAGTATGTTTAATCACTGCTCTACAATAAACTCAGCTCCAATACATTTTGCAAATTGATGGGTGCAATGACAATATAATAAAAAAAAAAATCATTTCCTCAAGAGAACATTTTTGAAGATTAAAAAAACTGACTTTAGAACTGTTTTGAATAGAATTATAATCTGTTGATATACCATTTGAACAATTTTAAAAACTTTTGATCACTTCAGGAGCTTTGTCGGGCAACAGGTTAGAGAAGATTGTTGTTGTTGTTAGTTGCGAAGTCGTGTCCGACCCATCGTGACCCCATGGACAACGTTCCTCCAGGCCTTCCTGTCCTCTACCATCTTCTGGAGTCCATTTAAGCTCACGCCTACTGCTTCAGTGACTCCATCCAGCCACCTCATTCTCTGTCGTCCCCTTCTTCTACTGCCCTCAATCTTTCCCAGCATTAGGCTCTTCTCCAGTGAGTCCTTTCTTCTCATTAGGTGGCCAAAGTACTTGAGTTTCAACTTCAGTATCTGGCCTTCTAAGGAGCAGTCAGGGTTGATCTCCTCTAGGACTGACCGGTTTGATCGCCTTGCAGTCCAAGGGACTCGCAGGAGTCTTCTCCAGCACCATAGTTCAAAGGCCTCAATTCTTTTGCGTTCAGCCTTTCTTATGGTCCAACTTTCACAGCCATACATTGCAACTGGGAAAACCATGGCCTTGACTATACGTACTTTTGTTGGCATGGTGATGTCTCTGGTTTTTACTATGCTGTCTAAATTTGCCATAGCTTTCCTCCCCAGGAGCAAGTGTCTTTTAATTTCTTGGCTGCAGTCCCCATCTGTGGTGATCCTAGAGCCCAGGAAGATAAAATCTGTCACTACCTCCATTTCTTCCCCATCTATTTGCCAGGAATTGAGAGGGCCGGATGCCATGATTTTGGTTTTCTTAATGTTGAGTTTCAAGCCAACTTTTGCACTCTCCTTCTTCACCCGCATCAAGAGGCTCTTTAGTTCCTCTTCACTTTCTGCCATTAGAGTGGTATCATCTGCATATCTTAGGTTGTTGATGTTTCTCCCGGCAATCTTAATTCCAACTTTTGATTCATCTAGCCCTGCCTTTCTCATGATGTGCTCTGCATATAAGTTAAATAGGCAGGGCGACAGAATACAGCCTTGCCGGACTCCTTTCCCAATTTTGAACCAATCAGTGGTTCCGTGTCCAGTTCTCACTGTTGCTTCTTGACCCGCATATAGGTTTCTCAAGAGACAAATAAGATGGTCTGGTACTCCCATCTCTTTAAGAACTTGCCACAATTTGTTGTGATCCACACAATCAAAGGCTTTAGCATAGTCAATGAAGCAGAAGTAGATGTTTTTCTGGAACTCCCTAGCTTTCTCCATGATCCAGCGTATGTTGGCAATTTGATCTCTAGTTCCTCTGCCTCTTCGAAATCCTGCCTGTACTTCTGGAAGTTCTCGATCCACATACTGCTGGAGTCTAGCTTGTAGGATTTTAAGCATAACTTTACTTGCATGTGAAATGAGTGCAATGGTGCGATAGTTTGAACATTCTTTGGCATTGCCTTTCTTTGGAATTGGAATGTAAACTGACCTTTTCCAATCCTGTGGCCACTGTTGAGTTTTCCAATTTGCTGGCAAATTGAGTGTAGCACTTTTACTGCATCGTCTTTTAAGATTTTGAATAGCTCAGCTGGAATACTATCACCTCCACTAGCTTTGTTGTTGCTCAGCTTTCCTAAGGCCCATTTCACTTCACATTCTAGGATGTCTGGCTCGAGGTCAGTGACCACCCCATCGTGGTTATCAGGGATGCTAAGCTCGTTCTTGTATAGTTCTTCTGTGAATTTTGCCACCTCTTCTTAATCTCTTCTGCCTCTGTTAGGTCCCTGCCATTTTGGTCCTTTATCATGCCCATCTTTGCATGAAACGTTCCCTTCATATCTCCAATTTTCTTGAAGAGATCTCTGGTTCTCCCTATTCTATTGTTTTCTTCTATTTCTTTGCACTGTTCATTTAAGAAGGCATTCTTATCTCTTCTAGCTATTCTCTGAAATTCTGCATTCAATTGGGTATATCTTTCTCTTTCTCCCTTTGCAGCTTTGCAAAGCTTTCAGCCATTTTCTTTTTGCATTTCTTTTTCAGTTGCTATTTGCGCAGCCATAGTTCTTTCTGTCTATCAGACCTCTACTGTATATTCATCAGGGATATTTAGTTCTTTGGCCTAGTGTTTTTCCCTACTTTTCAATTTAAGCCTAAATTTTGCAACGAGAAGACTCATGATCTGAGCCACAGTCAGCTCCTGGTCTTGTTTTTACTGCCTGTATAGAGCTTCTCCATCTTTGGCTGCAGAGCACATAGTCAATCTGATTTCTGTGTTGCATCTGGTGATGTCCATGTGTAGAGACGTCTCTTGGGTTGTTGGAAAAGAGTGTTTGCTATGACCATCGTATTCTCTTGACAAAATTCTATCAGCCTGTGCCCTGCTTCATTTTGTACTCCAAGGCCAAACTGCCTGTTATTCCATTTATCTTTTGGCTTCCTACTTTAGCATTCCAATCCCCCATGATGATAAGGACATCATTTTTTGGTGTTGATTCTATAAGGTGCTGTAAGGCTTCATAGAACCGGTCAATTTCATCCTCTTCAGCACCAATGGTTGGGGCATAGACTTGGATTACTGTGATATTGAATGGCTTGCCTTGGATTCGCACTGAGATCATTCTGTCATTTTGGGGATTGTATCCCACTATTGCTTTTCCTACTCTTTTATTGACTATGAAGGCTACTCCATTTCTTCTGAGGGATTCTTGCCCGCAGTAGTATACTTGATGGTCATCTGAGTTAAATTCCCCCATTCCTGTCCATTTTAGTTCGCTGATTCCTAAGATGTCGATGTTCAGTCTTGTCATCTCTTGTTTGACCACGTCCAGTTTGCCTTGATTCATGGATCTTACATTCCAGGTTCCTATGGAGAAAAAACCTTTACAGCATCGGACTTTCCTTTCACCACCAGATGCATCCACAGCTGAGCGTCCTTTCGGCTTTGGCCCAGTTGCTTCACTCTTTCTGGCGCTACTAGTACTAGCCCTCTGCTCTTCCCCAGTAGCATATTGGACACCTTCCGACCTGAGGGGCTCCTCTTCCAGCGTCATATCTTTTTGCCTTTTAGTACTGTCCATGGGGTTTTCATGGCAAAGATACTGGAGTGGGTTGCCATTTCCTTCTCCAGTGGATCACATTTTGTCAGAACTCTCTGCTATGACCTGTCCGTCTTGGGTGGCCCTGCACGGCATAGCTCATAACTTCATTGAGTTACGCAAGCCCCTTCGCCACGACAAGGCAGTAATCCATGAAGGAGTTAGAGAAGATACATAACACATAATGTGTGTATGTGTGTTTACTGTATATATTTGCTTCCCATTCTCAGCTATTATGAGTCCCTTTATCTGGCCTGCTTTGATTGTGAGATGTAGAATTTATGCTATCTTTTTTACAGGAGCCACAACATTTTGCTACAAGCTTTCTTGATGTCTAAGAGGGATAACACACTTGGGAACACACATGAAATTTTGGAATTTGTGTTCAGTAGGAAAATTGAACCACTGGTCCAGCCTCTTTAAATTAATTTCAATTTAATTTATAGGTGAACCCTTTTATGTTTTAGCAAATGTTAAACATTAGGAATTCTTCCAATGTAATTTATATTACACAGAAATCTCTCTTCTTGTTGGTCTGGTGGATTATTAAGCACATATGAACAATTGCATGCAGTAGAATTGTACCCCAGTACTCATCCTTAATTGGTTCCAGGAGGCATGATGAAAACTAAAAAGGATGAGTACCAAACAAACCATGTGACCTTTTCTTTCAGCTGAGAAAGACTTCCTATCTGTCTCTTTTTCTATGTCAGCAACCTTCCTAGCATGGCCAACTTCCTGTCCGCCCTCTATGGCTATCCCCCACTTCCTTTTGCAGCTACCTTCCCAGCATGACAACTACTTGTCCACCCTCTGTGGCTGTCCCCCACTTCCTTTTGCAGTGATCTTCCCAACATCTTCTTTTCTGCCCTCTGTGGTTGCTCCCCACTTCCTTTCGCAGCCCATCAAGTACCAAACAAACAATGAGTATCGGAACAACACCTTCGCATCAAAATACAGCGAGAACCAATTTTTTTGATGAGTTTTGAAGTAGCCACATACTGAGGTACCGCTGTATTTATAAACTTTAACCACCCTTCCATCAGTGGTGGGATTCAGCCAGTTCGCACCAGTTCAGTAGAACTGGTAGCTAAATTTTGCTGAGTTCGGAGAACCAGCTGAATGCACACTGCTTCCGGAAGTCCGTTCTAGGCCTCGGAGGCCTGGAGGAGGCCTCCCAGGTCTGTAACGGCCCACCAGAAGTGCATGGATGCCACTTCTGGAAGTCCGTTCTAGGCCTTGGAGGCCTGGAGGAAGCCTCCCAGACCTAGAACAGCCCTCTGGAAGTGCATGGAGTGGGATTAAATAGATGAAAATCTAAATATTAGTGCAATCTTAAAAAAAGATTTTGATTTCCACTAATTACCTGCAGTCTCATTCCTCAGCTTGCTTGCTTACTGTACAAAACATCCATATAAAGGCTGAAGTCTTGAAAGCTCTTCAATGGGATTTATGCAGCCAAACTCTGTGCAGGATTTGGAGCCAAACAGAACAGAATAACGGATCACTGAGTTGGAAAATTTATTTTTAATCTATTAGATAATCATAACCGATGTAACACTTCAGACAAGATTTACCCACTAACTTGGTAGAATTATACAGACATTTTATTTGATGAGGTACTTAGACAATGTCATTTGATGTGATTCAAACAAATTACTGCTCAGGGTCCAGAAAATAAACCTTCCAGCTACATCAGCACTTGAAAAAATCAAAGCCCATTTTGTAGAAAAACAAAACAATGGATTTTGACACTTTCACTATTAAAACAAAATGAGTTACAGTCAGAGAACCGTCAGTTCTTTTTTTCCAGTGCCACCTTGTAGAATATTAAATAGGAACTATAATCCAAGCCATTTTTATTTAGACAGTATTTCCTAAATGTACAGGGGGAAAAAAAATCAGTTTTTAACTGTGAGTGTGCAATTTTGGGTCAGTATTTGACTCATAGTGACTGCCTGAATTAGTCCCTATAGTTTTCTTGATAAGATTTTCCATTGCCTGCTTCTCAGGGCTGAGAGAGAATGACTGGCCCAAAGTCACTCAGTTGGCTTTGTGCCTAAGGAGACACTAGAACCGAGAGTTCTAGAGCTCACAGTTCTAGAACTCACAGACTAGAAAGTGGAAGATTGGTGAGTTCACAGTTTCCCACTTTCTAGCCTGGTGTCTTATCCACTACACCAAACTGATTCTCTAATTGTAGTGTACTTTCTATAAATACATCTCACTATAGTTCAACAATGTGTATCCTCTTTCTAGCAACCCTCTACCAGGATATAAAAAGTGTTGCAAGACTAAAAAGTATGGTTACCTAGAAAGCAACTCCAGTTCAGCTACTTTTTATGTGAGTAAATGTGTTGCTTTTATTTATTTTTTTTGTTTAAAAAAAACTTCTGAAAAGTACTGCATTCAGAATTTATGTAAATCATATTGATTGCTTGAACTTCTCAGTAGAGAGATCTGGGGTTTGAGGGGATGAGCAATCTTCAACCCATGTCATGGACCCATCTAAATTTAAAAAAAAAAAAGCAAATCAACATTTGTATTTCATTCATTCATTCCTTTAATTTCTATAGTGTATATTTCAAGGGTATATCTTGATAAAATATATATCTTATACACTTGAACATAGAGTTCAAAATGCATTTTCTTTTAACATTTTAGACATATTTTCTTTCAGAATACAGGCTCTGAAATATATTTTCAGTTTTTATTTGGAAGTATGTTGCCACAAGAAGTTCATGGTTAATTTCTGACTGGTGTATTTCTCTGAAGGGGTGAAGACTAGGTCAGTTTGTGAGATTAAATTCCTCCAACAAAGGAAAATGATACTTTATGTTATGGCTTGGCTGTTTTAGATGTGATAAATGTGATAAATGAGTAAACTTGGCCTCTGTGGATAATGGACCAATGGACTTGTAGATCCCTGATCTTTCACTACTAGCATCAAAGTAAGCAACTACACCCTTCTTCTTAGAGCAGGGCTCTGCAAACATAGCAACTTTAACAAGTCTTAACATTGCCAAGTTTGGAGAGCTCTGCTTTAGAGAAAGGCATCATGGGAACAACAGGCAGAGACCATTGAAAATAGCCACCTCCCAATCTGATGTTTTCAGACACAATAGATTGTGTCTTCCCCAATTTCCCAGCCTGGAAAGCCATTGATAGGCTGGTCATCTGATGGACATCTGTCTGATGAAGTTTGCTTTAAAACAACTTTACTTTAACCTATAGGTAGGATGCTTGTAAAATTTGCTGTGGGAAGGAATATTAAATGAATCATATCTGCAAGATGAAGGAAGAGTTCCAAGTTTAGTTCCAAAGCATCGTGTTATTTTGTAGCAACAATGCATAGAATGAATAAAATATAGGCATTTGGGAAAGATAGAAAGCAATTCAACTGGAGCTGACAGCTTCAGGCAAATGTTTATATTTTATGAACGTTTAAATAAAGAAATATATGTTTGAATGTTACAGTTTTCTTCAGGACATTAGATACCTTTGAATAACAGGTTTTATGACTCATCTTATCAGTAGGTTATATTTGGGATTTTATAAAAGAGCTTTGGTCCTTCAGAGGATCAGACTGTCAAGGCATAATATGCATCCCAGATCATAAAAATGTCTAGCGTTTATTTAGCATAATTTGAGCCTGGCATTTATTTAGCATAATTTGAGAGTTTAAAACAAACTCAGGAACCCAGAATTGAATACAGTAAAATGGGCCAGTAGTTTTTCATGTAATGCAATTCGTGGAATCTGAGAAGAGAAACTTTGATAACAATGAAAATCACATCGCAGCCCCTGCCACATTTACATCACATGTGAGCTCAGTTTGCACTGAGATCAGTTACATTTATCTCCAAGTAAACAGGATGTGTGATTGCAGCTTTAGTGAGCCTACGCATACACAATAGTCTATGAAAGGCTTCAGTGAGATAATAAATTGTGATGCAATGGTTGGCCAGGAGCAGCAGTTCATGTATTCCTGGACAAAAACTATAAAACTGTATGCGGAAGACTCAAGGCTGTTGACCTGGGACTTAAGAGAACAAAGAACCGTACCGTCACTGTGGGGAACAAAAGACCAATGCTGAAGCCATAAGGGTGGGGTAGGGGTTTAGGTGGAAGAGAAGAAGGAGAGTGGGTTGAAGAACTAAAGCAGTTAACAGTTGTGGGAGGTGAAATGAAGGAATTGGTGAAGTGAGCAACAAGACCTCTTATAGCAGAAAAAGAAGTAGCAGACCCTTATAGTCTCATAAGATTCCCAAGATGCAGGCCAGCTGTAGCAATAGCACTTAGACTTATATACCATTTCACAGTGTTTTACAGCACTCCCTGGGTGATTTACAATGTCAGCATATCGCCCCCAACAATCTGGGTCCTCATTTTACCAACCTTGGAAGGATGGAAGGCTGAGCCAACCTTGAGCGGGTCAGGATCGCATTCCAGGCTGTGGGCAGAGTTAGCCTGCAGTACAGCCTCCTAACCGCTGAACCACCACGGCTCTTATGGCCACCGATAATCAATTGTTTTCTCCCTGCGATAAGCTGATAAGAACTGAAAGCCACAAAAGCAATTCAGTAACAGGGAGCAATCACAAGGCCACTGCAAACTTCAGCAGCACCTACTGAAGTATAAGGGCTGGGAGAAGGAGGATAATATAAGGGCCAGTGCTTTTTTTGTTAAAAAAAAAAAAAGGTGCCGGAACTCACACACGTCATACAACCCGCCTTGCCTACCCTACAAGGTTCCATCCAAAAAAGGTGCCGGAACTCCGTTCTGGGCGTTCTATGACAAAAAAAGCCCTGATAAGGGCTAAGTGTAATGTAAAAGGACATGAAGCACCTGGATAAAAGGAACAGTATTTGCAGACCTTACAGCAAAAGTTTAAGTACAAAACTTTTTTTATTGCAAGGAAATGTGGGCTATTGGAAAAACAAGGGTGAAAGGGAAACTTGAAAATGGTATTGCTGCTTTTTACTTGTAGCTAAGTTATCACTTATAAATATATTATCAGCTATGTAGATGAATTGTGTATATTGGGTTTAACAAATTAAAGGTATATATTTTGTATAATAAACCAACCTTGTGTCTAGGGAAACGCATCAGCCTCCTGGCCTGTGGTTTGCCTCATAATTCAGTTGGAACCATCTCCCACCATTGCCTTGGCTAAAAAAGTGGACTCATACTCCAGTACACATTTGTTTTTATTTGTTTAGGGGGGGGGTGCCTTCAAGTCAGTGTTGACTCTTGGCACCTGCCTAGACTAGTCCCTGCAGTTGTCTTTGGCAAGGTTTTTTGGAGGTGGTTTGCCATTGCCTCCTTCCTAGGACTGAGAGAGGGTGACTGGCCCATAGTCACCCAACTGACTTTGTGCCTAAGGTAGAACTAGAACTCCTAGTCCCCCAGTTCCTAGTCTGGTGCCTTAGCTACTACACCAGATTGTCTCTCTCTACAGTACAGAATTGCTGCTTCAAAAAAAGACAATATAGTTCAGTCCTCATCAGGACTGTCTCATTTTCTGACATTTATACCCACTGTCTAATCTATATGCTTCACTTTCCATTGACATCAGTGAGATATCTACAGAATTTTTGTTCAGATTTTCAGTGGAAAATATTTCAGAGCTTAATGGAGCATGTTATGCACACTGATATGGAAGCTAGACGTATCTGTGGCTGATAGCATTCAGTGTTGCAAATGCATCTTCCATGTTTTATAATTAAGCATAAATAAAAAAATATGCACTATACAGATTTTGAACTTGTGTGCTTGCTATCTCTATCCAGAATGGTCGCTGCTGAAAAATTATGGAAGCTGCATTCCAACAGGTTTTTAAAATCATAGAATTATGGAGTCAGAAGGGTCATTTGGGCCATTAAATCCAACTTCTTGCTTAGCATAGGAATCCAAATAAAATAATCCTTGACAGATGATTGTTTAATCTTTGCTTGAAAGAACCATAATTTCTATATGTTGCACAAGCCAGTTGTGGGTTTCAGCCACTTATGGGAGAGGCTAGTGGGCACAATCAGGGAAGCATGCAGGAACACTCTATTTATTTATTGCTAAACTAGAATTACATAGTTTGCATAGTTTGTAGAACAGAACACGCAAAGAGCAGTCAGTATCAAACAGCAATGGAAACATCCTTGAAGAGCTGGTCTCCAAAATACAATGTGTTTGGCTGCACTGGGAAGACTTGTATTCATCCACAATGTGCAAACAAGTCTATAAATAAGTCAAGTCTATAAATAAATCAAGCAAAGCTCCTGTAAGCAGGACAAGAAACAATAGATAGAAACTAACCAAGGAGAAAAGCAACCTAGAACTAAGGAGAAAATTCCTAACAGTGAGAACAGTTAACCTGTGGAATAAATTGCCTTCCAAAATTGTGGGTGCCCCAACACTGGAGGCTTTTAAGAAGAGACTGGACAACCATATGTCAGAAATAGTATAGGTCTCCTGCAAGAGCAGGGGGTTGAACTAGATGACCTCCAAGGTCCCTTCCAACTCTGTTACTGTTGCTGTTACCTACTGTTACTATTCCAAAGTGAACATGCTAAATTCTGCAGTCCTCAGTCCTAGGAAGAGGGTATCGGCAAATGCTTAACATATGGGGACATTTATAATCCATGCAACAACTCATTATTCAGATCTATGGGTACAATAATCATATTTTATTGGAAAATAAAAAGGTCAAATCTGAAAAAGGTGCATATCTGAAAAAAAGTTCCTAAGGATAAAGAAATATTGTTTATGTCTATAATTTTGATTTACAAAGGAAATTTTTAGAGCAAAACTAAGAAAATAAGTAATTAAATTAAATCTAAAGGACAGCTTTCTGCCTGTCTTTTATAATAAAGAATGTATCTTCACTGCATCTATGGGCAGTCCACGAGTCATAAAAGAGCCAAGATTACCTACCCGTGGTCTAGTCTCTTCTTAAAAATCTCCAATGAGGGACTTCCAGTTTTTGTGCCATAGCACACGGCCACGGGATTGTGGAGCTTTCACTCTGCCAGGGGACTCTAAATGGGTCTGAAGTCTCCCCGGAAAGGCAACGAAGAAAGAGGGGTGTTCCAATGATCACAGAATGATGGCAGTCGTTCCGTTAGATCCGGGGGAAGCTCTCTAATCTGACAGGAGAAAGGCTAGCTGCACACCAGCATTTAGCCCAAGCTACTTGTAGCTGAATTCCAAGAGCATGAACCAGAACAACGGTGAACAGCGTGCTTGGAACTGGTGAGAGTATCGATCTTCTCTCCTCTATTCTGTAACTAAGTCCTTGGGAAAGATCCCCAAAGTAAGAAAACCTCCGGAAATGAAGGGAGGGGACTACACTGCCATTCCCTCATATATGGAAGCAACGAATTAACCTTTAAGGGGGAAAGAAATATATTGAAATTAAAGTTAAAATACTACACTCTGGATAAATCTAGAAATAAAAAAACTGCTAAGATTATACTTTAAAGGGTTTTGATGGAATAATAATAATAATAAATAATAATAATAATAATAATAATAATAATAATAATAATAATAATAATAATAATAATAATAATAATAATAATAATAATAATAATAATAATAATAATAATAATAATAATAATAATAATAATAATTTTTTCTCTGAAAAAGCTGGAAAACAAACAATTACTGACACCTAGTGGAGAACTAGAACACATAGAACATTAACAACACTGACTCAGAAATTGGCAAGATGTCCAGAAATAAAGAATAATCTGTTCCCTTGAACTTTAATAACCCTCAGAAGACAGCTGGGTGGGAACAAAGAAAGAATACATACTGGGCCAGCCATAAGATTAAAAAGTGTCTGAAGGAAAAGAAATATCTGATTGTTGTCTAAACTCAAGTATTGTTTACAGAAAAAGAAAAACTTTGACTCTGGGCTAATCTTTTAGGGGGGAATTTACAGGAAGGACTCAAAGTGGCTAAATATAGTGAATTGCAACTTTGACTGGTTGACAACTGACCCCTGAATAAAAGAACTGTTATAAAATACTGATTTTATTGATGCCTTGACAATTGGAAATACAGTGGAGTATAAAAACTATATATAAAGATAACTATACAAAATTGGGCTGTTTGGATTCTGAGGTTGGCTGGTTTGATAAGGCTAATTATAGAGACTATGGCACTGATGAAGGACCATTTGAAAGGGGGAGACAACATGGATATTGTATACTTATCAAAAAATGACAGAAAATCACATTTAATACTTATTCCTGAAGGACCTAGCCTGGAATATCAAAGACCTCCAGAAGCAACATTTCAAGACAAGACAAATACTTTCCAGGAGGAAATGTATGTAATGCTATGACAGATACAAATGACAATAGCTTCAAACCACAAGGAGATCAAAAATAACTTTGACGACATAAATGAGTACATCTCTACTCTAAACCCACAATCAAAAAACACTCAGAAAATGATTGTAAAGAATGAACAAACAAATCAGACAACAGAACATAAATTAGAAGAAAATGATTTAATAGCGAAGCTACAAATGAAGAGAATTATAATTTAACACAAACAGAAAAAAACCTACAAAAACCTACTTTGACATAACAATAAAAATGGAAAAGATACTTTATTCATCAGAACGTCAAAATAAATCACAGAATAAGAAAGAAGATGGACTATAGAACTGCCAGGAGAACCATTAGAGTTCGGGAGACAAAAAGCATATATTCTACGCATCTTGTCTTCTCCACTCCCAACAATGCTTACTAAAATACAAGAACTTCCTGGCAAGCAGAATATATCAACTTGGAAGGTTGCCTATCCCTGGACTAGACAGCTACTTGGCAAAAGAAGAAGACCAGAGACAGATTCAAGAGATTTGACTCGCCCTACCAGATGGAGTATTACATGAGCAAACACTTGTTTGAATATGGTTAAAAGAACAGATAACTTTGGACATAAAGGGGCCCTACAATAAGAGGGATAAGAGATATAAGTAATATAGTATTTTCATAATATATAAAATGTGAAAATATTGGGATGATGAATGTGAATGAAAAGTTTGAAATTTAAAGGTAAATTAAGCTGAAGAGAATTAGGACTAAGGAATGACTGAAATACTGAGGGGAAATTAAGCTTAAATAAGAACTTTGAAAATAAGATATATAGTGATTTAACAAATTAACTTTTACAAATATAAGTGAAATTTAAAAATCTCCAGGGATGGAGCGCCCATGATTTCTGGAGGCAAGCTGTTCCACTGGTTAATTGTCCTCACTGTCAGGAAGTTTCTCCTTAATTCCAGGTTGCTTTTCTCTTTGATCAGTTTCCAACCATTGTTTCTCATCCTGCCCTCTGGTGCTTTGGTGAATAACACGACCCCCTCTTTGTGGCAGCCCCTCAAATATTGGAATACTACTATCATGTCTCCCTATTTCTTCTTTTCTTTAGTCAAACCCAAGTCCCGCAAGCATTCTTCGTACGTTTTAGTCTCCAGGCCTTTGATAATCTTAGTAGCTCTTCTCTGAATTTTTTCCAAACTCTCAACATCTTTTTTTGTGATATGGTGACCAAAATTGGCTGCAGTATTCCAGGTGTGGTCTTACTAGGATTTTATAAAGTGGTATTAATACTTTGCGTGATCTTGATTCTATGCCTCTGTTTATATAACCCAGGATTGTATTAGCTTTTTTGGTTGCTGCTGCATACTGCTGGCTCATAGTCAAGTGATCGTCCACTAGGACTCCAAGGTCCTTCTCACAGTTACTGTTTTTGAGTCAGGTCTCGTCTAATCTGTACTTATATCTTTGATTTTTCCTGCCTAAATATAAAACTTTGCTTTTATCCACATTGAAACTCATTTTGTTGGATAGGGCCCATTGTTCAAGTTTGTCAAGATCTTTTTGGATCCTGCGTTTGTCTTCTGAGGTGTTGGCTACTCCTGTCAGTTTGGTGTCATCTGCAAATTTGATGAGCTCCCCTTCAATTCCCTCATCTAAGTCATTTATGAAGATATTGAAGATTACTGGGCCTAAGACGGAACCTTGTGGTACCCCGTTGCTTACTTCTATCCATGTGGATGTGGTGCCATTGAGGACTACTCGTTGAGTATGGTTTACCAGCCAGATACAGATCCATCTGGTGGTGATGTTGTCTATTCCACTTTTTTCTAGCTTATATTCCATTTTACGCAAGACGGGCTGTGTATAAAGAAGACTATACATATTTTTAAGCCTTTTGACTCTCCACTGTGTGGAAGGCAGAATTTTTCAGTTCCGATACCTGAAGTGCTGGGCAACAGAAACCTATCTCCAAAATAATCCCTCATGTATGTAAGCTACAGTGTGAATAGCAGCAGCAAAAGGACTATGCAATTCACCTGATGGTGATTCCTTTCTTCAAAGGGAAATCATTTAACTCACATAAAACATTCTAATGGCATGATCATACGTGGATGGTCCATGCCCCTGTGATAGAATATTCTTAGCTAAACAAAAAATAATTATGATAAACCAGTATGAAGACAGGAAAAGATACAACATGACAGTGAGCTCAAAGGGAAGAAGAGGCCTGGGGGTGGGTTATTATTTTTTAAGCATCTGAGGTAGATCTTTCAGTTGTCTTCTCTTGTCTGCTTTTTTAGTAAGCAGTAAACATTGAATGTGGGTTGGTGTCTGCATTTTCTCTTTTTCAAGTAGGTTTTAATGTGGCTAGAGACACAGTCTGCAAAACAACTTCAGGAAATGCAGTTCAAATGCTAGAGGCAGAATGGGCTTTGGGGCCCATATCAAGTTAAAATATGAAAAGAAAATTGCCTCAGGACGGGCTATCTTTGCATTATATACCTTCTGAGGTCTTGTCAGGGGCTATTTAAGTACTCCAATGCTTCTCTGCTCTTTGTTCTGCTGCTGCTGAGTCAAGATTTCTGTGAAGATTTGAAACAAAACCAAACTTCACTTTTTCCACTTAAGAAATACGTTCTTTTCCTTGTTTCTCCATGCAGCCTGAACTGTCTTCATTTGAACAGATGTAAGAGGTTTCACTTCTCAAAAAGTGCATGTTTGGTACAAATGCATTGGTTCTAATTCAGGTGTGAGTTTTATTAATTAAAATTAATTAACAAGTTCATATAAAGAGCAAGAGAAGAACCTTTGATGGCCAATACTTAGTTAGCTGTCCTACTTTCTCATCTGTCACCTTATCAACATCTCCAATTCCTGAACTGGATTTGTAATCATTAGAAAGTACATTTATTTATTAAATTTTTAAAATATCATTTGCCTTACAGTGGCACCCTGCAGGAAAACTATGGAAGAAGGTACATATTTCCAAACTTATTGAGCTGTTCTTTTGGGGAAAGTAAGATAAAAGTAGGAAGTATTGTACTGCTGTATCTAATTTACACCAACACTATGCCCTGTATTTTGTCACATCTATGTATCCTTGTAAACAATTCTTGCTTCCACCATATCATACCCTGATGCGTACATTGTTTTATCTTTAAACCTCTCACCTTCCTTGTTTTGAGGGTCCCATCAGCTGCACCCAACCATTAATTTCTTTCCTTTCCTCTTGGGCCCTCCACTTCATGGATTTGTTTTGCTCCTCAATCATTCTTTTAATATGACCAAAGCTTGAAAGTTAAAATGTGGACCCATATTGTTGGGGGCAATATGCAGACATTGTAAACCACCCAGAGAGTGCTATAAACCACAATGGGATGGTATCTAAGTCTAAGTGCTATTACTATTGATATTGCTATGTCCTCCCCCTTGTGTTATGTGTGTGTGTATAAAATATAATAATAATAGCAGTAATAATAATGGCATAATAATCCACATAATTAATATCTGTATACTATTAAACCTCTTGTGTCTATTTGTAACCTTTGATTGGGTGAAATAGTGCAAGGGTCCCGAACTCCCGGACTGCCGCCCACTACTGTTTGAAACCGGGCCGCGGGAGGGATGGGCAAGTGCGAACGTGCATGAAGCTCCTCTTGTGCGAGCAGTGGACATGGAGCTTCATGGGCAACCCCCCTCTGCTCACATGAATAGAGCTTCGCGCATGAGCACAATTGCCCTCTTCTCAAACATCCTCCACTCATGCAAGTGGAGCTTTGCATGTGAGCGCAAGTACCCACAGCTCATGTGCGACGATCCATTTGCATGAGTGGTGGGCATGCACATCCGCTACTTGCACAATGGAGTGGTGTGTGTGCATGTGCGCCTGCCACTCACCCTCCCCTCCCCCCCGTGCCTGGCCAGGCTGCCAAGCTGAAAAGGTTGGGGACCGCTGGAATAGTGCATTATAGGGCAACAATTTTTGAACCAAGGAACACACATCTGACAGGCTAATTTACAGAATGCATCCAAAACCCAGGACCTTTTACTCCTGTGTGAATGAAAATCAAGAGCAAGTTACGGAGTAAAACCCCAAAACCCAGACTCAGGAACCTCAACTACACAACCATGACACATACAGAAGGAAAAAGCAAAATATATTTAAGAATATAGAAAAATGATTGGGTTCTCTCCTCATTTGGTTGCTGAAAATGTTTTTTCTTTTTGCCATACTGAAACAGATGCATTCCATGGATTGTCAGAATGATAAACTATTTAAAAATGCTTTCTTGCAAAACAATTAAACTTTTGAATGTTTCATGCATATTGATGATCACTGCGCCTCTTTCCTATCTTTAGAGAAAGGCATTTTGACCAACTGTTTTTCCATGCTCCTGTTAAGGAATGAAATATTGCAATTCTATCTAAATGTTTCCAACTTCAGAGAAATGAAAATTACTTAGCAAGGCGTTTGGATTAATTAATTTAAGATTCTCATTCAAATGGTTTTCTGTGTTATCAAAGGCACGTACAGTACCATCATTATTTAACATGCTCAAGAGATAGAATATTGGCCTTTATCTCCTGAATTTAATTCTACAAATAGAATTTATGCTGAGCTTCTTCCAAAGGAGATTCTTTTTTTTAAAAAAAAAAAGTCCAAATAATAACTATTTCTGAAAAATATTACATGGCCAAATCAACTCATATTAAGTTCATAATCAGTCTAGCAGTCAGGAAATAGTATTCTTTATAGGCTAGCACTGAGATAAATGGACCCATCAACAGATCAGTGAACTGGATATGATCTACCATATAGTCAGGTGGCTTGTCCAAGCAGTACCTAGCAAACAGACAAGGAGAACCAATCAAAATACAGGCAACACCATTCTTGGCAACCAATTAATTGATGCCTCCCAGGACACCCCTGAGTTCAAACCTTACACAGACTACAAACACTGCAAGGCAATCCTTACTTTGGTGTAGAAGGAGTCAATATGGGCAAAACTTACACAAAACAATTGATCAATACTGTGGTACTGATTTTCTGAAGCCTGGAAAACCCAACTGCTAAGTATGCATTTAAATGGTATGTAAAAAGAAATCTTGGGAAAAAATATATATATTTCCAGTGCAAAGAACAGTTGTCAGCAGTGTTGCCTGAAACCTAGCAAGAGTCAATGGTGACTGCTGCCAAATGTTATAACAACTACAACCAGTCCCTGACTTGCAATCTGTCAAGGTATTGATTTAATAGCTAACCAGGTTGTGTAATGTAAGATGTAAGATGTAATGTGATGATGAGAATGACTCAGCAGGGTTTGTGTCTCTTTAAGAGCATTTGTATAAAGGGAAGGCTCTGCTGATGTGTTCTCTCTCTTCCGTTTCCTGCTGTAATTGCGGTTTGTTGGATCCTGCTGTATTAGCACGTGTATGTATATTGTTCCTGGTGTATGACATTGTAGATAGTGTAAGATAAACCACCATTTAATACAAACCACTACTTACTGTGTTTACTCCTGGATTATCTCAGCGCAATAAGACTGTGCATGCTCTGACACAATCCTTCATTTAGTGACTGTTTGACATTCCAATAGAATTGAAACAAAAAATGACTTACGACTCATCCTCGCACTTATGATGGTCACAGCATCCTCTGTGACATGATCAAAATGTGGGTGTTTGGCAACTGGGATGCATGTACAACAATTGCAGGGTTCCAGGTTGATAGGACCACCATTTGTGACCTCTGACAAGTCAGTGAGGGAAGTCAGATTTATCTCTACGGCTGGCAAAAAAGTTCGTAAAAAATCAGATGACCTCATTTAACTACCTTGACTAGCAACAGATCCCACTTGTGTTTGTAAGTGAAGGACTAGCTGTATCTCGAAGGGTATCTTTAGCAGGATAAAAATTACTATACAAAGGAGGAAAGAACTGAAATTCCTCACTGAGTCACTCCCTCCACAAATATAGCATATATCTCATTTAGCTTACCATATGTAAGACACATGGTAAATCACATGGTCCTCATTACAATCTAATTAAATTTTGCAAAGAAGCTGTCACTCACCAGAGCTCAAAATAGCTATAGCACTTAAACTTATATCCTGCTTCACAGTGCTTTACAGCCCTCTCTACGTGGTTCACAGAGTCAGCCTATTGCCCCCAACAATCTGGGTTCTCATTTTAGCAATCTCAAAAGGATGGAAGGCTGAGTCAACTTTGAGCTGGTGAGGATCGAACTGCCGAACTGCTAGTAGCTGGCAGTCAGCAGAAGTAGCCTGCAGTACTGCATTCTAACCACTGAGCCACCACGGCTCTTAATGGACCAAGAATGGACCAAGAAAGTTGAATTATATATTAGATATATTCTAAATCCCCTAAAACCAGCTATCCAAAGCTCCATATTCTGGAATCACAAAGGTGTATGTCAGCAGACATATAATAAGTAAGATATTCTTATTATATCTTTACATCAGAAAATTATATGCAATTCATTAAAATAATGATGTAATTAGACATTTCTACATATAACAAATCCAAACTTACATACACACACACACTTCATGCATGTAAATATGTGAAAGGATTTAATTTGACTGATGTTCTAGATTTCTTTTCTAAAGGAAGCACATTGCATATTCTAAGTAAACCATTTATTTACTCATTCACTTAATTAATTAATGGATTTATGTGCCTCCCATCTCGTCCAGAAGCGACTTTTATGAGTCTTCCAGGGAGTCAGATGTTAATAGCCTACCCAGAAACCATGAGCAGACCAGTTTTCCATGTGTTCTTCTCTCTTTAAATATTATGTAGCCAATTCATACCTGAGAGTCTAGCTATGACAGTTCTATTTACCATCATTCAGCACAGATGCTAAATTATTAGCCTGCAGTTACATAGTGGGCTAGTATCAGATTCAAAAATCTGCACTTCCATAGTAAGCACAAAAAATTGGGTCCCATCTTCTGATTCATCTGTACAGTAGTGGCCAAAATTGTGGAAACCTTTTGGGGAAAGTGTACAGTAGAAATGCCACCTTTGGTTAAGTTTCCACCATTTTTTCTTCTAATTTCTTTATAACTGTAGCCGTGTTCACTTAATAATACTATTTTACATTGCTTTCTGGGCGACCAGTCAACTCTTTGCACCATTACTTTAATTTTATTACATTTTACAAGCTCACTAAATGAAAGAACACAAAAAAACCCAACCAACTTGATAGCGATCACATAACACACTGACAAATGTCCTCCTCTCAGCTTCAATACTGAATCCTACTGTGATCTGATTGGATCATTGCCAAAACAAGATGACACCTGATTGGCTCTCTAAACACTCATGCTCATTGGCTACAATCAGATGAAGGAAAGCTACCATTTTACAATGCCTTGGTAAGGCCACACTTGGAATACTGCATCCAGTTTTGGTCACCACGATGTAAAAAAGATGCTGAGACTCTAGAAAGAGTACAGAGAAGAGCAACAAAGATGATTAGGGGACTGGAGGCTAAAACATATAAGGAACAGTTGCTGGAATTGGGTATGTCTAGTTTAAAGAAGAGAAGGATGAGGGGGGACATGATAGCAGTGTTCCAATATCTCAGGGGCTGCCACAAAGAAGAGGGAGTCAAGCTATTCTCCAAAGCGCCTGAAGGCAGGACAAGAAGCAATGGATGGAAACTAATCAAGGAGAGAAGCAACCTAGAACTAAGGAGAAACTTCCTGACAGTTAGAACAATTAACCAATGGAACAACCTGCCTCCAGAAACGGTGAATGCTCCAACACTGGAGGTTTTTAAGAAGAGACTGGACAGCCATTTGTCCGAAATGGTGTATGGTTTCCTGCCTGAGCAGGGGGTTGGACTCGATGACCTCCAAGGTCCCTTCCAACTTTATTATTATTATTATTGTTGTTATTATTATTATTATTATTATTATTATTATTATTATTATTATTATTATTATTATTATTATTATTATTATTATTATTATTATTATTATTAATTATTATTATTATTATTATTATTATTATTATTATTATTATTATTATTATTATTATTATTATTATTATTATTATTATTATTATTATTTATCATCATCATCATCATTATTATTATTATTATTATTATTATTATTATTATTATTATTATTATTATTATTATTATTATTATTATTATTATTATTACCTGATATCAACCTAAGCTTCCTTTTTCTGATTATTTGGCTATAACTTTTCATAGAATACAGTATGGATAATTGAACAAACTTTGTTGCATTACGTTCTTGATTAAATTATCTTTCTATTGATATATAATTTTATGGTACTAATCCCCCCAAAAGTGGTGTTATTAGCCATCAAACCTCAAAAATACACTTTTCCCAAAAGGTTTCCACAATTTTGGCCACTACTGTAGTTGGGGACTGTTTTTCTTGGGTTAACACAATGCTGCTCACGATTCATAGATTAGAGAGAAAGATTCTAAGCTCACTTATCAAATATAATCATTTCCCATTTAGTTTTAGAGCTTGGGGGGGAAGGAAATTTGATGAAAAGCAAACTGGTTTACCAGTTAATGCACTGATTTGACTTGTAGTCAAGGTTAATTTGATTGAAAGGGGCTGGGGGGGTGTTCTTTAGAGCAACGCTGCTTCCTCACAGAGCAGTTTCAGCTAATAAGAAAAAGTAGCTTAAAACAAGGAAGAATTACATTAGAAATATTTTCCAGATCATGAGCCGGGGAGCATGTCTAATGGTCTGCCTGCAGGAGCATTTATGCCCAATAAAGGAAAGTGAAAATATGTCAAAGGGTTTTGGAAAGTATCCTGCTAAGGTTACTAAGAGCCACAAAAGATGAGCTAATGTATTGAACTGTGTTAGAACAAAAGACAAGGCGGAAGCAGACATGCTAAGGCCTCTCAAGGTAAAAATGTATCCTTGACAAAGACAGTGCATGGATTTCAGCAATATTTACTTGTTAATTGGTTTGGCGTTTTGATCTCATTTAACCCTTTTAAAAATAACGAGGCGAGATTTTTAGGAAGAGCACAGGCTCTCTTTTTTGTGTTGTGTTGGAGGGAGAAAAAAAGAATCGTGCACTTTTTCCAAAAGAACGGTTTGCTGGTTCGGTTTGCTTTGTAGTTAAATGGGTGTCTCCTTCCCTTCCTTTCTCTTTTTCTAGTCCCTTGAAGATATTTCCCCCCCCCTTCTCTGCAAGAAAGCCCCCTACCGGGAAGGATAATGCAAAACACAAGAAGGCTGCATTCAGAGGGACTGCTTAGCTATGGCTTCCTAGGCTGAAGGGCAGAGCTTCTCTCTGCTGACCTGCCTTTCTTTTTTGCCAGCAGTCTCTGCACAATGAGAATGAAAAGAGTGCCCTTCTGTTTACAAAGCATCCGACTGCCAGCTTCCTGCTAGCTGCATGGGGAAGCTCAGCTTTGACAGTGTAAGTTTTTATTCATGGGCTATCAATGTCAGAAAATGGGACCATACAAAGAAATAACTACTGGAGGCGAAGGCCAGTCGGACAAGCAAATATGCTTGGCCCCCAAGGCTCCCAATGTTAATAGGTTGTTGGCTCTCCCCCTTGGTCCCCCTCCCTGCTCGCCTTCAGAAACAGAAAGAAAACACAAAAAGGATCCAACCTTTGATTTATCTAACAATTGGCACCAAAACAGGGAAAGGGAAGGGGCTCTGCTTTAAGAGAATCTTTGAATCAAGTTGGGGAAAATAATGACCAGAAGTAATACATATAAAATTATATAGCTTGATATAATAAATTGCTAAGTATCTGGGGGGTTTTCTAAACAACTAGGACACTAAAAGGAGAGAGTTTCTTCAGCTGTTCTCGCTATGAATTATACTTTTCCAGTGTTTCAGTTAAAAATAATTCAAAGCAGCAAATATACCAGACAGCTTCCTCCTCCTATTTGTCCCCACAAGAACCCAGTGAGCTGGGTTTTGCTGAGAGAATGACTGACCCAAGGTCACCCAGCTGGCTTTTATGGCTAAGACAGGACTTGAACTCACAATCACCTGCTTTTTAGTCTGGTGCCTTAACCATAAAACCAAACTGGTTTAATCCTGACCTTATAAATAATATGGCTCATCTTGGGAATCAATGTTTTCTGGGGATGTTAAAGGATCTTGAAATAGCTCGAGAATTGTGTAAAACTGACTAAAAATATCTTTTTAAAGTTAAATATTCAGAGTTCAACTTCTTTATCCAACAAAGAGAAAAAAAATGAATAAATATAAGATTAATATCACAGAGGGTGTAATTCTGAGCTATGTTTCTCCCAGTGGGATTACATACAATAAAAGTTGGATAACAATTTCTCTTTTTTCTGGAGTCCTGTCTGTTGTAAATATGGTGGCTCAAAAGAGCAAAATTCCTGTTATATGCATAAAAATTCTATTATTCAACTGACAACCCAATCATCCAAGCAGAAATTCATTCATACAACTTTGAAAAAATTTCCCATAGTTTTTAAAGCAATAATGTTATAATGCTTGGGTTCCTACTATTATTAGAACTACTACTAGATAAATGTCAGAATATTTTCATACCAAACTGAATATATCTGCTCAAAAAGAACATCTCAATCTGCTTGGTCTAGAATACATTAGAAAGAGTAAAAAAAAAATCCAACAATTTGTGTAGGGTGTTTAAGATACAATACTTATTCTAAAAGTCATTTATGACAACACAAAACTTTTCTCTTAATTTTAATAGATCATCAACTTTTTTCTTACAGACAATGAAAACTACTTTGATTTACTCTGCTGAAGAAATCTGTACAAAAATATTAGCCTGAATCCTAGTAACTCATAACTCTTGGCCACTGATCATAATCTTCATTTCCACACATAGGGTTCATATGACAATTAAGGATATTAATTGTACATTCCTATGCACAATTAAATCCTGTGAGACTTGTTTCAGTGAAAATGTATAGCAGAAGTCGTGTCAGACTAAAAGAGCAGCAAGAGAGGAAACCGACAAATGCTGCAAAGATTTGACTGCTGAAGAAGGAAACAACACATGTAATGTGATAATGGGCATGGAGTAAATTAGCTGAGCTCACAATTTAACATTTTCTACACAAATAAACACACTGAAACATGGGTCACCTTTCATATTTGTGCTTCTATATTTTCTGATGCAGTTCTGCAATAAAATTGCTAACAGAAGTATTAAATCACAAGGCAGAATGAGTAATTCGGAATAGGTTTTCATTTTCCCAAAGAGAAGCAAGAGGATCAGAAGCCATACGTTTGGAACTTAATAATAATAGCAGTAGCACTTAGATTTATATACTGCTTAATTGTGCTTTATAGCCCTCTCTCTAAGTGGTTTACAGAGTCAGCATATTGCCCCTCAACAATCTGGATCCTCGTTTTACCCACCTCGGAGAACATGGAAGGCTCAGTCAACCTTGAGCCGATCAGGATAGAACTGCTGGCAGTGGGCATAGTCAGCCTGCAATACTGCATTCTAACCACTATGACACCAGGGTTCTTAAACATGAAGCTCTGACCCTCTTCTATTTCTGTAAAGTTTCCCAACTTTATTAGCCATTTTAAGATGTGTGGACTTCAATTCCCAGTTTCCTAGAGCTTCCCTCACTAAGCAAAGTGGTTGTTAAGTGAGTTGTGCCCAATTTTACCTTTTTTTTTTCTCCCCATGGTCATTAAGCAAATCCAGCTTCCCCCATTGACTTTGCTTCTTGGAAGTCCCTGGGAAGATCACAAATGTTGTCATTATGACCCCAGAATGCTGCAACCATTGTAAGTACATGCTGGTTGCCAAATACCTAGATTTTGATCATTTGACCTTGAGGATGCTGCAATGGTTGTGGAACGATAAATCCTAAATCACTTTTTTCAATGCCATGGTAACTTTTTTGTTAAATGGTTGTAAGTCAAGGACTACCTGTAGTGTAAAGAACAGGGAAAAAATAATATGGAAGAAAAGTAAAGGGGATTTAAAAAATGGAGAGAAAATAGAAATACTGCAGGCACAAGTTCTATCTGCAATAATATTAGACTATATCCTTGTAGCTTTGTTGTGCTCAGTTTCCTGCCTCCAGATCAGGCAGGAAATATCATCTGTTGAAATCTTCCTCCAAGTAGGATGCACCACATATGAAGTATACTACTGCTCAAAATACAGGGTTTTTTTCTCCTTTCTGCTCAAATGATTTGCAATATGACCACTAGGTGGTGGTATAGAGTTAGTAATTTTTAATCTTTTGAGCGCTACCTACTGGTGTTCTGCATTTATGCAACCAGGATTCAAACTGTGAATAAATATTCTGAAGAACTGGAATTAGAAAATGTCTGAGCTTAGCTGCATGGATTATTGTGGGAACTGTAAACTAATCCACCACTAACTAAATAAATTGAAAACCGGAAGCAAGAAGGCATGACTACAATGAAATGCCTTCAAGAAAACCAAGCTCAGAGGTAATCAAAGACCCCCACAGATCAAGGTCAGACTGAAGGAAAGCAGCAAAAGCAATTTGAGCCAGGAGTTTGCTGTCACAGAGCATGTAATTTTAAATATCTTCCTGACACACATCAACACAACATCACACAACACAATACATCAATCACACACACAGCCACCCTGACTTCTTTATTGTGAGATAGGCAACAATATAAATTGATTTAATAAAATAAATAAATAAACATGCCTATATTGCCTACACACAGCATCTTGAAGTGGTATATCCCTAAACCAGGCCAAGACTGGTTCAAGGATTTGATAGATTACTCTCCAAAAAAATGAATGGAGAATGAACATGAAAAAAAAAAAAGATGCTATGGAAGCTGCTTGGAACAGAGTGAAAATACAGAAGTGGGTAGAATTGTGCCAGGTTTTTCCTTTTAGTTGAAAAACATGAATGTAACACAAAGTATATTTTGTGTTTGTTGATTTAGAAAGAGTGGATGCTAATGTGAATAGGCTTGAATTGAGAACACCGTATAAATATGACATTAAGAATCTCAAATTTCAAATTGGTGCTAATTGTGTCAAACTTTTTAGGTATTCTTCAAATTGGAAAATAGTTTTATTCTTAGCCAACCAACTTAAAGATCCATGCCAGATTTAAGTACTGATATCTAGGACTCTCTGTTGAAAAGTTTCTCTTGCCGCAAAGTAAATTTAGTTTACTTTTGTTTTGATTTCTTTTATCTCCTACCTTAATTTGTTTTGCTTACTGCTCTCCTGTCCCTTGGCCTGAAAGGAGATCAAATCAGTCAATCCTAAAGGAAATCAACCCTGACTGTTTCTTTGGAAGGACAGATAGTGAAGCTGAAGCTCAAATACTTTGGCCACCAAATGAGAAGAGAGGACTCACTGGGAAAGATCCTGAAGTGGGAAAAGATTGAAGGCAAAAGAAAAAAGGGAGGGCAGATAGTGTCATCGATGTAGTAGACATGGATTTGGGCAGACTCTGGGAGACAGTGGAGGATAACGGGGGAGGGCTGGCGTGTTATGGTTCATGGGGTTGTGAAGAGTTGGGCATAACTTAGTGACTGAACAATAACAACTGCTCTCCTTCCCCCTAAGTTTTGTTTTGTTTTGGAGTTTTCAGCTGAAGCCTAGTGAGACTTCATCCTCAGGTCACATAAACAAAAACTTACTTTTGTCTTATAAGAATCCCTGGGGAGTTGCATAATCCTGAGTATAGAATTCTGCCTGTAGTTTAATAGAGAAGAAACTCTTTATGAATTTCAGCTTGTCTAATCCATAGAGATAAAAAGATACTTCCACGTTGTAGGACACACTTCTGTGCAGTTATTTGCCAGTAATGGATTATTTTAATGTCAGTGCCAAACAATAAGACGCTTAGCATTTTCTAAAAATTATTTTTCCTGCAATTAATGGGCCTTCTATCCTACCCTATACTGAATGGGTATGCCACGGCAGCAAACAAATGAGCTGACTATCCAGTTTTCCCCCAATTAATGTCTATCCATGATCATTTTCAGAATATGCTTAAGCAGCAAGATGAGATTGGGTTAAAGAGACTGTGTAAGCAATTTTGTCAGAGGGATGGCAGAGAATGTGTCTGTATTGGACATTGTACAACCTGTTAGGACAGCTGGAGAGAGAGAGAGAGAAAGAGAGAGATACTGAGAGATTTCCAGCCCACATATGAAAAATTATTCCTCCCCTCCCCTTTTTTTAAAAAAACAAGTGAACAGGTTAGAGATAAAAGGGCACAGATATCTTGGATAAATTGGCAATGATATATAGTGTCAATCTAGCTATGACACAGGACTTGAAGACAAATCTTAGAAAGCTATTTCAATCCCTATTTATTCATGTATTCAAGAAGGCTTCATAATCAGTTCCAAAAATGATTTGTAGACATTTGTGAACATCACAAAAGACTTCCGATTAAAAGATGAGGAGACCCCTTAATGGAAGATAAGGGGAAAAAATTAGCAACCATACATAATGTGGCTTCATTTCATTGTTTCACCTTTCCTTAACCTGATGGTTGATAAGCATTTCCTTTGATTGTTGCTCCTTACGATTTTTCCTGCTGAAGTTGGAACGCTAACAATTTGCTGCATTTGCTTGTTTCTATGTTCTAAGGTTAGATAAGCTGTAAAGATAGGTTTTCGATCAAACTAAAGAGAAGAAAGCTGGTGTGAGTTACAATACAAACCGGTCTGAATATTAGCTACCTGAGAAAGTCAAATGAGCTGTAACGTGAGAACCAGAAGAAAGCAAAATAAAAATAATGCAAGTAATGTGACTTACTCCAAAGGCTAAAATGGATGTAGCCAAGGTGTATCTAATTGTTCTTCAAGACCGAGCAGAGTTATTGATACACTTCTCAATCCTTGCAGCTTAGCTAAATGGATTACCTCATTGATTTGGTATGCAGAATGGAAAACTTTCAGCATCGTTCATCCTCAATAGCTCTAGATGGGAATGAGGTAATTTCAAATGGTGATTTACTGTAATTTAAAACTCACACACAGATCTTAATCGGGACTACCTTAAACCTTTTGTATCTGAGCCAAGCCAACTCATTTTATCTATTTAGAGACATTTAGCCTCTAGTCAGAGACATTTCGCAGTAGTATTTTGAGACGATCAAGAAGTAACTTGGATGGAGTGTTCTTTTTTCTTTCATTTTCTGCCTTAATAGCTGTTAGTTTCTTCCCCTTCTGAATCTGCTCATTTCCTCGACAGGTATCAGGCAGAATTGTGAAACATTGCTTTGTTCTGAGATTATCACACATCCACAATGCCAGTCGTGGGATTCAGCCAGTTCGCACCAATTCGGCAGAACCGGTAGCTAATTTTTTGTTGCCCAGGGCCAGAATGGACTTCCGGAAGCGGCATCCACACAGAGAACCAGTTGTTCCCATATTTGAATCCCACCACTGCACAGTGCTCTTGTAGGCTGAAGGAAGTGGCATTATTCCATCTCTCTATCCCCCCCCTTTTTTTTTACTGTCTTTAAAAGTATACAAGGGGATCTGACACATGTTAGCAACTAAATGTGCAGAAGTTTTCCCTTGAGTGATTTGCTGAACAAGAAGAGGTCAGATCAGTCAGCAGGGATGACAAAAGTAAAATCACGGAGTCAAAGAGCCTGTACAAATGCTAGCCATACGTATGGCAAAGCTTCGGAACAGATTTCATATTCGTTACAATACCCCACAAATGAGCTGCTAAGCCTCATTGATAAATCTCACCTTAAACAGTTTATGGATTTCTTTTCAAGCTATACATCCAAGCCAGCCGTCCCTCACATTTTGATATCCCAAGCGGTTTTCTAGCACCACAGGTTAGCCCTCATATAACACTTCATAAACAAAGGGGGAAATTGCATACAAAGAGAGAAGGAGCCAACAGTTCCTTTAGCACTCTTGTCTAGCCTCAGAATATTCAGCAACAACATTCATGCCTAATGTAAGGATGGCACAGAGTATCACATCATTGTTAAAAAAAAAAAAAAAGTAATAATGGACAAGTCATCCTGATATAGGAAAGATAAGAGGCAGTGAATGATCAAGGACACCGACTTGCTTCCGTAGGAAAAGCAAAGGATGCACAACTCAAGAGTCATAAAAGAAAATACACATGCAAACACTCACAGACACTCACACAGAGAGAGGCACACACTTAACTCTTTCTGTCACGTTGTCAGCTTTGGAGAAAGGCTTAGGAAGGATGCTGACTCCAGCTGGCAAAATTAAAAATGCTCTCAAAAGAAATAGTTTCCAAATAGGCCAAGATATTAATATGCACAGTACTTTACATAACAAAGGTACCTTTTTGTTTATAGTAATTTTATTCAATCTTATAATTAAAAGAATAAGAACTAATGCAAACTTAAAAAAATAAAAATAGAAAAGAAGGAAAACAAATAATATATATATATATATATGAGTTCCCCCTTTATAACAATAAGTATAAATGGTTTTAAGTAACTTGTCAGCTTCTCTTAACATGCAATGACCTTTTCAATCCATATCTCAACTTCTCTATAAACAAATCCTTGTTGTTCAGTTCTGGTCAGCAAAAATCCATTAAGGTTGCCAGAAATAACAAGTATAATATCTATTTTAATTGTGATCAAATGAACCAATTTATATTCCTTTCTTTTAACAATTTTGATTCTAATAATCTCAAATACAGTAATGTCCTAGAATTTGATATCTTCTAACTTTTTTCTTCATGCTTTTTCACAAAATTCTCCCAAAATTTAGTAAGTCTCTTTTGTAAATCCAATCTAAGAAAATTATCCAGGACATTGACTTATTTTTAAAAAAAATCAATTGGTTTCATTTGCATATTCAATGTAGCATCTTCTTCCACTCACTCCAGTAGCCTGTCACTTTAAATCCACTTCCAAATCAGTCTCAGACCTATTCAGTAAAACTTGCTCCTCTTTCATATCATCTTCCAAACTGAGTTTGTCTATGATAGCAGACACTGTTAACCTTAATTTTTTGGATCCTCTGTTCACAAATATCCTTTAATAGATCCAATCTTAAAATATTTCCCTCCATTCTATGTTAGTAAGTCCATTTTTTTCCTTTTAATTCCAATCTTTGGGCGGTGGGTTTCTGGGTGCATCTAGTGCCCAACCTTTAACATTCCATCTTACTGTCTGTGTGTGTGTATGTGTGTGTGTAGTCTAAAGAAAAGAAGACACAGGGGTGACATGATAGCAGTATTCCAGTATTTGAGAGGCTGCCACAAAGAAGAGGAGTCAAATTATTCTCCAAAGCACCAGGGGGCAGGACAAGAAACAATGGTTGGAAACTGATCAAAGAGAGAAGCAACCTGGAATTAAGGAGAAAGTTCCTAACAGTGAGGACAATTAACCAGTGGATCAGCTTGCCTTCAGAAATCGTGGGTGCTCCATCATGGAGGTTTTTAAGAAGAGACTGGACAGTCACTTGTCTGAGATGGTATAGTATAGGTTCTCCTGCTTGAGCAGGGGGCTAGATTAGAAGATCTCCAAGGTTCTATTCTATTCTATTCTATTCTATTCTATTCTATTCTATTCTATTCTATTCTATTCTATTCTATTCTATTCTATTCTATTCTATTCTATTCTATGTATATATGTGTGTTTGTGTGTATACTCAAAACAACAGCATTTCATTATGGGAAGGATTTTCATAATTAATTTCAAAAGAAAATAACACATGTAGCACTGTTAGATTTGGGAATTTGAAGAGTGCTTTTTTGTTGCCCACTGTTATCACCCAGATGGTCAAGGCAAGGCAGGCCTCTAGAGAGTCCTTCATTTCTCTCAACAAATGTTCCAGCAAACGGCCCTCCAATGACTGATAAGGATTCACCCCCGTGCTACCCTGAAAGTAGCCACCCTCATTCCCCCAAACAACAGCCCCTATAATAGAAATAAAGCCCACAGAGGAGGAGCACGCTCACAGGGCAAGGTCCAGGGTTCCAAGTCCAGTCCACAAGTCCAGGCACAAGACAATGGCAGTCTTCAAGGCAAGGAATAGGTCCAAGGCAAGAAGCAGTTCCAAAGGCACAGTGAAGCAAAGGCCAAAAGCAGTCCACAAGAGAAGGGCTAGGTCCAAGAGAAAAGGCAAAGAGCAATCTTCCAAATGAGGCAAAACAAACAGCAGCAGGCAGGAGTCAAAGCTGGGGGAGTGTAAGCCAAAGCAAACAATTGACCCTGGCAAAGACTAACTCCCCACAGTTTCTCCTTAAGTTACTCCACTCCAGGGGTTCCTTGTGAGGAGGGGTGGATGACCTTCTCCCAAATAGCCTTGCAGCCCTTTTCTGACCACTATCCTTGCCCTTGGATCAAATGGAGGAGGCAGCTGTTCCTCATCAGAGCAGATCTCTGCCTATCAGCACCACTACCTGTCAGGGGCTGATCCTCCCCTGTGTCTGTGCAGGCAGGTAGCTCTCTGTCTGGTTGACCATCTCCTCCAATGCCTCAGAGGCCTTGGACAGCATTGTCCTCAGCACCTGGCCTCTCCAAACATGCCAAGGGAGATGTGCCATCCCTGTCAGATGGTCCCAGTTCCAATTCGTCTTCCTCCTCCTCTGAACTGGGCTCCAATGGGGGCATGACACCTACTTTTTAAAGCTAAACATGTCCAAATTTTGCAATTTCTCTTCATGGGATGCTGTTTCTCTCTTGCTATTTCTTGTATAATGTGAGGTCTTGCAATTTAACATTCTACTATTTTACATCTACGTGAAAGTACTGGGCAAGGTCATGTGCCCGCATGAAGTTGGTTATCATCAATGTGTTAACAATACTCAATTGTACATATCAGCCAGTGGTGGGATTCAAATATGTGAACAACCGGTTCTCTGTATGGATGCCATTTCCGGAAGTCCATTCTGGGCCTTGGCAACAAAAAATTAGCTACCGGTCTGCCGAAGTGGTGTGAACTGGCTGAATCCCATCACTGATATCAACTAAGTAAGTGATAATGTTGAAGTGCTGTGGCATTGCTTGGAGACTGTTAGAATCTGGATGGAAAGAAAAATATTTAGGTTCAGTCCCAGCAAAGTACAGTGGTACCTCAGCACACATCCTTAATTGTTCTGGGAGGCATGATGAGTAGTAAAAAGGATGAGTACCAAACAAACCATGTGGCTTACCATGTGACCTTTTGTTTCAGCCAGGAAGGTCTTCATATCTGTCCCTTTTCACAAGTCAGCAACCTTCCCAGTATGGCCAACGTCCTGTCCACCCTCTGTCGCTGTCCCCCACTTCCTTTTGCAGTGCATCAAGTACCAAACAAACAATGAGTAGAAAGACATTTTCACATCAAAGTGTGCTGACTACCAAATTTGACAAGTTTTGAAGCAGTTGAGTACCGAGGTACTCTGTAGAATGGCTACAAACACAGAAACCATTCTATTCCAGGAGTCCGAGTGGCACAGTGGTTAGAATGTAGCATTGCAAGCTGATTCTGCCCACAGCCAGGAGTTTGATCCTGACCGGCTCAAGGTTGACTTGGCCTTCCATCCTTCTGAGGTTGGTAAAATGAAGACTCAGATAGTTGGGGGCAATATTCTGACTCTGTAAATCACTTAGAGAGTGCTGTAGAGCACTATGAAGTAATATATAAGTCTAATTGCTATTGCTATATTCCAGACTCAGTTTGAAGTTGGGCAATCCCAAAATCAAATCAAATCAATCAATCCATAATCTACTTCTGGTTCTGAAGGTGAATATTCTTGCAACTCCCCACCTTCTCAGAACCACATCCCTCCAGAGGTTCAACTTGCTCCAACATTATTGGAATTTAGGAAAGCAGTCAAACCCTGTTTCTTTCAACAGCTTTTTGAAAGGGAGATTATTTGAGAGTATACCATTAAATGGGTTTTATGATTTTCCAGCACAGGAATACTTTATTATATAATAGATTTATTGTTTGGCTATTGTGTGCTGTTTTAATCTTTTTTTGGAGTATGGTAGGATTGCAACCTAATCAAAGTCACTTGCAATGGGAATGCCAAATAAGCCTAGTAATAAATTCAATATATTTATGTCTCCTTTCCCTTTTCTTTCCCTCCTTTTACTCTGTCTATTTTTTCTTCCTCACATCTCTCCAAGCTCTCTCAACTTTTGATTCTACCTTCCTTGTAAAGAAATCTCCAGTAAACTCTAAACTGCTCTTCCATCATAACCCTTGAATTTGGGTTGAATTGATTCAGATTTAACCAAAACTTGCTTGCCATGAAGGTATACATCAATACATCAATTTCCCCCAAGAAATACTAGCTAGAAACTGAGAAATTGGAAACTTTATGTCTAAACCAGATTTGACTTTTTTTTTCATTATGGCTTTTTTATTTAGAAAACAAAAAGAGAAGAGGAGATGCTCACTGATTTTATGACTCTGATATACCCTTGTCTCAACACCTCAAACCAATTTTCACATGACTGATTTTCACATCCTGCTCTCCAGCAATAAGAACTATTTAGCCTATATTAAACAGACAGGTGCAAAATTTGCCATCATTGTGGTGAAGGGTTTCCATCAGCACTGGCATGATTGTTCTACTAAAGAAAATGTAGGAGATGACCAGGCTGAACTGGAAGGAAGGGTCAAATGAGTCATCAGCCTTGAATCCCTTCATGCCCACAAATGAACTAAATTCAGCCCACCTTGAATTGAATTTATTTGAATTGTGTTGACTTTTATCTACCATCAATTTACTTTCATTGTTAAAAGTTCAGATTTGTGTAGAGAGCATTAGCATACAATAAACCTGGTGCCTGGACACCTGATTTCTTGTGCTTGACAAAAAATGTTGTGTGGCCACCTTTATAAAGAGTAGCAACAGCCGAGTTCTCTCCCTGGCCATCATTTTCTTTTCCCAAAAAGTCCTTTGATGAATTTTTCTAGCATATTGTCAGAAGAAAATATTTTGGCTGCTACCGGCACAATCATTTTGAGTGCTGAAGTTAATTATTTATGTGTGTATTATTAGTTCTCCCTGTTATATTATGTTGCAAAACACATTGGATTCTTGGTGAACAAGTATGTTTCATAATTACGTTATTGTAAAAATGGAATCTGGTGGCCTAAAACAAGCAGGCAATGAATAATGTACCATTACTGACTTTTGTCAACTGAAATATAAATTACATTGCCTAGAAATTCATGGAAATGAATGTGTGTTTAACCAATAGCATCATAACCATAAGCCACTTATGGAACTATTTGTCCATTTTCCATTTGAAGAGAATTGTTTCCATATGGTGGATACAAACTCCTTGAAAAAATAATGCCCTTCACACTTACTGTTCATTAAAACTGCTCTTTTTAATGAACCCTATCAATAATTAATAGGGTTAATAGGAGCAAAATTTAACAGATAACAGACATGCAAGTCCCCAGCTCATTAACTTAAGCTCCTGTTCCAAAATGAAATCTTCCTTGAAAATACCTTTATTGATTTGTTAATCACTAAATGATCTATTATTTCTGAGCAATTTCAGTATTGCGCAATACAGAATGCTTGTCACGCTCTAGTTAAAACAGGGCAATTTTATTTCTAAAGTTTTATTTCTAAATATGCTAATTTTGACAAATTTTGTAGAGAGTACATTTTATGCATTGGGCTGAACATCACAGTGCAATTGTGTTATTAAAATATACAATGTACAGTACAGCAGTTTACAGCATTCTTTTCAGAGGATATAAATGAGTGTTTCTCAAACTTGGCAACTTTAAGATAAGCCCAGAATTCCCCAGTCAGCATGAAATTATTTTTTAAAAATCCTTTTACAACTGGAATCTGGAATAAAAAAAACTGTGGTGTGGAATATGTCCATACTTCAGAGCCATTCCTTCATTATAATTCTATCCAGTTTCTGCCCACAGAAAGAATTCAGCCATTCATAAAATAAACATACAGTCATCCTTAATGGATTGTTTTGGGGTTGTCCCCCCTTAGAATCTTTCCTTTGCTCTTTAAAATTCCTGCAAACCAAGGCACTGAAGTTGCTGATACTTCCAGATAAGTGCCTGTAAGGTCATTTTAGCTACCTTGGGATTTATATTCAGAGAATGAATGCATTATTTGCATACACAATAGACAACACAGGTATCTCTATGTGCAAATCTGTTTGCGTGTATGCACTGGCTTTTGTTAAAATAATGGAAAGGATTATTTCTCTTTAAACCTAAATCTGATGAATTTAACAGAGAACATCTCCATATCCTATCTCAACTTTCCAACTTTCTCATTTTATTTAACCTTGACTGTCTGAGTTGTTTCCATTAGAATCACTACAGCTTGGTTAAACAAATTTGAAATTATTACATTCTAATATATGCATACACATGACATTAAGTCAAAGGGATTTGAAATATTACCTTCATTATACAGTGTTTGTGTCTTTAAGTCATACGTTGTTAAATTTTTATATGCAAAATATTCAGGCAGCGCACTTAAGCAAACAAGAGGGTATGTAGAAAATCGAAGTACAGAAAGGGAAAAAAACCCATCACTGTAATAATTTTCAACAAGAGGATGAGTGTATCCTGCTTTTAAGTACAAGAGAGCAAAATTAATAAACTGATTAATTTGCCTCATTAGTCCTAATTTTTTAATGGTAGCTACAATGAGACTGTGTGGAATCAAGATCCTTGTGTAATTGGCATTATCATCTACATGATAATTAAGTCAATCTAAGCCTTTTTTCACGATTATTTGAACTGGATAAAAGTACATTCAGGCCTACTGAGCTGGATTCCCTTTGCCAAAAATTGTGAGACTTAAGCTATTTCTTCACTATTGCCTTATAGTCTCTTTACAGCATCATCTCCCATTGTTAAAATGATGCAAAGCCTGTGTTCATTACTGATAATTTGACCCAACAATGGTTGGATAACTTCAAAAGACTGTATAAGTATAATCTGTTTCTTATTACATTCTCGTTCTTGAATCATAACCCCATATGGAAGACACATTAAACTTAATGTAAAAATGATCCCATTAGCTGTCTCATTATTTGTTTTAATAGTGCTGTAAATGAATTGTGACTCCATTAAATGTTTATGGTGGGTTTCAGAGATCCATTTGTCAAACACTGAGATGAAATGTGACAAAGAAGCAGCGATTCAAGGATATTTGAGGAAGGCACAAGTGAAATGGCTTGTTCAGGAGGATGCTGGTTAAAGTGGGGACAACAACAAAGAAGTCAGCTTTTCCAGTTCTCCCATGGTTCACTCAAGCTGGTAGACTGAGATTCACTTCAAATTGGAATGCACAGAGGGAAGTACAGGAGCCTACTCTGCTAATGGAAATTTTGTGGGAATAAGCGTAGTCTGAGAACTGAGAATTTCTGAGAATCAGAATGAGAACGTAAGAGAAAGAATTGGCATAGAACCAATTTTAACTATATACAAAAACAGCAAATAAAATGATTTGCTTACCTGGAGAGGACATCTTGGGATTCCATACCATATAAGGCATATACAAAAAGAGAAGGCCAAAAATTACGGCGTAGACAGAGAAACAACAGATGGAGAGACATCAAAGACACATTACAACAGCATTAATTAACAATGGTTGAGGCTACCAGAAGAGTAAGAAACAGAACTTTGTATCTCCCAAAGCAGTAAAAGAGGAAGTAAAGAAGAGAAGAAGAAATCTGAGAACTTAATAAAGGTAGTACAGATGGCTTTTAAAAAGACACTCTGAAAATTGAAACTAAAAAAAAATACAATTCCATATTTTCTTCTTTTATTATTCTTAACACTTATTTGCCTTCTCACTTCAGTTTAATTTTGTTTCTTCAGGTAGTTGGTGTTTTATGAATTTTTAAAATGGAATTGCTATACTTCTGATGTTTTCATTCTTTAGTCATTTAAGTTGGGTGACCTAGAGATTGATTGGTTGATTAGCTGGATAAACAAATAAGTATTTTTTCTGTTGGAACGTTTGAAATGTTGAGAGATCATCTGGAGTGGGGTAGGCAACCTTGGCTCTTTTATTATTATTATTTATTTTTTGCGGTCACAGACCAAATGCAAGTACAAGAAAAGAAAACACAAGAAAAATATCACAAACAATTAAACACCAGAAGTCTTGGCTAAAGAGGAATTACAACGTTCTCCTCTGGTAGTTACAGCTCTTAACAGAAATTTAGAAACTTGAGAAGTAATATAGGAGGAGCCATCCCCTAGACAATATAAAACCAGATTACTAACATTAGAACCAGAGGGATCAATTCCAAGGAGAGAGAATAATTTAATTCTGGCTGTGTTATACATAGGGCAGTATGATAAGACATGCTCCACAGTTTCAACTTCGGCCCTATCACAGGGGCATAGTCGCTCACTGAACAGGAGCCTCTTAAATCGCCCATCGAGTAGTGCTGAGGGCAAGACATTGAAACGGGCCAGGGAAAAAACTCTTCTATACTTGGGGATGGTTAGAGTATAGAAATATGAAGCCATCCTCAATCAGTAATTATTAGAATGGCTAAAGATCAAAGGGGAGCAGGTTTTGTTGGCTCTGGCTCTTAGATATTGCAAATCTGTGTCCACAAGCCGTTGGACTACCCTAAACTGGGCGTCCTTGAGACCATAATCTCCCAGAGCATCCCCCGTAAAACCTAGCAAGTGGAGTTTCTTCGTTAGCTCCCTCTCCCAACGAGAGGTATGAGAGTCAGCAAACACCAGGGAGAGGTAGCTACCAGGGACTGCCGAAAAGAGCACCCGAAACCACCATTTGAAGGTGTTAATCCACGCCATGCATTCGACTGAACGAATGCCCAGTTCCAGGTAGATCGAGGCAAATCCAACACAGGGAGGAAGGCCCAGAAGTTTCCTAAAAAAAACAGCCTGGGTTCTTTCAATACAATCTTTGAAGCCTCGTACCCATATGGGAATTCCATAAAGAGTTTGGGCCAGAGTTTTGGCTTTATATATACACAGAGCAGAAGGAATAAACTGGCCTCCTTGGGTAAAAAAAGAATCTTATAATCTGCTGATGGCTACAGGAGGCCGAATTCAGCACCTGGATTCGATGTTTAGTCCAAGCACCAGTATTCTGAAATTGAATACCTAAATACTTAAAATGGAAAAGCTGCCTAACCACATTACCATTGATAGCCCAGTTGTATGATTTCCGGGCTCTGGAGAATACCAATACTTTGGATTTGTCATAATTAATAGACAAATGGTTCTCAGCACAGTAGGACCCAAATGCAGAGAGTAATCTTTTTAGACCGAGCCTTGATTGTGAAAGAAGGACCGCATCATCAGCATAAAGAAGAAGTGGAATCTTCGTATTTAACAACTTTGGGGCATGGGACTCAATGCGTTCAATGTAAAAGGCCAGGTCGGATAAAAATAAATTAAACAAAAGAGGGGCCAGGACACAACCCTGCCTAACTCCGCTCTCAATCGGGATAGGATTTGAAAGTTCTCCCTGCAAGCCGCACCTAACCTGGCTAGAGGTCTGATTGTACAAAGATCTGATTAGGAACAAAAGACGTCTATCAATAGAACTTTTATGCAATTTTGACCACAACAGTTCCCTAGGGACTGAATCAAACGCTGCCTTTAAATCAATAAAAGCAGTAAAAAGTTTGCCACCTGGTATAATAGCATATTTGTCAACCAGGTGTGCTAGAACAAAACAGTGGTCCAATGTGGCACAGCCCGCTTTAAACCCAATCTGCTCTGCACCAATGATGTTAGACTCCTCAACCCAAATGAGGAGTCTACGTTGAAAATATTTAGCATACAATTTTCCAATGATGGAAAGCAGGCTTATAGGGCGATAATCGGCAGGGTGGTTCCTGTTTCCTCGTTTAAAAACTGGAATAATAATTGCTAGACTCCAAGAGATAGGAATCCTACCGGAGGAATTAATATGAGTGAAAAGTGTTGCCAGAAGAGGAATCCACCACTCGGGATTAGATTTTAGCAAACTGGGGGGTATAGCATCAGGGCCAGGGGCTTTACCTGACTTAAGTTCTGAGATAAGCTCAGCAATTTCAGCATGAGTCACGGGTTGCCATATAGGAATTGCAAGAGGCAGTTGTGATCCGAGTTTGGTTGAAGTTATTGAAGCCTGAAAAATTGACAAAAAATGGTTTTCCCAATCTCTGTTAGAAATACAGCAGAGAGGGAGTTCTTGGTGACCAGGGAGAGAACTGGCAACAATTTGCCAAAATAATCGGGTATTCTTCTGCTGGACAGAGAAGAGAAGTAAATCCCACTTCTCTCTCTCTTTAGCCCCCTTTTTCTTAACAATTAGCCCTTTATACTCCCGCTTCAGGCGGTAATAGTCCTCTGGTGGGCGTTTGTCCCCTCGGTTATGGTAAAGCAAGTAAGCCCGGTTAATCTGATTCCTAAGCATCAGACATTCTTTATCAAACCAGGGATTGCTTCTTACGTGATATGGACCCTTTGGACTACAATCTGCTCCTAGCTCCCTTTGAACACTATTAATTAGTGATTCAAAGGCCAAGATTGTCTCTAAGCCACTACTTGTTAGAACCTGATTATAAAGGCTGAGACATTCCGGAGATAATAAAAAGGAGTGGAACTTTCTTTCGGTATTAGAAGACCATTTGATCCTCTTTATATAGAAGGTCGCATAGGGATCCAATATCTGGGGACCTTTAGATAAGTGTATATTTGAGGAAAGCCCAATAATTGTAACCAGGGGGTAATGATCGCTCTCCGTACGGCAGTCCACATAGAAAGCATGGACTGCCTTTCTTAGTAACTGGGAAACCAGCACAAAATCAATAGTGCTACTCCCACGTGAGGAACTAAAAGTAAACTCACCAACTAGATCGCCTTGGGTACTCCCGTTAAGGATTATCTTGTCATGTTGGGATGCTAAAAGTGCTAACTGGATACCAGCAAAATTTGTTAGTTCATCCTTAGAATGTCTAGCTGAAATCTGATGTCCTATTGCCTGAAGGATTTCTTGGGAGTAAAGTGCCTCAATCGATGGAGGAACATGTACTCCCAGTCGGGCATTAAAATCGCCCCCTATAAAGGTGTATAGCCCTGGAAATTTAGTTTCAATACAAGTAATATAGTTCTCCAATTCATCCCATTGAGCCTTAATATCGGCTTGCCTCACCATCAGAGGAAGGTAGACGTTAAACACTAACAATTTGCTGCGTCCTCTCTTAATTAGGAACGCCATGGCTAAAGAGCCACAGGGGGACAGCTCCACTGTCTCCACCTTTAAGGAGGTAGAGACCAAACAAGCCAAACCACCCTTGGGTCTTCCCTTCGCCGATTGTTTGATGGCGGCCAGGGAAATGGCCGTAAACCCTGTAAGGGATATCTTATCACATGCCCAAGTCTCCTGAAGCAGAACCACATCAAATGCCTGAATATAGTTGGTAAATTCTATAGTACCACACCTTCTCCCCCAACCTGCTATATTCCACGAAAGACATTTAAGAGTACAGAGGGGGGTTGCCAAGTTTGATAGTCATTCTATACAATTAATTTTTTCAAGGGAGCCCTTCTGGTCCAAAAAGATACACCCGTTATTAGAAGGCAATGTCACCCTCATGGGAGATAAAGGCAGGGAAGAGGGGAAGGGAGGCGAACCTTGTTCATGGGGCTGTAGAACTCTAAACGCACTCCAGTTCGTACTTGTAGCATTAGCATTAGCTGACAAGCATTCAGTGGCATCAGCAGACGGGGTCTGAGGGAGCCCAAGATCTTCATATTGACGAGTAAGACATCCTGGAAAAAGAGCCAGGGGAACTTCCACTGATGAATCGGTATGGGCTCCCTGAAATCCAGGAAAAGCCTTATCAGGTAGTAAGAGACTCCAAAGCTTGGCTTTAACTGCAACCAGACGCTTAATAATTTGGGCCCTTTCTGAATGTGGGAGCGCACGAAAGGAGTCGAAGAGCTGTATCTCCTCCTGGTTCCAGAAATTGTCTTGAGATAAATCAGTCACATGAATAGATGGAGTCCCAGAGTCACTGGCCTGGGGCTTATTCGCTAAGAGGCCTTGTATACCCTGGGCTAATGTCGCTTCCTTTAAGGCCATTTCTTCCCGGCTGATTAAGTCAAGGCAAAGCTCCTGATGAGATGTTACTTGCTGAGGGGGGTTGGTTTGATTGACAGTAGGAGGATCTGTCAAAACCCCATCAGAGAGGGCGCCATCAGGAGATTTTACGAGCATAGATGTATATTTAGTAGATGGACTGACATCAGAGATGACATTCAGGGTTGGCACATTAACATGTGCTACTGAAGATCTTTTAGGGGCAGTAAATCTCCTAACACTCACAGGTGGTCGATTACTTAAAAGAGGCTTAGTCGACATATCTTTGAAGACTCTTCTTGGCAAAATGCCGAAAGACCTTAGTAAAGATCTTCTCCTGAAGAATAGTTTGGGGGTGTTAGAATTGTCGAAACTAAGTAACACTCGAGTGCAGTATATAGAGGAGGATAAAGATTCGACCTCCTTCAAATCATCAGCTTCCAACCCCAATAGCTGTAGTATATGACCCCTTGCCAGCCATATTGAGCCCCAGCGCGGCAAGTAGCCGTTAATAGGATTGATATTTAGAGCCACCTGTTTTGGCTGTAAAACCAGGTGACTGTTTACATCTATAGAAATAGAGTTCAAACTATTGGTAGGGTTATGTTGAGCAGATCTTTTGCTGAGGCTTGACAAGGGAGACCCTGCTACCACATCGGGCTGCCGAGCGGCCGGCCCAACATTACCACTGGCAACCCAAGAAACTAAATAATTTAGGGTACTTATTATTTTGTCAAGCTGGAGCTGTATGCTCGCTGTTGTATCTGCAACCAGAAAACATTGCTGAGCCAGAAGTTCAGTAAGGGTGGGCTCGTTTAAAGATCGATTGGGGACTGTAGCTTTAGAGGAGCCTTTGTTCTCCACTCGAGGGGCGACATCCTCAACCACCAAAGGATCGCCATGACCAGCAGCAGCCAGAAAGAAAGGAACTGTAGTTTCCGAACAAGGAGGCCGAGCCAAAACAAAGTCTTCCATCTTGGATTGCTTCAAAGAAGGTTGAGGAACCAGGTCAGTAAGGGATCTGCACCTTTTCTTTGACTTCATTGTGTTAAATAACACAATAAAGGGGGAGCATTGTAATATAACAAGAAACTAATCCCCAGGGCAAGTCCTGGATCCAAAAAAGAAAACACACACACACACACACACACACACACACACAAAAGGCCAAGAGTCAAGAAAAAGCAAATCCCTCCACACAAGTAAGGCAAGAAGCCAAAGCAGGGAGTAGGGAGTGAATAAAAATCACAAAATAGTAAAATGGTAAAAAGAAAATAGTAAAAGAAAAAGTGGTAAAAAATAGTAGACAATACTAGGTTTCCTGACAAAGCAGAAAAACCTATATAGCAACAACAAAAAAGCAGCAGCAAGGCATTCCCATAGCTGAGGCCCAGCTCGGGATATCAAAAGTACAGCTAAAATATAGCTAACCGGTAGCTGAAATATATCTGAGAATGGATTAAGTGGATTAATGGCCACCCTGCATAAAATTTCAAAAATGTAAGAGATTTAAAAATTAAGAAAATTAAAACAGTAAATTGGTTTAATCTAGGTTAAAAGCAGAGAGCCTACTTGCCTGCTGCTGCTCTGTAAGTAGTTCCAGGGTATCCTTGGCTCTTTTATGACTCGTGGACTTCAACTCCCAGAATTCCTGAGCCAGCATGGAATTGAAGTCCACGAGTCATAAAAGAGCCAAGGTTGCCTACCCCTGATCTGGAGAATCATCTTAAAGTTCCCCAAAGCGCCATCTCAATGTTGCTTGACTAAGTACTACCCTACGGCTTCATTCGGACTCCTATTGGCCTCAGCTGAGGAAGAGGGCTCTTGTCTTAAGGAGTCACTTGGCAAAATTGGGACCAAAGTAGGACTAAAAAATATTATCTCCCTTAGGACAGTGGAAATAATATTTTTTTTTATTCCTACTCCCAAACATTATTCTAAAAAAAATTGTGGAATCCCTAGTTATAAAGCAAAACATGGTTTTTAGAGTATTTTCCCGGGATTAAGCTGCAGGATATATTTAAGGAGCTTAAGGAGTTGGTGACCAGGTGCTACATGTAGGCTCCTGCATTCTCTTCCCTTTTTCCTTTCAAAGATGAAGTGTTGGACAGCTATGCTTGAAGTCCATGTGCTTCCTGAATGAGCAGCAGAATGATTAAAAGTGAAATATATAGATCTGAAGTCCTATCCCAGTGGTGGTGAACCTATGGCACGGGTGCCAGAGGTGGCACTCAGAGCCCTCTCTGTGGGCACACGTGCCGTTGCCCCAGCCTTGCCTCCCCCCGTGACCCCCTCCTCACCAGCAGCCCTCCTGGAGAAGAGTTGCACCTGAGCATGGCCCAGAGACCAGATTAAAGAAAGCCAGATTAATTTGTTTGATTATTCGTTTTATGACATTCTCAGCCATCATGACCTTTAATGAATTCTTTGTAATTTAATAACAATGCAGCAGATAATCAGGTCCCAGTTCTTCTGCTCCATCATTATTGTGTTAGTGTTTTCCTGTTCTGATGTGATCTCTCATCATAATATTGAACATACAGACATGTCACCCAAGTAATATTTGGTATTAGACTGATTATTTAATTGCCAATGATCTTCAAACTTTAAGATTGAAGTCAACTCAACTGTATTGTCAACTCAAGCTCAATTGTATTGGGAGGTAGATTTGTTCAACCCAACCTTGTGTCTATCATTGAGTTAGAGCAGTGGTGGTGAACCTATGGCACGGGTGCCAGAGGCAGCACTCGGAGCCCTCTCTGTGGGCACACGTGCCGTTGCCCCAGCCTTGCCTCCCCCCGTGACCCCCTCCTCTCCAGCAGCCCCCATGAAGGAGAGTCGCCCTCGAGCGTGGCCCACACAGAGCAGCGCAGCCAAGGACATGGCAGCCAGGCAGCGTAGACAAGACTCTGCCCTCATGCCCCATTGCGCACAGTTGATGCTGCGGGGCGTGGGCAGAGGGCGTGGCTGCCATGGCGCTGCTGGGCGATCTGCGGCGGGCCCTGGAGGTGGTGAGTGGCCCTGCGGGCAGGCAGGGTGGGGGTGGAGTGGGGGCGGGGCAGGGCAGGGGGTGGAGCAGGGGCGGGGCCAGTTTTTGGGCACTCGGTCTCTGAAAGGTTCGCCATCACTGTCCTATCCCCATCAGGGAAGCGGGTTTCAGAGATGCATCTGAAAAGATAATTAGCCTGATGTAAGGATATGTGGGAATAACTTTGGGAGACAGAAGGAGGAACCACAGACTGGAAAACCAGTGTGTAAAACGTACCTCAGTCCACAAAAGAAGAGGAAGTTCTGGGAAACATTTAAGAAGGATTGTGCCTGGACTATTTTCCAGAGCTTTATATTTTATATTTTATTATTTTATTTTATATTTTATTTTATTTTTATTTATTTTATTTTATTTTTTTTATTTATTTTTTTTTATTTTTATTTTTATTTTATTTTATTTTATTTTTTTATTTTATTTTATTTTATTTCTTTTATTTATTTTATTTTAATTTTATTTTATTTTATTTCTTTTATTTTATTTTATTTTATTTATTTTATTTTATTTTATTTTATTTTATTTTATTTTATTTTATTTTATTATTTTATTTTATTTTATTTTATTTTATTTTATTTTATTTTATTTTATTTTATTTTTTTATTTTATTTTATTTTATTTATTTTATTTTTATTTTATTTTATTATTTTATTATTATTTTATTTTATTTTATTTTTTTATTTTATTTTATTTTATTTTATTTTATTTTATTTTTATTTTATTTTATTTTATTTTATTTTATTTTATTTTATTTTATTTTATTTTATTTTATATTATTTTATTTTATTTTATTTTATTTTATTTTATTGTATTTTATTCTATTTATTTTATTTTATTTTATTTTATTTTATTTTATTTTATTTTATTTTATTTTATTTTATTTTATTTTATTTTATTTTATTTTATTTTATTATTTATTTATTTATTTTATTTTATTTTATTTTATTTTATTTTATTTTATTTTATTTTATTTTATTTTATTTTATTTTATTTTATTTTATTTTATTTTATTTTATTTTATTTTATTTTATTTTATTTTATTTTATTTTATTTTATTTTATTATTTTATTGCACTTATTTTTTTATACTTGTTTTTCTAAGTACATAAGTAGTAAATACATAAGTACATCCAGATTTTAATTGATTATGTATCATCACGTTGTTTTTGACTGCGATAATACAGATGATTTTTTTTCAATGATGATCTAGCCTTAACCTGATCCTTCAGCTTTTCCATTGCTATTGTAACTGAGTCCATTCACCCTGCTGCTGGTTGTCCTCTTCTTCTCTTTCCTTCCATATTTCCATAAGCATTAGAGCCATCTCCAGAGAGCAAGGTCTTTGCAAAATGTGTCCAAAGTAGAACCTTGCCCTGAACATATTAGGTTTTAAAATTGATACCTCAAAATCGTCTTCCCCAGTTGTATCATTTAATCATTAGGCATCCTCCAACTATGTATCCAAGCACATTTGCCTTTACTGAACTTGGTTTGCCTGTTAGTAAATAGAAGTCATTTTTCTATAAAGAAAGATATCTCAGGATTCTAGGACTCTCTTCCCAGGAGGAATCTAAATCTGGTCAGCTTTTCTCCTGCTCCAGGAATTATGGAGGGAATAGTAAAGTTTATCCAAGATCTGGGAAAAGGAAAATGTAGACTTCCAGTGAAGACAACATAATACATTTCAGTTCCAGATCATTTTCATGAAATGAATAAGGATTGTACCTCCTAAATAAATATACTTGATTTTCTTAAATTGTTTGTGAATATGTCATTCTTCTTGGGCAGATATTATATGCAAAAGTAGGGTTAATAAGCTGTTAAAAATATATATACATGGAAGCAATTTATTAATATATATGAATCTAACCTACATTTTATTTCATGGCCAGATATATTTAAGCATTTTGAAGTTCATGAACAATGCCTGACAGGGCAATGACCAATCATATTCACCTACCACTCAACTCCCAAACCATGGATTTATCCTGATTTAGATAACATTGATTTTCATTTAAGCAGACGTGAAATCCATGTACTCTGACTTAACTAGCTGGTGGGTCATTCAACTGCATATGCTAGGTTAGCTTCCTTATGACAACCTTGGTGGAACAGTAGCTGAGTCAAAGTGAATATGACATACTGAACTACATGAAGCAATATAAAGTGACAGGACCGAAGCAGCTACCCTGGAAAAGGCAATATACTGAAGGTTTGTTCATGGAGAATGTGTTGATTTCTTTCTCTATTGATTGAAATTATATCCTACTTTTCCTTCAGGAAAAATTGATGATGAATAATCAATCAATTTTCTTCAGGAGCTGAAGGCAGCATACATAGCACTGTGTCCTGTAACACCATCTGGTAAGGTCCCATAAGGAAAGGTTGCTCTGGGGTGTCTTAGAGTTGACAATGTCTTAGAGTGGTCTTAGACATTGTCTTAGAGTTGACAATGTCTTAGAGTTGACAGCTCTTGAGACTGAGCCTTATTTGTCATGTCCCTTCTTTTCTGGTCCAACATATCCCTGAATTATCCCTGCTTCCATTCTGGAGGACAATTAAAAGGGGGTTCTTTCAGATGATCTTTCGGCATGATCAGGACAATGAAGGACCTCTGGGGAGGTTGTGCAATTGATTGTGAAGAGGTATAACTTGTATTATTTTGTTTTGCGAGCTTTGTTCTTAATCATACTGTATTTAACCCAATTATTCTACATGGGAGAGTGGAAGTCACCAAGAGTTATTTTGGATTAAAAATATCATATAAGCTCTAGTAAGTAAGCAAGTGTTATAAATAAGCCCCTACACGCGCGCGCACACACACACACACACACACACACAAATAACCTTGTTACATATGAATTTTGCTGAAAGAGAATGACTGGCTCAAATTCATCCAGTGTCCTTTCATTGTTGAGAGTAGACTAGAATGTTATCCAATATTTTCAGACTCAGTCCAACAATTCAGAGTTGTTGGGAGTTTGGGCCATATACAAATGTCATCATCATCATCATCATCATCATCATCTCACACTAGGTTTTCATTTATATTGCTGTAGCTATTGTAAATTAGCTGGTCTTGATGTAGCTATTTATGCCGGTCACTACTGTAAATTAAGCTTTTCCAGGGCAAATGCCAGTAATTGACATTTAGCAAGAACATAATGGCAGCATAATATTCCTTTAAATCCTACTTAAATGACAGCATTTAAAGTAAGGGTGTCAACTGCGGGCCGGTTACATCATGCGGAGGCCGCGCCCACCCCAGCTCCAGCAATGCAAAAAACGTTGCGATATGTCGCAACACATCACCCGTGATTTAATACCGGTGACTTAAAGGGAAAAAAGAAACATGATTTGAAAATATAGCCTCATCCAACTATAAAAACTGACATTAGCTGCCATGAAAGCAATCCACCTATACAGATAGTCTTTGTTTTACAATTGACCACAATTGAGCCCATTTTTTTTTATTTTATAAAAGTTCTCTTGAAGATAACATAATGTAAATTTCAACCCTTTTAACCATATATTTTCCCACGGATCCATCTGTATATTATAACCAAAATTCTTTGTGTATTTATCATATATTATTTGACCTGTTTCCTTCCCCCCCCCATCATATTTCTTTGGGTGTGGAATTTTTGCAAATAAAGGCATGGGAAGAAACATGCGTATGTAGACATGTATATTGAGGTAGCAAGATTTCATATCAGGTACTGTGGTAATGTCTGAATTGTTGATGAGATTGAAACTTCAATATATTTTTAGAGTAAAGGTTAGACAAAAGAATGCATATCATGATTGCTGTTAAGTTTAGGACAGATTAGATTAAAAATTAGGCAAGTACAGGGCTCAGAGAATGGCAGCTAATAATGAAAAATAATGACATTGAAAGAACATTTATATTAACCCAATGAAAGAATAGATAATGATGTGATCCATTAATGTCCCTATAATAAGATCAGTTCATATTTTAATACAAGTCATTTGCTTTGTGCTTCCTACACAAATGCAATTATTCTTTGATATTTGCATGTATCCACCCAAGAAGTATATTGGTAAAAAGAAATAAAATGCCTTGAACTAGGGAGAATTTGCTTGGGGGGAAAATGTGCTTCTTTAAAATGGTGCATACAAAATGTGAGCAAATTGCTGAGAGGACTTTTCTTTAAAAAAAAATGCAAACCCATTTTCAAAGAGGACCAAACCAAATGATAGAAAGGTGTGTGAAATTACAATTAGCAGACTCTTCTACCTTTATGACCAAAGTACATGAGATGGAAGCAGAGATTAAATAGCATAATAACTTCCTGTATGGTTCACAGTAAACTTACCTTCTACATTATTTTAGGCACTTCTATTCAGATTACACAAAACTCCCACAAAAGTGTGTATGGGATTGAACCCTGATCTTTTAAACCTTAACAGATGTCTTAATATATTCATATACCCTTTTTAGATCAAGTCCAAAACACCTTCTCACATCAATCAGTACCCAGATAAAAGAATGTCATGGTTCCAATAGATGAAACTCTTCAAAAGAACTTCGAGGCATTGTTTACCTTAAAGAATCTTTTATTCGAGAAACAAAGTATCGGCACTACATAGTTGAAACCAGAAACTAAATTCCCCTCCCCTGGACACAAAGTAATAAAGTGCAATTCCCTCCTCCAATAAACAGTCATAAATCACATTCCCCAATTAGCTTGAAGCGGGCTTTCTCCCCAGCCCTCCAGCCCGCCAAAACACTATTAGCTCTGGGCCCAATGTCCTTGAGTTCCCACGATTAAGTTATTATTGTTATGACTAGCTGGACTCTCATCCCTATTCCCGCTCCCAGCAGCAACTAATTCTAAAAGCAATAGAGAAAATGGCTGCATTTCCATCTGTTGTCAAAGCAAGAACATCCAATGTTAGCAGCGTTGACACAGAGATTAACACCAAGATTACCACTAGACCAACAATTCAAGGAACTACCAGCTCAGACAAACAAGCTAACAATAAGCAACAGCCCAATCAAGAAAAGACCAAGACCACTCCCACCAAGCCACAGATATTTAAAATGAGAGCAAACCACACTCACTTCTAGCATTGAGGATGTTGCCTAGTTTGATAATGAAACATCTGCAAGAAAACCAGGACTCCACAGTTCAACCCTGAGCTTACAGATATTCTCTTCTATCAAGGCTTTATTCCAGGGGTTCCTAACCCTTTTGCTATCACACCTCCTTTTAGTGTAATCTTACTATACATACCCCTTTTAAAAATCCAAACACCAAAATGAACACAAATGAACATCAAAAATAACACAAGGAAATTTTATTTTCAATACACATGAAAAATACAAAAGCAAAGGGTTTTCACACTTCCCTCCTGGATATCATGTCTTCCAGATATGTTGGACAACATATCTAGTCACCAATGCCAAAACTGGATGGCAGTGACAGAAACTATAGTTCAACACATCTGAAAACTATTCCATGGGGGGAAAATGATCCATTTGTTATAGTTCACCCTCTCTCCTATAAGTTTCTTTGAAACTTTTTAAAGCCATCTAAGCTAGTTCTTATTATCACAACCTGTGCAAGTGAATCCCATTAATTATTCGCTGATCGATCAAAGAACAATCCTGTACCTAGCACAGCAGTGACAGTTGTGCATAGCTGTGTGCATTTAAGGGGACAGGTTTCCCTGAAATTAACAACCACCACAAAAACAGCTATTGAAAAAGGATCAGCTGGCATGTTTGATGTCAGAAAACTACAATGTTTAAAACAACAACAACAACAACAACAACAACAATAACAACAACAACAACAACAACAACAATAATAACAATAACAATAACAATAATAATAATAATAATAATAATAATAATAATAATAATAATAATAATAATAATAATAATAATAATAATAATAATAATAATAATAATAATAATAATAATAATAATTTTCTGTTGTACATCTTGAAAAGCTCAGAGGCTGGACTTAAAGGTTCTGCCCAGTGAGAAAGAATTGGACCTCAAGCTGATAGTTACTCCCAGTATAGGTGAGAAAACGGAGCAGGATGGTGGTCAAAATTGGTGAAGCAGTTGGCTTTTAACAATTGTTCCTAGGAGAATGGTCTTCTTTAAGTGAAAGCTGTGTTTCCTGTCATCTTGGTCTGTTATTCTTCTCTGGTGCACCTACATGTCTATCAAAATTGCATTATTATTTTTTTAAAAGGCCTGAGTTAAAATTAAAGACAAATAAGAGGAAGAAATGAAGTTTTTATTTAAGGACAGAAATCTTTCCACTCTGCCAATTTTCTTCCTTCCCCATTTTCCTTTAGATTAAGATAGCTTTTTCAGATTAAAAAAAAAAGCAAGTACAATATTACTGACCTCCTGATAAATTTGTAGACCAACTTCTTGCCCTCTGTCCTGGTCTAAGACGTGCACTGATTGGAAAAAAGTATATACTATCTTGGTGAAAGAAAGGCTGCTTTTTTGTTGCACAAAATTTCGCTTAAGGAATAAGCCACATGCAAAATAGTTTGTATGAAGAGGGCAGCCTATAAAAAGTTGCATCAATATATATTAATCCAGGGGTCTTCAAACTTGGTCTTTTTATGACTTCTGAACTTCAACTCCCAGAATTACTCAGCCAGTGTGCCTGGCTGAGGAATTCTGGGAGTTGAAGTCCACAAGTCATAAAAGGGCCAAGTTTGAAGACCCCTGTATTAATCTATTGCATTAAGCTTTTCCCCTAATTGTAATAACTAGCACACATAGGTACAAAGTACCCTATATGGCATGAAGCCAGATTACCTGTGGAGCCATCTTTGGCCCATAACATCAGACCAGCCCACCCAGTCAGGCAGGGAAAGTATACTGAAGATTAGCTGACTGGTAGTATCCAGGAAGATAGCCTTGTCTGCTGTTGCCCTCAACCTTTGAAAAATTCTCCCCTTGGAGGTGAGACAGGTCCCCACTCTGCTGGCCTTCCATAAATGCTTGAAAACCTGGTTCTGCCAACTTGCTTGGGGCCCACAGTGGAGCATGCAGCAATTCTTAATTTTAATTATTTTGTTTTTAACTGTTTTTATTATATATTTATGTATATGGCTTCTATATTTTTATATCTATTTGTACACTGCCCAGAGTCATTCAGTGAAGGAGATGGGCAGTTTTTAAATGTGCTATGTAAATAAATAAAATATTTATTGCTACTGTTTACTGTTTTACTGTTTTATTTTAGTGGGTTTTTTAAATTGTAAGTCACTAGAGTTGCCTCTAGGTGAGATAGGCAGCATATAAGAGATAGATAGTGTGGGAAGTCAGCCCCTCCCAGAGAAGGAAATATTAAAAAGGCAGAATATTATATTTCCTCAAAGGATTTTAAAAAGGCAGAAAAGCATGCCCAATTTTTCTTAATAGCCCCTAGTCTCCCTCCCCCAAGCAGAAACCAGCTCTGTAGAAATGCAGATATCATAATCCTTTCAGAAAGACTGGCACCAGGAAGCTTAGAGCTAATGGGATTAGAAAGACAAAGATCCCTAGAATCAACAACCCCTCACCCAAAAAAATCCAACCCAGAACATAGCCATCAGCCACAGCTCCAGGGAAGCAGGATATGATCTTTAGGACATAATAGGATTAACCCACCACCATCACAATACCAGAAAGGCACACTCAGACTCAGGTCAAAGTACATGACACAGGAAATACAAAGCCTCAAACAGGAACAGCTCCAAACACAAAAGCCCAGGAAGGTATAAAAACCCAGCACTCCCAGCAACATGTGGTCAGCTTTCCCAGAGCCACGCATCTGTCTGGCTTTGCTCTTCAATAAACTACAACCTTCTTTCTAAAGCAGTCTCCATTTTGTTTATTCCCAGCTTGGACTGGACCCTGATGAAGATTTTTCTTTCAACAATAGGTAAGATAGATAGACAGACAGACAGAAAGACAGACAGACAGACAATACATAAATAAAATATTTCTCCATATATTCTGCACAGAAACACTGTCATGTCCTTCAAGGCTTGAAAACCCAGGAAACAAGAATAACTTGGATTTTTAAAATGATCTTTATTCATATTAGGAAAGAATAAGAGAAATTCAAAAGTCTGCCAATGCAATTCTCCAGATCATGTTATACCTAGCATAATTAAGACGGAGTAACTCTGAGTCCTTTCCTCACGTTTTTCATTCCCTTTCCTTAAACTAGTGACTTTTTTCTGTAACAGTCTGCTTCCTCCTCCATGTTCCCAGTTCTGTTTGACGTTCTGTCACACTGTGTTTCAAATGGAAAATGACTACATTCAAATAATCTATTAGATAGTTCCTAATTTTTCCAGTTAAATGCATCACTCTCATTGTTATTATGAAAACCAACATTCATGCATCTTTCTTAAAATAGTATTAGTCACAGAATTGAATTCAGACCAAAGACACTCACCGCTGGCTGTTGGAAATCTTAGACTATATAATCTGCACAAGAATAAATGAGGGTGGTGATCAATTATACAGAAAGCATTCCAATTAAATGAAACTAAACAAAGCCCTCGCTGATGCATTGGCAGACATCTTGTTAACTTTAGGAGGAGGGTAAAACCTGTGACATAATCAGACATGAAATGCAGTTGAAGGGTGCTCATTAAAACAGGTCCGTGTACTCATACCTGAAAGCTGAACTGAGGTGGATTTTTCCCAAATTTATGAAGCTGCTTGAAGAAATCATTAGGAAAGGCTTTCTCCTAATGAGAGAGATCAATTAGAGAAGACTTGGCACAAGGTTTAACCTCATTAGGACTCTCCTCATCTGTTTCCTGAGAGAATTCATTTCGAGTACACAATTGTATATGATGGCAAATGTAAGAAACCAAAACTGGAATACTTATTAGAATCAAAGTCACTGAAAGCGGGTGGCAAATCTGATTCTTACTCTTTATGACCTATTGAGAGATCAAGCACAGCATTTTTTTTTTAAAAAGTATCTGATTTGCACTTCAAATAATAATCATTTTTTTAAAAAAAGAATGAACATCAGAAGGTTCTCTTCCTATAAAGCAACCCAAGAAACAATGTTCCTTATCTCTTTTATGTTTGTTCCTTTAACATTCCTACAGCTAAGATAAATAATGTCTTTTTCATGGTCTGATTGCTGCCATAAAATATAAATACCAATGCATAGCAGGTTTAATTTCACTGTGACACTGATTACTACCAGCACTTTCTGATTCTATACAGATTGGCTCTTAGCTGAGTACTGCAGGCAGGTTTCATTGAGCTCTGGAGTAGCAGATAAAAAAAAAACTAATCCACATGAACTGTAGGGCAAATGGATTTTAAAGAGAAATGGTTGATTCACTGACCACAGCTATAATGTATTCCTCCCTGAATCAATGGAGATTGATATAACTAATGTCATTTTGACAGGGCAAACTAAAACCGCTCTGACCCCAGGGAACCAAATGTCAGCCCTTCCTTTCATTTGTAGACAACATTAAATTGTAAAACTGAATTACAGGCCAAGAAACAACCTATGGTATATTTTAGAGATGCATAAATTGGTTACTTATGTGAATTAGTAGCTGTTATTATCATTTTATAATAATAATAATAATAATAATAATAATAATAATAATAATAATAATAATAATAATAATAATAATAATAATAATAATAATAATAATAATAATAATAATAATAATAATAATAATAATAAAGTTGGAAGGGACCATGGAGGTCATCTAGTCCAACCCCATGCTCAGGCAGGAAACCCTATACCATTTCAGACAAATGGCTGTCCAGTCTCTTCTTAAAAACTTCCAGTGTTGGAGCATTCACTGCTTCTGGAGGCAGGTTGTTCCACTGGTTAATTGTTCTAACTGTCAGGAAGTTTCTCCTTAGTTCTAGGTGCTTCTCTCCTTGATTAGTTTCCATCCATTGCTCTTGTCCTGCCTTCAGGCGCTTTGGAGAATAGCTTGACTCCCTCTTCTTTATGGCAGCCCTGAGATATTGGAACATTGCTATCATGTCCCCCCTCGTCCTTCTCTTCATTAAACTAGACATACCCAATTCCAGCAACCGTTCCTTATATGTTTTAGCCTCCAGTCCCCTAATCATCTTTTTGCTCTTCTCTGTACTCTTTCTAGAGTCTCAACATCTTTTTACATCATGGTGACAAAAACTGAATGCAGTATTCCAAGTGTGGCCTTACCAAGGCATTGTAAGTGGTATTAAACACTTCACGTGATCTTGATTCTATTCCTCTGTTAATGCAGCCTAGCACTGTGTTGGCTTTTTTGGCAGCTGCAGCACACTGCTGGCTCATATTTAAGTGATTGTCCACTAGGATTCTGAAATCCCTCTCACAGTTACTACTATTGAGCAAGGTACTACCTATACTATACCTGTACATTTGGTTTTTCTTGCCTAAATGTAGAACCTTACTTTTTCCACATTGAATTTCATTTTGTTAGATAGCGCCCAGTGTTCAAGTCTGTCCAGATCCTCCTGTATCTTAAGCCTGTCTTCTGGAGTGTTGGCTATTCCTGCCAACTTGGTGTCATCTGCAAATTTGATGAGTTCCCCATCTATCCCCTCATCCAAATAGTTGATGAAGATGTTGAAGAGCACTGGGCCCAGAACAGAGCCCTGAGGCACCCCACTACACACTTCCCTCCATGTAGATGCAGTTCCATTGAGGACCACACGTTGAGTACGGCCTGTCAGCCAGCTATGAATCCATCTGGTGGTGATGCTGTCTAACCCACATTTTTCTATCTTATCAAGTAATAGGTTGTGATCTACTTTATCAAATGCCTTACTGAAGTCCAAGTAAATTATATCCACAGCATTCCTCTGGTCCACTAATTTTGTCACTTGGTCAAAGAATGCAATAAGATTTGTCTGGCATGATCTGTTTTTGACAAACCCATGTTGGCTTTTAGTAATGACTTTGTTTGCCTCTAGGTGTTTGCTGATTCGTTGTTTGATTATCTTTTCCAGAATCTTCCCAGGTATTGAGGTCAGGCTGATAGGTCTTAATTTCCTGGATCCATTTTTTTCCCCTTTTTTGAAGATGGGAACTACATCAGCTCTTTTCCAGTCCTCTGGTAGTTCCCCAGTACTCCAGGATTTTTGAAAAATATAGTTCAGTGGTTCTGAGACCACATCTGCCAGTTCCTTGGGAACCTTGGGGTGTAATCCATCTGGTCCTGGTGATTTGAATTTGTCTAGGCTGGACAGGTGCTCACTTACCATTTTCTTACCTATCTTAACTTGTGTTTCTATTCTGTTTTTTATGGTACTGTTTTTGATAGGTTGGGCTGTTTTTTCCCTTTGTGTAAAGACAGATACAAAAAACAAGTTAAATAGTTTTGCTTTCTCCCTGTTGCTTGTCACCTTCTTGCCACTTTCACCCACTAATGGACCAATCATTTCCTTAACTTTTTTCCTGTTTTTTACATGTTGAAAGAAGCTTTTTTTTGTTATTTTTGACTTTGGTCGCAAGCCTTAGTTCATTTTGAGTCTTAGCTTTCCTCACTTCATCTTTGCAGGCTCAGGCTATTTGCTGATATTCTGCCTTAGTTATGTGCCCCTCTTTCCACTGTATGCCAGCTATAAATACTATATAAATGTTGTATTTAGTTGCTGTACTGGCACTGTTTAAAGAATGAATTAAAAAAATTGAAAAAGGTGCAAGCATGCTGGGATGGAAGGTGGCTAGTCCCTAGAAATTTTGGATATAGCCCCTTGAAGCCTTTAAAAATCACCAGTTCAGACTTTTCAGGATCAGTGAATATTGAGGGCATCTCAATCAAAAACTCTCTTAAAATCTAGATTTAGCCATGTCTATAGCTACCTTCCATTTTCTCTCTGTCCTTCCTTTTAGAACATATAGAGGTTAATTTACCTTTTTAAAAAGTAATAAGATGTTTAGTATTATGTTTTTATCTCTATTTGTACACCATCCAGTCTCTCTATGAGAGAGATGGGCAGTCTCTACATCTGATAAATAAAATTATTTAGATTAATAACTTTGTGACCCTGATCATTTTGTTATTATTGTGAACAGCATATGATTTTATTCACTTTCCTGGATAAACTACTTAAAGATGGTGAACATGAGCTTCTATAGATATGGCTATAGAACAGGGGTCTTCAAACTTGGCCCTTTTATGACTTGTGGACTTCAACACCCCGAATTCCTCAGCCAGGCACGCTGGCTGAGGAATTCTGGGAGTAGAAGTCCACAAGTCATAAAAGGGCCAAGTTTGAAGACCCCTGTTCTATAGCCATATTTTAAATTTAACTATGGGTTATCAACATCTCAACATGTTGAAACTTATCTTGGCTCAAAGCAGAAACTGGTTTTCCAAATGGCAATTTTGAGTCATGTTTGAGAAGCTGCAACTATTTTAACTAAAAAACAAAAACCAAAACCATGTACTGGTAAATAACATCTGTGAAGCTTAGAACTCCTCTTGGTTCCACAGAAGCTAACCACATGAACACAAAGAGGTAGAATTAATGGTTCTTTTCTATTAAATTAAATATGAACAGGTGCAACATCTAAAACATGGCTGAGCCGATTGAGTTTCCTTGCTGTTAATGAGCTTGGTTTTTCATGAAGATCTTTCAGACACCAGACCAATCTTTTTAGATACTGAACTTGGCATACTTTCCATATCCAATGATTTAAAAAGAGTGTGGGGTTGGGGAAACCATTGGCATAACTTGCCAAAGTGCACATATTTGACCAAACAGGATTAGCATAATGAAAAGCCTAATTGTAGAGTTAATTGGAGGCCCAGCCTGGAGAACAGCTGTAGCGTGTGTTCACTTTTGAAATCTGATCAAGCAATTGGCAAAGAGGTGCATACAAGTATCCACTCTTGCATGCTGTGCATCTTCAAAGGTCCAAACCATCTATAGAAGGAAAGGAAAACATTAAAGTTGAAAACATCCTTCTTGGCCAAAAGGTGACTTGAACTGAAGAATTCTCATTCAGCTTGCAGGATCCAATGCTTCTATTTATCTCGTATACCTTAATAAGTACCTTGTTAGTTGAGGGTATTTTGTATTATGGTAGATTTAGTTAGCCATATATTAACTCTTGTTTTTTCATATTTATTAAATATTTTTATCCCTTTTTATAATGTTTTATTTTTTAGATTCTGTGTGCTCTCCATCACTTTATTATCAATGGCAAAGTCATAATTTTGTACAGTGCAAGAAAAGGCAATGGGAAACCATACCAGAATTTTACTAAGAGAACCACAAAGATAATGAAGTGCTAGGTGACATATATACACACATACAGACAGACAGATACATACACAGAGAACTATTGTAATAAAGTACTATATATTAGTTTTTAAAGTTTTTTTTTAAAACTTTGTATATTATTTAGATTTTAAAATTATTAATTGAATAATTTCTTCTTCTTATGCTGATTTATGGTCGATTAATTCCTATAGCCTTCCAACTTGGTGATGGCTAGAGTGCTGATCTAACTTCATTGTCAAGTAGAAGGGAGAATCTGATTTGCTTCCTTTTGTTTCTTGCTCTTTGGCAAGTTTCTTTCTCATTCCTCCTTTCATTTGGCAGTTCCCCTAGTTCCTTATCCATGAGATTCAGGACTTCAAAGCAATACTTGATGTTCTTTGTGAAAATAGTGGAGACTGTATATGCTGAAGACCATCTCATGGAAAATGGCAGCTTTGTTCTTCTGCTTTAGTTTGACTTAGAACATGCACATGAGCAGGATATGATCTGTTCCACAATGAGTCCCTAGCCACCTTTTTGCTCATATAACTGAGTTCTTCAACCTTATTGTACCAATGTTATAGTTAATACGATTTTTTTTTGTATTCCATGTGGTGATGCATTATTATGTGTATGAGCATCATTTTGGTTGTTGGAAAACTTTGTTGGCAATTGATTGACAAAAACTATTAAGTTATTATCCTGCTTTCCTTCTACTTCTTAGACCATTCGGTCCAGTTACATTCTCCTCTTACTATTTCTAACTTGGTATTGTAATCTACTACAAGGTTGCATTTTCTATTAATTTGACTATAAAACTCATCCTTGTGCATATCATCTGCATCAGTGATTTGAACATAAATTTCAATAAGCATATTAAAAGTTCTCTACAAAATCATTTTGATATTGTTCAGTTGTACTCAAATACTGTCTTTGTCATATATTTTCTGACTGTGAAAATAATTCTCTGTCTTCCTTTGTTGTGTCCTGAGTAATCAACAATGTAATCTTCTGAATGAAACTCTTCATTTTCAGTGCATTTCAGTCCACAAATACCTAAAACATCAATGTGTAGTTGATTCATTTTACCTTTCACTCTGTTAAGCTTTTTTTGTAGCTTTAGATTTTCTTTTCCATGGCAACAACTAGATGTCCCAAAGACTTTAATCTAGCTACATCATAAACACCATTACTACCCTAAAAGACTTTCAGCTCTTCCTCAGTAGCATGTTGATACCATCTGATTCATAAGGTCACCTAGAACTTCATTATACTTGTGGTTCTCTTAGAAATTTTTTGGTGTGGTTTACTATTGCCTTCTCTTGCACTCTACAAATTTATGACTTTGCCATTGATAATAAACAGTTGTCCCATCCTGGATGGGAAGAACACTCAAGTGTGTAATATCTACATAAACACAGGAAGGCTAGGTTTGACTCCTCCCCCTTGGATGTCTTAAAGACTTATCTGGTCTTTCCTAGGCAAAAATTGCCAGTCTGGGAAGATTCCTGTACTATAGACAGAGAACAATAAAGTATCTAGTTTGACCTCTACCATGTGGGTCTGTTGTTCACACCTGACATTAAGTGGACTATCCATTTTCAGCATATTCCTATATTATTGCTGCCCAATATATATCCTTACTTGCTTTAGTTGAACAACTGGGATGACCTTCACATCATGGGTAAGCTACTTGCAGCATATACTTTTGATATATATTTCTAGCATTCTTAATTCATTCTTCCCAGGAACACCCCACTGCCATGAAGAGGCAGCAAGCAGGACTTGAAGAAACACATGTTGATTTCAGTATGACAATCCAGAAAATCTCATCTCAGGAAGATTATGGGCATACTGAACCTCAAGAATCTTGACTAATGAGAGTGATATTTTCTGTTGGTTTTAAACAAAATCAATGCATGAACCTTTTAAACTGGATAGCAGGTTGCTTTAGAAAAGATAGCGAATAAAAGCCTGCAAATCAACTAATGAAATATTATTTGGAATTAGGATACTTTTGATAGTTCAGAAAAATCACACGGATACATTAAGGGGTTGTTGATAATGTTCAACCACACAAAATTAGATGCTATTATATCTTTCCCTAATGCTTCATCACTTTGTTTTTATTTTTGTACTAGATATAATTCTACTGCTACTTAGTCAGCTTTGTTTACATAGTCTGAAAAACCTAGAGAGAATTTAAAATCCATAAAAATATTTTTCCTGCAGTGAAGAAGCTATTTTAATATCTATATATTCATATTTCAAAAAATTTCCTTTCTCATTACAAAATGCTATCAGTGAGCTGGTGTTTTATGTCTTTAAAAGATAAAAAGAGAGGGTTGATTTGATTAGTGTTGGCATAAAGATAAGCAAAAGACAATGCAATTTCTTTTTAGGAATTTCGCTGATACGCAGAATTAAGGTTCTCAAAATATGCTATTATTCATTAAATATATGTATTGCTGCTGCTCCTCAATTGGAACTCTAAGGTGCTTTTAGAACAAAAGAGGCAAAAATGTATTGTTTTATAAATTATATAAAATGAAAAAGAAAAGCAATAAAATGAAACAAAATGGAATAAAATAGTACTAAGCTTCTTTAGAGTCTTGAAAAATACAACTTTTAAATAAGCTAATGCATTAAAGCAGAAAGCTCAAATGTTTCAAAACACAAATTTATATAAAAATGCTTCAATGCATGAAAAGATGGTCACCTGCTATTAATAAGATGACAAGGGAAACACTCAGTGCAATGGATTGTAGGAAATATTAACTTAAGTAGTATTCAAGAACTGAAATTAATGCAATAATGACAGATTTGAAAATATAATCATGAGACTCCATGATCAAACATTTGTGGTCAGTGTATCTCTTTTTGTCAAAAGTTAGAGACTGGAGGCTACTGCATCTGGGACATTTTATGATATCACAATTAGAAGTATACAGAAGGATTAATTATTCAAGAAAGTACCTTGCTTAAATGTAGCTGGCTGAATCATTCAAACCAGCTATTTGAGAGATTTAATGGGATAAAAAAATGTTCTTAAATGTATTGATTGAGAACATTTCATGGAAATGTTTAGGAAGGCTTAATATAGGAAGAGGTTCATATATTTGTAACATCTCTGTTTATCATCTCTTTCTCTCTCTCTCTCTCTCTCTCTCTCTCTCTCTCTCTCTCTCTCTCTCTCTCTCTGTGTCATATCTTTCATCTCTCTATCTCTCTATCTCTATCTCTCTATCTCTCCATCCATCCATCCATCCATCCATCCATCCATCTCAGATTTGTGTAGATTTGTTTTGTGTAGAAGAGATCTCAGTCACAAGAGCTCCTGCTAGTAGACGCATATATTCTCATCTGATGTTTGAGCAGAAAATTAAAAAAATGTTTGAAATCAGTGGGTTTAGTTATAATAAAATGTAGTATATAAATTATGTGAAGCAATAAATAAGTCCCATTTTCAGGCAGAGTGAAATAATTGCCCGAGGCAGCAGTTGTGGAAATACAGGACTAGTAATTCCTTAGATGTGCTTGCTGAACTCACAGAAACACACAATCAAACATGACTTTTTGACACACTCAAAGATACTCTTTTGCTGTCCCAATAACCTGTTAATATGTTTTCATACTAAAGAGAATTCCAAAATACCCCTGGGATAGCTTCTTTCTGATAGGTGATCATTTTGTAGCATAACTATTGAAGTACACCATCTGGGATTTTTAAAAGAAAGTCAATAGGCTGTAGGGGGTTAAAAAAATTAATACACCTGAATTATCTGCATCAAGAGGAAACATTTTTTTCCTTCTTTATCTGAATATTATCTTGGTTATATAGTGTATTCGTTCAGAGTTGGGGATTATGTTAGTCCTTAGTTCAAAGCTAGGAATTACATATAGTGAAAGTTGAGATGATATTATATGTCCGATTGCCTCTAGATCACCATCAGAGGAAATAGTTAATCCAAAGAACAATTCTGAGTCTTTAGTAGGAAGATTTATTAAGGAACAGGTCATGTAGCAATACGAGAATTACAGCGAGTACTTTATTTCTAAATGGGGAAGCATGTTCTATCTAATCAAATTATCTAAATTCTGATTTCCTTTCTCAGCCTCTTCCAATGCAATTGGACAGGTTTCTTTGGCAGATGGTTTTAGAAATGGATGCTAACCTTCTGATCAAGATATGAAGCACATTCTCATATTACAGCCATATTGATCATTTCAAGAACTGTAATATATTCTCATGTAAACGATCCTTTCCAAGATGGCTGCTCTAGGTAATAAACAATGAGAAACTTTATAATATGCAGTACACCGAAAGGTTAAAACAAGAAGTATGTCTTCTCCCCCATCAGTAACCCCCAGGCTTGCTTTCTCATTCCAAATCAACTGGTATAGAAGTAAAATCTGAAAGTCATTCTGCTTGTGGTTGCTTATTCCTTGATCTTCGCTGTTTTCCTACAGATGTTTGATTTTTCAGGCTAAACAACATCATCAGTGCAGGGAAGAGGGAGGTTGGCTGCTTGTTTATATATAGTAGCTACCTCTGCCAGTTTTTGTTAAGGTATAGCTTCTTCATTGACAGTTCCTTGATCAGGTCATTGTTTCTGCCCTGACTGTTTTTCTCAGTGTCTCTCAACTTTCACAACTTTAAAATGTGTGGACTTCAACTCCCAGAATTCCCCAAATAGCCATTGGTTTATCTGGTTCTATTTCCTGCTTATTTGAATGTTGGTTGCTGGGGAGGATGCACTGGGTTGCTTGCTTCATCTCCTGACTTACATTTTTTTTATTAAGTCATATTTTAATTGTTACAGTGGTACCTCGGTATATGTCATTAATTGGTTCCAGGAGGCACAACAAGTACTAAAAAGGATGAGTCCCAAACATACCAAGTGACTTATCATGTGATCCTTTGTTTCAGCTGGGGATAACTTTCTATCTGTCCCTTTTCCTATTTCAGTGACCCACCCAGCATAGCCAACTTCCTGTCCATTCTCCGCAGCTGTCCCCCTCTTCCTATCACAACATGTCAAATCATGGAATTAAGGAGAAACTTCCTGACAGTGAGGACAATTAACCAGTGAAACAGCTTGCCCCCAGAAATCGTGGGTGCTCCATCACTGGAGATTTTTAAGAAGAGGCTAGACAGTCACTTGTCTGAGATGGTATAGGTTCTCCTGCTTGAGCAGGGGGCTGGACTAGAAGACCTCCAAGGTCCCTTCCAGCTCTATTCTATTCTTTGTAAAGTACTAAACAAATGCCGAGTACTGGGACATGATTTTCACATCAAAATGTGTCAAGTATCAAATCTGATGAGTTTTGAAGCAGTTGAGTACCAAGGTATGGATCCCAAAAACCCAATAGCTAAACCCCAGCTCCACATCTTCCCTATTATTGGAACTAGAATTTTACAGCAGACTATCAAAAATTCTGACAGAGCAATGTGAGGAAAAAGCATTTTAAAAATCCTGACTTAAAGAGAGAAGTTGAGAATTCAAGACAAGAGAATGAGGTTTCAGTATCAGTGATAAAAAATCTTTTGTTTCCTTGCTGGGAATTCTGGATGCTGAAGTCCTCGCAAAATCTGAAATATGACCCACCTAAAAAAGCAATTTTAGGTCTTTGCGCTGTTTTTCCTCTGATGTTTGATTTATTTTTGATTTTATGGGCTGCCTCAGATGTTATCTCATTTTTATTTGATCTGTAATGTATTCCTTATTGAATTGTTTATATTTTGTTGTATATATGTGTACATTACCCAAAATACTCTAGACCTTGACAAATTCAAAAATGTAACAGATAATAATGTTATCGCCTATAGAGTAGCAATAATTTGTTAATTCTGCATTTGTGTCTCTAACTATTGCCTGGAAATCAAGCGAGTAAATATCTGGTGACATTAATTTATTGTTGTGCATAAGAGCAAAGCCAACCCTCCCCCCCCATTTATCACTCTAGTGTCCTTTCCATAAAGAAATCTACATGCATTTTTTGATCCAAGGGTAATAATGGTCAAACTAATTGCACAACTGCAGTGGCAAAGTTCTTTCTTAATGGCATTAACTATTTGCATTTACTATATATGTTTCTTCATATTTGTTACTGAGATACATAATGAGTCAAAGCATCACACGCAAGCCAATTTCAACAGGATATTCCTATGGGAAGACAAGGAACTTTTCTTTTTCTTTTCCCCTTTGCCCTACACTTTTTCCTCTTCCTCTTTTCCTCCTTTATTTTCCCATTATTTTTCTTTTTCTTTGTATTTTTGTCTTTTATATTTTTATAAACTAATAAAAAAAAATACTTGACAGGACAAATGAAGACAAGGATCTGGCTCGTGAGTGCATCTCTTGTGCTTTATATGAACTAATTGTTGTTGTTGTTGTTAGTTGTGAAGTCGTGTCCGACCCATCGCGACCTCATGGACAACGTTCCTCCAGGCCTTCCTGTCCTCTGCCATCTTCTGGAGTCCATTTAAGCTCACGCCTACTGCTTCAGTGACTCCATCCAGCCACCTGAACTAATTATATGATCTAATTATAAAAGAAAATAAAATGCAACACCATTGCAGTAAAATAGCAAAAAGTGCAAATTTTATATTTCTTTTTTTGTTTGCTCATTTGTTTTAGCCTGCTTTCATTCCTTTATAAATAACTCAAAACAAACTTATATAATATTCATGTGAGGTAATACTTTTGTAAGGAAAACATAGGCAAGGATGGAGCGGAGAGGAATAAATATGAATAATGCTTCAGCCACATCACCTAACAATCTCAGATGGAATGTGGAAGTATTGTAGACTGGAGGCTGAGTCCTGTTGGGTAGATGAGTGATGTGAAGATGTTCTCCAGACTTGCTAGGATGAAGATATAATGAAGCATTTTTTTTTGTTTACCAAATTGCACATCTCTCTCTCTCTCTCTCTCTCACACACACACACACACACACACACACACACACACAAAGACTCAGGACAGTTTACCAGTATAGTAACAATTAAAACGATATCACAATGCAAAAAAATCAAACGAACAAGAAAACAAAAATAAAAAAATAAACCAGGAGGAACCTGTATGGATAGATAGCAGGAGAACAACCATCATTTAATCCCCTACAACGACTTTTGCAAACTGGTCATTATTTGATCTAATGCATGATGTAACTGGAAAAGCTGCATGTTCTACTCTGGTGTATGCAGTAAAAAAAAGTATTTCTCAAGCATGAATAAGACTTAAAGGCATGGCTATTGGTGATTAAGAAATGAAGGACCATGAATCTAGGAGGAAAATGATCTCCTAAAGTTGGTTAAATGTTAAATCTATAGTTTTGTCTGGCAGTTAGTCCTAATGGTTTACAGGAAGAATTTACCCATTTATCTGCTATTGTGTTTTTTTTATAAAATCTATCTTCTTGTCATGATAATTGCTCTAGTTTCATCATAAGCAGAGATGAGCTGCAAATGCTTCTAAATTATTGTAGCAAGAGAAGATAGAAAATTGTGCTGGATGCAATTTATTGCCTCTTCTATCTTTTAGAGTTCTTAACTTACTTGAGATTGATTACATTCAGGATTAATTTAGCATCCTTCCTTGCAAATCACTATTCCTTTTCATGTAATGAAAATCTTTAAAAAAAAAAAAACTATTTTAATAAGCAGCCTTCTGTCTCTTTATGGCTGAGTATGCTTGAAGTACAAGGTCAATGGTTAGTTAGAGGAAATTGCTTTGCCAATATTGCTTGCATGTGTCCCTCCCCCCCCCCAAAGAAAAATGACTAGACTATTACTGCAAGAGGTATTAATTAGTAAAACTAATATAGATTTTGGACAGGTAATATTTTGTTTGTCTAGATCAGGTGTGGAGAATTATGGCCCTTTTATGACTTGTGCACTTCAACGCCCAGAATTCTTGAGCCAGACATGCTGGCTCAGGAATTCTGGGAGTTGAAGTCCACGAGTCATAAAAGAGCCAAGGTTGTCTACCCCTGGTCTAGATGGAACTACAGTGTTTAAATATCACATTTTTTTTTAAGCTAAAGAACCCCACTTGCTTTTCTCCACTTGGATTATCATGGTAAGATTACCTACACTGGAAAATGATTTTATAGCTCCTTCTAACTGAAGCAATAGAGCAGGGGTGTCAAACTCAATTTCATTGAGGGGCGCATCAGCATTGCGGTTGTCCTCGTGGGGCCGGGTAGGTGTGGCCAGGGTGGACGCGGCCTACTGGGTGGGTGTGGCTGGAGTGGGTGTGGCCTACTGGGTGGGCATGGCCAGCTCTACATCGTTCACATCAAGGGTGCCTGTGGGGGCCTGGGCAGGAGTGGGACAGATCTGAGGGTCTCTGGCAGAAGGGGGTGGGACCAGGGCAAATGCCAAGGCATGGTCCACTGGAAGAGCCTGCTGAAACCCCTCCCCCAGAGCCCATCAAGCCGGATATGTGAAGTAGGCGAGGGCCATTTGCTGGCCACTTCCAGGCGATAGTGCATTTCTTCATTCCTCACAAAGGGTGACACCTCCCCAGCGCGCACCCAGGGGGCGGGGCCAACGTGGCAGGGGCTGGTTCCTTGCTGTTTCCAGATGGCCTTGTGGAGCTAAGACTGAATGTGTTTCAGCATAGATGGCCACCACAAAATTGTACATTGGCTCCCGGGCGGCCTGGCCTGGGGCCAAGGCAGCAGGGGCCATTCCCTCACTGTTTCCAGGATGGCTTCGCGGGCCACATGAAACCACGTCGTGGGCCGCATCCGGCCCCCGGGCCTTGTGTTTGACATGTCTGCAACAGAGGGAATACTGAGTTGCTTTCAGACTTATGCATTGCTTATTTTCTATTAGGTAACATTCCAAATCAACATAGGAAATTAATTATATTGTTGATATGAAGAAATGTGGCAACCAATTCATAAATGATCCTACTGAGAACCTCTCCAGTTTCTTTTTAATTAAACGACTTAGCTTCTTTTTCTTGCAAACTTTGAGAGTTGATCTTTAAAATCACAGTAGTGGCAACTAGGGGTATGCATGCTGTAACAGAAAATATGTTTTGTTTGGAGTTTGGAACACAGGAGCCCATTGGAACAGTTATGTTGGTTGTATGCCATTAAAAGAGACACCCAGAGTGGCTCAGGTGTTTCAGTTCTCAGGTGTGAATTCAGTTCTCAGGACAAACACATTTTACTTCAAGTTCTGAATACTTAGTGTGTGATGTTTCCGGATAACAACAGTGTATTTCAAAGCTTGACCAGCAGGCTCAAAATACCACCACTAGACTTTGTTCAGAGATTGGAACAAATTGTATTTTTATTCCATCTGAGAACAAATGTTTTGGAATATATGTGTTTTGTTTTGACCTCAGAACTGCACTGGCTGCCAATTACTACCAAACCAGATTCAAGGTCGCTTATGATATATAAGCCCTTAAAAAACCTGTGACAGGATATTTGATGGGATGCTTTCAACATCCTAGCTGATGTCTGAGATTGCTAGGAAAGGTCCTAGAACCACAGTGCGTTTCAACCCGCACACCTTGCAGTCAGTAGCAAATTGGCTTTGTATCTACATTTTGGCATATGCTATCCCCTTAAATCATGAGCAGTTTATTGTTACTACACATTTAGCCACCTATCCTTCTGAATATTGGATGAATTGGTTCTTTGTTTTCATTTCCCCCTCCTTTTTTTTTTTATTTGTGTGTGTGTTATTTTGTTATTTTACTGTTTATATTTTGTCAGCTTTTTCAACTTGTTTTTTGTATAAGACTATTATAAAGCATACTTAAACAACGATTTTAAAAGTACCATACCTAAAAAGATTATGTGGAAATAAAATCTTGTTACATCAGACCCACAAGTACACACACAATCAGCTTTGTGGATACTACTCATCCCTGGGAGAATAACTGCAATAATCTTCCTGCTCCCTCCACATCGGTGACAAGCATTGTGTAAACTTCAGCAGATAAATGCATAAAGATAAAGATATAAATGGTAGCCATAAGAGGAAATCGTGAAAGTTTTAGATTTTCGTTTTACATTCCCTCTTAAGCTAACCTATGGCCTTTCAGATGTTATTTCAATTTCTTCTCTGGTCAGCTCTAGGTAATATTATTGTCAAGAACGAAACTTCGGCAGCTACAGGCCTCTTCATTTCAACTTGCCATTAGAGTTAAAGGGGGGGAGGTGTTGCTTTAAAAGTGTTTAGATGGAGAAATGAAACCTTTTTTATTCTGCTGAAGACTGTGAGAGCTTGAACCATTTCCAAGGACAGGTGTGGAAGAAAAGCAGACGGTTCCCATAACAAAGGGAAATTGTTTACAGAGAGACTATGCGAGAGGGTGGGAGCTTGAGTGAAGAGACCATTGTTTAATTTTTGATCTGGTGTCTGGGAACCTCAGAGTGAATTTTGCTTCAACAGTACTATGCCATGTATTCAATAAACAGTAAGATTTCTGGAAACGGAATGAACCTGGAGATTTATTTGAATTCTCGGGCTGGATGTTGACAATTATATATTGGGCTAATGGGAGTTGCGGTCCAACAACATCTGGGGAATTTTTGGTTATCTACTCTAACCTTAACTCTTAATTATTGTACCACTCTAGATAATAAACCATTGTACATGTTGATTCTGGCTTCTTTTGATTAATTTGAACTTAAATTTAAGCAGTTTTCCAAAATGAGATATCATTGGGAAGTATAGTTGGGTTGAAAATAGATTTCTGTCTCCTTCGGTGAAAGAGAAATGAGAAGAGGGGTAATGCACTGGCTCAAAGCACATGCACAGCAAGAACATATGGATTCCCACCCAGATCACACGATTGCCTTGAGCCATGGTTATGAAGAAATAATGAATCTGCACGGCTAAAACACAAATAAAAATATCCTTGCTGCACACCAACAGATCAGAAAGGTGGGAGAAAACCCCCCAAATCTGAACTTTATTCTGCCACAGAACATCCGTGATGATGAAACAACATAGCAATGCATGGTGCCTCATCTAAGGATAAGACAGCTGTTGCCTAAAAATTAATCAGAAGTTAATGGCAACATTGTACAAGTAAAATTGAAACAAGCATTGAATAGATCAATGTTTCTCTTTCAGCGTTCTGCTACAGTTCTGCACCACTAATTTTATTTAAAAGAATGTTGAAGTGATTAAAATTATCCCTAGATAAGACTGATGCTTTTTAGGCTTGCGTACTGAATTATATTTGCTTCCCACAGAGGGAAAAAAAAATACAAAGACTAATAACTTACAGTCTTTGGCATGAAAATAAGTGACTTGCAAAAATCTGCATGGACTGCAAAATAAAAATAAGCGTTCTGGTATCTAGTGATGAAACAACGTAACTTTTGTTCTTGTTTTGGTGAATAGTTTTGCTATTCATCATTTTGGAGCTGTACATCATTGGCTTAGTTTCTACCGAGGCAATAAATATTAGGGAAAAGAGATTAATTGTTTGATTCATATTTTGATACAACCCAACTTATTTTGCAACTGTTGGACTAAAGTGCACCTGGAATGCAATTATCTTTCATCCTTGTTTGCATTGTATGATATAGCTGTTAGGGGAAAAATGTATGTAAAAATGTATGGCTGGGGGAAATGCACTAACTGATAGAAAACTATCAAACATATGCATTAAATAAAACATAGATATCCAGGTAAGCCTCGATTTGCAACTGTTCATTTAACAATGGTTCAAAGTTACAACAGCCTCTCAACCAGTGATTTACCATCCATCCTCAAAGTTACAACGGTCACGCCATCCCTGCAGTCCCATGGTTGCATATACGACGACTGCAGTTTCTTGCGGTCACGTGATTGCAATTTGCAACCTTCCCAGTTGGCTTCCAACAAGAAAGTCAATTGAGTAAGCCAGATTTGCTTAACAACTGCATGCTTCACTTAACAACCAGACGATTCCCTTGAAGACTACAGTTAAAAATGATCATTAAGTCATGACTTGCTTAATGACCACATCACTTGAATGACCAAAAAATCTGGTCCCAACTGCAGTCATACATCAAGGGAAATTGCACGCGCAATGCACATTAGGAAAAATATAGACTTTATATTAAAGATTTGCAGACTGATACAGAAATGGATTGAAAAAATATACCAATTGCTTCTAAAAAAAAAAACCTGAAGAGAATAGAACAATCAGGTTATTTTATCCTTAGTAAATTCATACATTGGCCCCACCAATCAATGGAAGGATATGTAAGTACAGCTATACAGCTTCCAGTTTCAATTTAATATCACACAAATGAGACATTCACCACTTCGGTGACTGCTCATCCATGGACTTCAGAGAAACTGTTCAGGTGTAGAACAGCTAACGAACACAAGGCTTTCAACAGTGGGAGCAAATTGTTCTGTAGATCTGAGGTGGCGTTTCATGAAGGAATCTAACATAGTCCACACAGGGAACAATCGTCAAGAACATATGTTGCTCTTAATGGCACCTTCTATTTTGAAAGCATACTGATCTGACCTTGCTTTTCTGAAAGTGAGCAATGAATGTTTGCCTAACTATTTCTATTTTGAAACATTACAAATGATTGCAAAGAAGGAGAAAGGCTGATTACTCCTAAAATAACTTAGCTACAGAGAGCAACATTTAATTAAGACAAATTAAATTAAGAAATGACAGTGAAACATGCTTTTTAGTTGTTTATTTTTCTGGATTTATGTATTTATCTATTTTTGGTAATCTAGTTCAGGCACGAGCTATCAGAAATACTATCCTTTTCTCAGATGCAAAATTAGAAATAATCATTTCTTTCTGCATCCTATGTCTCCTCTGGTATATGTCTCTGGGTACGCCAGTAACGAGGATCCTTAAACAATGACCTATGAAAAACTGATATAAAATATTTTTTTATTGTTGATAACTGAGACAAAGTATTGATAAAATAATACTGCATTAGCAAGAACTAATGGAAGCCAAAATAGAACAGAGAAAATGAAAAAGAGAGAAATAACATAAAGAGGTTAAAGTGTAATAAGAAAAAAATAAAAGAAAGTAGGAAAATATAAAGAAAGATATAAAGGAAACTAATCATGGAGAGAAGCAACCTAGAGAAACTAAGGAGAAATTTCTTGACAATCAGAACAATTAATCGGTTCTGAAATGGTAAAGGGTTTCCTTCCTGCCTGAGCAGGATTAGTTGGACTAGAAGACCTCCAAGGTCCCTTCCAACTCTGTCATTTTGTTGTATAAAGATATAAAGAAGTAGCTTCTGATATTCTTCATAGCTGTTATAAGTACAATTGCTCTTGCTAAATTTACATCATGATTCTTTTCTTTTTATAATCATGAAAACCACAAATCACCTTCTTTAACCTACTTTTCCTCTGTTTCAAATTTCAACAAAAGTTTACAGATTTTAGCAATTACATGTTCACAATTGTACAGGATGAAAAAAATGTGTGTTGCTGAGAAACAAGAAACCTTTAGATTTAGAAGAGCACAACTTGAGATTTGGATGGTATGGAAACCTGATAAAATTAAAAGTAAGGTGGATTTTTTTTAACTCAATTTATTAGATGTGCCCTACTGAGAATATGGAAAACACATAAACCAAGGCGGTGCCTGAAAACACCTTTGTGGATCTCAGCATAAGAAATACTCCATAGAACAAACACAGCAGGTACAGACAAATATTTATTAGGTTTTCTTTGTGAGCTGCAGGCTAAACCTTCTCCTTTGCTTTAATTCCATCTGGATCTGATTGCAATATGGATTTTTTTAAAAAGTGAAATGGCCATATAGAAAATCAAATAATTATATAGTCAGTGCTATAAAAAGAAACTGGATGCTTTACACATTACAGCAGCGGCTCCCAACCTTTTCTATACCCCGTACCCCTAGAATGCTTCTGATATATTCTCACAAGTTCAAAATAACAGCAACGAATTATGCATATACGCTATAATTTTGAAAACCAAAGTTTTCACACCCCCTGGAATATTGTCTCGCACCCCCAGGTGATGTGACCACCCCCGGTTGGGAACCCCTGCATTACAGGAATAAAGAATTATCACTGTCACAACTTATGAATACTCAGCTTCAGAAAATAGTATCTTAAAACATTCAATATGCGGCTAGAAATCTGGGTACAAAATGTTACATGTACAAAACTGTTTGGAAGGTGGAACATCTGAGAAAGACTGAAGAAAAAGAATAAAGCAAGTGATTGTTCAAGAATGTTGTCTACATAAGTAGCAAATGGAAGATTTAATATGTGGGATTGTATGCTACAGAGGTGGTGTTTGTGTGATTTTGGTAATGTCTGAAGAGAGCTATAGTATAAAAGAAATACTCACTTCAGACATTTCAAGGGAGGGCAAAATACAGGGGCGGGATATGGTAGTTTTTGAGAGGTAAGAGAACTTTATCTCCAGAAAAAGTATGCTTCCCAGAGTCATAATGAGTATTTTTTTTCCCCTACTAGCCCATCTACTACTGCCTAGGTAATGCAAAAATAGAACATAGAATAATAGAGTTGGAAGGGACCATGGAGATCTTCTAGTTCAACCCCCTGCTTAAGCAGGAGACCCCAGTGGTGGGATTCAAATATGTGAACAACTGGTTCTCTGTGTGGATGTCGCTTCTGGAAGTCCATTTTGGGCCTGGGCAACAAAAAATTAACTACTGGTTCTGCCAAAGTGGTGCGAACTGGCTAAATCCCACCACTGGGAGACCCTACACCATTTCAGATAAATGGTTGTCCAGTCTCTTTTTGGAAGCCTTCAGTGATGGAGCCCCCACAACTTTGCAATATTCTGCAAGTGCTAAATAGAGAATACAAGTAGTCCTCAAAGTTATGACGGACCTCCTGGGGGAATGTACAACTTGGTTCCAAAGTACTGATAGCTGTTCTCATGCTGAGGTCACATTTTGGATGCTCGTCAAGCAGCTCAAATTTGTGGACGTTTGCAGCATCCCAGAGTAACTTCACTGCGTTTTATAATGCTTTTGCTGAAAATTGGCGTTTACTTCCTGTTTTCACAAAACTGGCTGATTGCAAGAAATTGGTTTGCTTAATTACCAGGGTTGTTGCTTAATGATTGCTCTATAAAAGATTCTAAAATGGGGTTGGGCACATGGATAACCCATTTTACGACCATCACAACTTATGACTATAATTGGCCAGCTTCATTATGGTCGTAAGTCGAGGACTACCTGCAGTAGTTGTGACACAGCAAGTATGGAGAAAAGAATCATCACTGCCTTACTACATTGTAAGGTAAAGCAAAAGGGAGTATATTTCTTCATGCATTGGGGTTTCCCAACTCCAGAGCACCCAACATTTTGAACAAAATGGAAGCATTCCTGCTTATATAAAATAAAAGATTTTGAAGGGAGTCAAAAGTGTTTTTCTAAGCTGAATGAAATTTCTGTAAGGGTATCCCAAGTCCTATTTCTTTAGGATACTGAGAATTCTATTGTGTAAATAAAAATATAAGAAAAAGTGACAATATGTTTAGACATAAACTCTCATACAAAAAAAATATCTCAGTTTTCAAAACAAAACAAAACAAAAATCCCTCCCAATCTAATCAAACAAAAGGCCTTGTTGGAGAATATTTTAGTATTGCCACAAATTGGCAATGGGAAACCGCCTATCAAATCAGTTTGAACTCAAAGTTGCGGCTCATAGCAACCCATTTCTTATTTTTATGAGGGAAAAAAAATATTCCACCTCTTTTTCTCGAATCTTCTCAATAGAATCCTAATAGCTTATGTATAGGAATAAGGTAACAGACACATATTATGTGTAATAATCTTTACAGGTAGATTATTTTTGTTAAGGCCGTTTCATAGCAACTAATGATGTGTTCATTCTGTACTGGTGTCCCCTTCAATATAATGACACATAGCATTGATCCCAGTGACTTCTTGTTGTCAAGTTTCTATATATTTTCATTTAAAGCCTGTTGTATGGTAGATAAATCGGTGGAGGCTCTCTTGTGAATTTGACAACTGAGATTTCTCTTAATGCTAACTGTGTGCTTGACACTGGTTGATGGATTATTTCATGTTCAGAAGCAATATATAGTCTAGCAAAGACCTTGTTACTCCTACTGTGAACTGACCTTGTTATACACTAGGAAATTAGCAAAGAATCTGTGGTCTGGCTTGGTTTGTTTTTCAAGCTGGGCACTAAACATTTAAAGATCTAAGGAAATAAAAGTCTCCATACAAAATTATCTATCTCTGATTCTCAATCTAATACTAGGACAGCATCTACTTTTATGCTTCTTCTTCAAATCTGTCTACCACTGGTTGACCTATCCTAATGAGAGAATGTGGCTTAACAGGAAAAAAAAGGATTGAATTTGTTTTGTCTTCTATTTATTAAGTTGAAATTGAACTATACAAGAAACAAGACAGTTTGGGGTTAAGAAGAAACACTATGGGATCAAAAACAACCGTCCAACCTTGGCATCTTTAAGTCTTGTGGGCTTTAACTCCGAGAATTCCCCAGCCATCCACCCCTACTTTACACCAAGCCCCCTAGACAACCTTTATTTTTACCAGGAGCTATGTATGGTATAGTATAGCTGGAGTATTTATGAAAAAAGTATGGATTTATCATATATATGGTAGAATTGGGCTTTTCCATGCTTTAACAGACAAATAAATCCTACTTACACTCTTCACGGGTGCTTTTTACCCAACTCAAAATGATAAGGTATTGCAGTGTAGATTTTGGCATTCCTACTGTTGACTTATGGAGAAGCTCTGAAAACTGCAGAGTCTGTGTGTGGGGGAGAGATCTGAGGATCAGAAGATGACCAGCTGTGTTTTATAATTTTCCTACTCCATCCCATGCCAATGGGATAGCAAGTTTAGAAAGTCCCAGCCACACGAAAAGAACTGTGTCAGCATTCCCTTAATCCATAGTCAATCCTTTGGGAACTCATTTACTCTGACATGCAGAGAAACAGTGGTGTTGGCTCTTTCTTTGCTGTTCAGTCCTGTAAATAAATAAATAAAAATCCAGTACAATAGCCATATAGACATAAGAGACCATTTCATACACTAGGATCATTTTTAGATGTAAAAATGATCATTGCCCTCACTGCTATTGCAGTACTATTAATTACCAATTACTTTCTTCACACACTAGGAAGTCCCTTCATGTCCTCTTTTTCACAGATTTTTTTATTTCTTGATGTGACATTTACATTAATGAAAAATGGGACACGTGGAACATAATATATAGGCAAGCATACCAGATCACCAGCTGCGAATGTTTATTATTTGACATGAAGGTTTTCTTTCCACTGTGTTGCTCGTGATATATTTTTTAACACAGTGTGTTTTGAATATTGCTTAATTTTAATCTATCTGCTGTATATGACACATTTATTTAATTATCCCTCCAACTTCGTGTGCCACATTTTCTTGGAATGCAGCAATACATTTGGTATGCCAAACTATGATGGCTAGTAGCCCAGGACCAGATTACAAACATTCTTAAAACTTATTTTTCTAACAGCTATTTATGTGCTCCAGTTTACCAAATAATGGTACCTCACTTGCTTGCAGTAGTGCACATTGTTGTTTTTTTTACTTTTATCTTTAGAGAAAACTGTCATCTGGAGACTTGACACATTGTCAGTTCCAGTTATGCAGGGCTAGTGTGAAATAGTCTGCAAAATTGGACACCATGTTATTGCAGTCAGAATGATAATGGGTGCCGCCACAATAATTGCCAATAAAAAAAAAATGGTGGTTGATGCCTGAATCAATTACCTACAAAAGACATTGCATACCAGGGCTTTCTCACCAGGAATCTCCTGTAGCATCCTGCACTATCAGGGTAAATAAAGAATAATGACCCTTTAACCAGGGATATTAGGGAAGCAAAGTATATGCTTCTGAATGTCAATCAATAAAATGACTTTTAAAAGAGTGAAAATGTAAAAAAAATGTCAACTGTATTCGAAATTAACAATGAAGGATGAAAATATAAAATATCTCTCATATGTTTAGAAGACGCGCCCGGTGGTAAAGTAGAAAATTGAAACTGCAGAGCATCAGCCTAGTATAAAACACAGAATATTTTGAAAAGGAAAAGGAAAATCAGTATAACTTGTTCTCTCTCTCTCTCTCTCTCTCTCTCTCTCTCTCTCTCTCTCTCTCTCTCTCTCTCTTTTAAGGAGATCATGGTGAGACATTTAATAATGAAGAACATGAAGAGTTCAAAGGTTCAAAGAAAGGATTTGTGCATTTCAGGACAGTGTGCTGTTTAAAGAAGTCTTTCCGAGGAAGCAAAATATGGAGTGTCTTTAAAAAATAGAAACATATACAAAGTTGAAGGCAATTGTGTAAAAGAAATGGATATTCACACTGAGATATCAAGCAAGGATGACACACATTCTTATGATCACTTGGAAATTGGTAACAATTTCATTGTTTTGGAAGTGCTTCTGTAATTGATAAATATGAAGCTATTAGCATTATTCTTACTTTTTTTATCTTGTGTTGTAGATGTTATCATTCTACAATTCTACAATTATCATTCTGTGAATTGTTTTTTTAGTGTCTGTATACTGCCTGCAGTCCACTTAAATGAGACAATCAATAACTGCAACTCTAATAAATAAGTTTAGTTTTCCACCAGAATAAGGGACTTGAACTAATGATATAATGATATATCGAAAACTGAAGCGCAAGTGTAAAATAGGAAGCTGGGAAAAAACCCTCTTAGAAATGTTACTACCTCTTGAGAATGCAAAGAAGGCTCCTGTGAAAATAAGCCCCCAAATTTACTTTTGGTGGATGCCCTATATTCAGCTTTATGTTGTTATTAGCTTATTAATTAGTATTAATCTATTATTCAAAATAGAATAATATATATTTATTTGATTTATTTACCTCACTTTCACCTGACTCTAGGTGGTTTAGAATAAACAAATATGCAACCAGCTTTCCAATGAATATGTGGAATTTCACTACTACTGAAAATTCAATGAGGAAAATGAAAGAAGAATTCTAGAGATGCTTTTCAGTGAGTATTCTCCTCTTTCCAGCAGTGCCTGGACAGACCATGCAACTTAAATGGACTTTCCAGGAAGCAATGGTAAATGGAAAGACCTGGAGCAATTTCTTATATATTTTTAAAATGTGACTTTAGACTTACTAAAAATCCCAGTTTGACAAGATTGCTGCAGTTTTGCATTCCAAACCAGACATCCTAACCAGTTTACACAATGTGGAATGTACAGCTGTAAAATTCAGACTGCCTAATGGATAATGTGCCAGATTGGTCTAATAGTGTAAGGGTGGGTAACTATGGCCCCCTTTACGACCACTGAACTTCAACTCCCAGAATGACTGGCTTAGAATTCTGGGAGTTGAACTCCACAGGTCGTAAAGTTGCCTGCCCTTGGTCTAGTGATTAGGCAAGAGGCCAAAAACTAGGAGACTCTGAGTTCTAGTTCTGCCTTAAGCCTGAAACTAGCTGGGTAATCGTGGTCCAATCACTCTCTCTCAGTCCAACACACTTCAGAGAGTTTTCTTGCGATGAAAATAAGGAGCGTTAGGTACATTCACCAGCTTGAATGATTTATAAAAAAATAATAAAGGCAGGATTTTAAAAAATACTAAATAAAAAACTAAAATATAATAGTCAAATCTCAATTGCTTTCCCAATCTATTCAGTCCTCTTTCCTCGAGTTAGATGATCACGAGGAAGCATCCAAAAGGATAGAACATTCATTCATCTTTGCTCTAAAATTTGTGACCCGGAAGTCATCTGCTCCAGGCAATTCAAAGGCTGCATTTTTTTTTCCCAGGTGAAGGCAAAGAAGGAGGAAGACATGGAGAACTAACACCTAGCTGGCATTGCCCTGCCTGTGTTCACAGAGAAGCTGCCGCATACAAAGACAGGTTCAAATCATCAATATCTAGATAGATAGATAGATAGATAACCTTTATTGTCATTTTTATATTGTGGGCACAATGGCACACATAAAAAATGAAATTTAGTTGCCCGCTCTCAAAGTGAAACATATACATGACATACACCTAAAACATACTATGTACAACATATATATAGACCCACATCCCTACATATACATAGCAAATAAATATTAAATACTGTCCATCTTGAATATATAACGCAAGGAGGAAGTTTGAGAGTTCGCAAGGTTAATGCTGTATGGAATGAAACTATGGCTGAATCTGGATGTTCTGCTACGGATCATACCCGCTCTATGGTCTGCAACCAGCTCAGCACAGATTAAAATCCAGGAAAAACTTCTTTAAGTTGATGGAAGACTTTGAAGAATTTGAAAGCAGAGTGGACCTATGGAAAGCTACAAAGAATCAACCCTGGATGAAACCAATGGAATTGCTGGCACCTGGCTCTGACGAAAGCTGGGAAGTATGGAAATCACTGAAAAGACAGCACATAGGTACAACAAGATAGCAATAGCACTTAGACTTATATACTGTACCACTTCACAGTGCTTTACAGCTCTCTCTAAGCGGTTTACTGAGTCAGCATATTGCCCCCAACAATCTGGGTCCTCATTTTACCGACCTTGGAAGGATGGAAGGCTGAGTCAACCTTGAGTCAGTCAGGATCGAACTGCTGAACTGCAGGCAGCTGGCAGACAACAGAATTAGCCTACAATACTGCAATCTAACTACTGCGCCACCAGAGACACTCTGAATAAATGTGGCTAGTTGCTTCTGCTCTTTGCGATTGTGGTGACATGCAGACAACAACTCATATGTATCCCTGCCCATTGTGTCCTGATCAATGTACACTTGAGGAGCTCATGACAGCATGACAAAATGCAATTATGTTGCTAGTTTCTGGGCAAAATCTTTTTAATTCAGGGGTCCCCAACCCTGGGCCACAGCCCAATACTGGGCCGTGGCCTATTCAGAACCAGGCCATGCAAGAGGCGGGCTGGCACATGCACGCACGCAACTCAACTTGCATGAGTGGTGGGCTGGCACGCACTTGTGCACAGCTCAACGCATGAGCAGCAGGCTGACACATATGTGCATGCATGGGTAGCTCAACTTGCAGTGCAGCTGTGCATGTATGTGTGTGTGTGCCAGCCCGTCGCTCATGCGAGTTGAGTTGCAAGCGCATGCACATGTGTGCCGGCCCACCGGTCATGCACCCTGGTTCTCCTCTCCCCACCTTCCCCAGCTGGGCCACCAAGCCACACAGGTTGGGGACCACTGGTTTAATTTGTACATATTTTAATCATGTATTTTATGTTTTAAATTTTATTTCATATAGTATGCCTTATTTTAATTGTGATGCTTCTGACACGAATAAACAAACATGGAGAATAAGGGCCAGACAGCTTCTACCCACTTTGCTGGGCCTACTGCTTGAGATAGGATGGACCAACCAAATCTAAAAGTCTGACTGAAAAGCAAAGGCACCCAGGAGAATGAAGAGACGACAAAAATAAAGCTTCTGCTCCCTTTTTTTTACACAAATCTATACACCGGGTGCAGCAAGGAAGGGAATGCTGTCAAGAGGGAGGGGGGGTGTTAAATATTGCTTGAGGTTTCCAGATCTTTTGGGAGCCAGGAAAGAGGAAATTGGTTCTCATCTCTGTTTTCTGGGCTCTAGGTAACAGTCTGTTCCAAGCTTGATAGAAATCAAGAAGACACTTGAGAAAACAACCACTTTGTACAAAAAAAAAATTTTTTTTTAAATAAATCTCCAAATATTTTTTTTTAAAGGTGGGAGATGTAGAATTTAAAACACACACATACACAATTATATATAAATTTCATACTAAAGAAATAGTATTATGTCAAATGGAGACAGATTCATATTGATGAACTACTATTATTAGGTCATAGGTATACAGTAAATTTTATGGCTATGCTTAACATAACAGGCTCATTCCAGAGTTAATTTAATCCTGGTTTACACAGTCTGTCCAATTTTCTGCCTTCGCATAACACACTGAACCATCGACTAAATGCCAGGGTGTACATGTACCATGCACTAATCCATAACAGGGTTGGCTAGTTTGTGGTGATGTGTTTGGCGAATGATTGAAGCATTAAATACAGGCATCTTTGGAGATTTGTTTGTTGGTTTGTCCTGAAAGCTTAATCATCTTTCTTGATAAATAGCTTTTGGAAAATTGGAAACTGGCAACATTTTTGTAAAACTTTAAAAGACACCTGTGGGTTTTTGTTTTTGTTTTAACCCTCATAAAGTAGTGTTTGCTTTTACAATTACAAACCATTGTAAAATTAAAGACCATCAGCAAATAGTAACAGTATTCAGAAATGCAGTAATAAATATGTTACAGAGATTCCTTAACTTATAACCAGGTATTTAGTGACTGTTTGAAGTTGCAATAGCACTGAAAAAGGTAACTTATGACCATTTTTCACGCTTATGACCATTGCAGCGTCACATGATCAAAATTTGGATGTTTAGTGACTGGCATGTATTTATGACGGTTGCAGAGTCCCGGGGTCATGTGATCACCTTTTGCAACCTTCTGACAAGCAAAGTCAGTGGGGAAGCCAGATTCACTTAGCGATTGCATTCCTAACTTAACAACTGCAGTGATTTTCTTAACAACTGTGGCAAGAAATTTCGTAAAATGGAGCAAAACTCACTTAACAACTATCTTGTTTAGCAATGGAAATTTGGGGCTCAATTGTGACCGTACGTCCTCAGATGAAAATGTGTAACTTTATTTATAATTATCTCTCTTTAGTGCCATGAGATTTAGCTTGCTTATACTCTAGCTCAGGGGGTAGGCAACCTTGGCTCTTTTATGACTCGTGAACTTCAACTCCCAGAATTCCTGAGCCAGCCATGCTGAGGGGAAAGGGAGAGTTTTCCAAGCTGAGCCATGCTGGCTCAGGAATTCTGGGAGTTGAAGTCCAGGAGTCATAAAAGAGCCAAGGTTGCCTACCCCTGCCTAGCTGATTGGGATTTTCTCAATTTCATGCTCCAGTCCATGTTTCATGTTACTGAAAAGAATACTGAAGAAGTCAGAAAGATCCTCTTTGATCTAACACAAGTAGTCCTCAATTTATAACTGTGACTGAGCCTGGCAATTACTGGTGTAAGTTGTGATGGTCTTAAAATGGCCTGTCATGTGACTGGAGCCAATTTTATGACCTTTTTTTGCCGAAGTGGCTAAGTGAAAGCAGCAGTTGTAAAGCAAATGCCTGGGTTGTTAAGCAAACCCATTGTTTGCTATGGGTGTTTCCCCCACCCCAGAAATTGGAAGTAAACACCAGTTTCCAGAAAAAAAAATCATTATAAATCGCAGTCATGAGATCATGGGACACTGCAAATGGACGTAAATGTGACATGGTTGCCAAACACCCAAAATGCAGTCACATGATTCTTGGGGCAGGAATGGCTGTTGGCATTTCTGAACTCTCTTTTGGGAGATTTGTGGTAACCTTGCTAAGCAACCAGTTGTAAGTTGAGGACTATCTGTAATGTACCAGATTCTGAAAACACTTCTCTGAAAGACTCAGTGCTGACTCAAATTGCCTTCCCAGAAAGTTTATGTGTGTGTGTGTGTTTGTGTGTGTGTGTGTGTGTGTGTGTGTGTGTGAGAGAGAGAGAGAGAGAGAGAGAGAGAGAGAGAGAGAGAGAGAGAGAGAGAGAGTAATATAATTGTACAAGTACATGTAAGATATCCAACTTGGAAGAAATATAGCCTGATACGCTTAGGTAAGTCAAATCCCATAGTTCTTGAATTCATACGGGCATGCAAGGAAATGTGGGATGCAGAATCAAGATGCTGGTTGTGACTGCATGATCATTTTTCAAACATGTGTCATCATATGCACATCCAAGCAGGTGGTGTTAAACCACGCAGGTGTGACAATCAGCTTGGTTATTCTGACTCATAAACATGCTGTATGTATGGGTGTGTGGGTGTGTGCATGAGGGTTTATTTATTTGTTTGTTTATTTTAGGAAAGAATGAGGAATTAAAGCTATTTATTGTACCAGGGATTCTACTGGTGCCCAAACCTTGCTCTTTGTTTTCAGTAAGTTGGTAAGGTTAAAAACAGAAATCACAAAGGGAGGAGTTGAACCTTGTTTACCCCAGTCTGCATTGTATATTGTGAAAAATCATGGTTTATTTAAATGGTTCATGCTTTGTTGAAATGGATTGCATGACTGAAAAAAACTCATGTTTTAGTATAATATATAACCTGAATTATCATAGCTCCATGAATGAAGAAGTCTAAGGATTGATTTCAATAAATGGAGATTATTTATTTTGCTGAGTAGTGAATATAAATGGATTTAACACTGTTTACCCTGTCCTTTTCTTACTCATTCTCTTTGTTAACTGCTTAATATTGCATATCTACATGAATGTTAAAAAGATGCCCACTGAAATCATTGAGATATAAAACTTCCAAGTCAATAAAATAGATAGAGTTATGTCATTTCTCTAATGGAGATTGAAAGCTGGACCAGAAATTATTCACAGGTTTTCTACTGCTGTAAGCAAATAGTGGATAAATAATTATATTAAATATTAAAGCCAAAGCCGTTGCATCTGTATGATGACTAATGCTTGCTTAAACATATCCTGTCATTAGGAATGACCAGGGCAGCAGTTATGTTTTAAAAAAATATAGAAATATAAAAATGTACAGATAAAGAGACAAATCATACCATTCATGAGAGACAGATAGAGAGAGAGACAGAGAGACAGAGGGAGGGAGGGAGGGAGAGAGACTTACATAAAAAGCATATATATGGTATGGATTAGTATGTATATGTGCTTTTTCTGTAAGTTTGTGGGTCTGTGTGTATGTGTGTTTGTTGCATGGATGAGTGTGTGGGTTTCAAGATTTGGAGAAGATTGGTTTCCATCGGAGACTGCACTCTCCTATTTAGGAGACTTTTGGATCACTAGAGCAAATGGGGAGAGAAACCCCTCCCTCTCTTACTGATGAGGCCCATTGTCAGTAAAATGAACTCCATGTTTAAGAAACAAAGGGAAATTGTTGTCTCTGGGTTTTCCTTCCTGGGCTTCTCTTGAAGATGTACTGTAGTTGAGGTAGAAGTTGGGCTTTTCTAAAGGTAAAGGTTTCTCCTGTCTAGTCATGTCCGACTTTAGGGAATGGTGCTCATCTCTGTTTCTCAGCTGAGGGAGCCAGCATTGTCTGAAGACATTTCCATGGCCATGTGGCCAGCATGACTATACGCCAAGGCACACAGAATACTGTTATCTTCCCACCAAAGTGGTACCTATTTATCTACTCGCAATACTAGGTTGGCAGAGCTGGGGCAAGTAACGGGAGCTCACCCTGTTGCATGGTGCTTGGGTCTTGAACCTGGGCTATCAGCTTTCCAGCTGACAAGCTCAGTATCTTTAACCAATGAGCCATCACACACACACACCCCTTTCAAGGGTTTTCTATTCTCATGTGTTTCTTTATAAATCTACGTTTTCTTTAAATCTAACATATATCTGTTGATATACATTGGTAATTGGATTAAGTCCATTCTCTGCACAGAAGCAACTATATTATTAATATTTTTAAAAAGTACATAATTTTTGCTGCATAATTAATCTTCCTTCCTCACTGCTTCTTTTCAGTATATCTTTATATCTGTTCCTGGTGAATTCAAACTTTCAATGTATTAGGCTTCCCTTTTTGTTTAGGGAGAGTGTCTGCTTTTCAGGTGTAACTATTTATGTTGTAATTTTCTTTTTTGTTGAGGGAAAATGTTAGCTGTTTATGTCTTTTTAAACAGCCATTATATGTATGTAGAGAGTAGGGGTTAGATAGGGCAGTTTTGGGAGATGGAAAATAATTTGAGTTGTTAGTACTGAGTTCTTAAAATCTTGGGGTTTTAATCCCAAATCCAAATCTTAACATAAATTACACTCTTACCTACTTAATGTTGAACTTGGTTCAATGGCAACTAGCTTTCCTACTTAGTACAGCATGTTGCTTTTCATGCCTGCTGACGAAGGCTGTAAGTATCCAAGAATTTGTTGCTCAAACCTACTACAAGTAGTCTTCTACTTACAACAGTTCGTTTAATGACCGTTCGAACTTACAATGGTACTAAAAAAAGTGAGTTATGACCGTATTTCACACTTATGTTGCAGCATCTCCGTTGTTATAGGATCAAAATACATATGCTTGGCAACTGACTCATATTTATGACGGTTGTAGTGTGCTGGGGTCATGTGAACACCTTTTGTGACCTTCTGACAAGCAAAGTCATTGGGGAAGCCAGATTCACTTAACACCGTGTAACTAACTTAACAACTGTGGCAAGAAAGGTGGTAAAATGGAGAAAAACTCACTTAATAAATGTCTCACTTAGCAACAGAAATCTTGGGCTCAGTTATGAACATAAGTCGAAGACTACTTGTATTCCAGTAGAAAAAAAAAAGTTGAACCACAAACCACAATTATATTTACTGCAAGAAGAACATTCAGAAACACGTAAGCCGCATTTCTCTGTCTTTCTCCTTTCTGCACTGGAGTGCTGCTTTTTACAGACCTTACCGAAAATCTTGATCTAGGCTCTTAAAATGTGCCTTTGTTAGATACCTGCTCAGGTGAGAGAAAAGTTGGAACTCCATCACAATAACTCAGTTTGCATACAAGACAATGTAGGGATTGTTGTCAGGCCCAATAACTCCTAGCCTTAACTTTATTTCCTTTCTGGCTCATCTTTATCTTTTCCCATCATGGCAAAATTAAATGTTTGTGCTTTAGACTGAAGAATACTCATGAATGTGCTTTTGAGATAACATAAACTGGCAAAATAATAATAATTTTTAAAAATTGGGGTTTTTTTCCCCTCTCCACCAAGTGTCTGACAATTAGCAGGATGTACAGCTAATGATAACGCTTGGATAAATGCAGTTTTGACAATCCTCTTCCTCTAACAGTTTTCATTTGAATGGATTTTTCCCCCTTATGGAAAAATGGGAACTGTAGTCATTATGCACATTTCTTTCTTCACCTTTCACTACAACGAGCCTTGGGGAAAGGAAGACCAATAAATCACCGGAACATAGATTCCTCGGAAATATAGCCTCTGCCAGCTGTCCCTACAGTAGGGAACTTCTGCTGAGCTGACCTATTTCTTGCTTCATGTAATATTTTCTCTCCCATCTTGACTAATTATAGCTTTAGCGACAGTACATATAATGGAGGAACAATCGCATGCCTGCTCCAGTTACAAAATATTTTCTTTTTCCTGCTTTAAAAAAAATCCAATATTTACCATGCATTGGTTAGTAGAATGCTATTAAGTGGTACTTATTTTATTGGTATCTCTTAAATAGTTTAAATCTTAACATAAGCAATTTAAAATCCATAGACCTTTATGTTACCCAAAGAGCTAGTGTTGTTTTCCTAAAATAGCAGCATGTTGCAATATTCTAGCTTCCCTGATCCTATTTAAGTGTATCTGCAACTTTATATGGAATAAATCTGTTACCAAAACTTCAATTATATCATTTACCTGTTCATAAAACAAGGAAAGCTGTTACATTCAGCTCCCTTTCAAATCACTCTGCAAGGATATGAAAGCCAGACTGTGTGTACAGGGATTAACTGGTTTTTACTATAGAAAGGCTGTACTTTATATGAAAGCATTTATTTAATTTGAGTTCACTTCATTTTAAACATTTATATAGCCACCCATTTTTCATCAACTCTGAGAAGCTCCCAGTCAGAAGTTAAAATAATATATAAAACCATATTAAAACTATAAAACTGAAGCATCTCCCGTTGGAAGGACTGTCTCCTTAAAATACAAAGACAGATAATGCAAAGCAGTAGCCATCAACAGTTAAAAACCTGGACAGCAGGGTGAAGAGCAAATACATTATTTTGTCCTGGCCTTGATACTGTATTTGTATTGTACTTTTAGTCATATTAGAATAATTATTTCTATTTTTGCATGTGAGGTATACATATAAATAGATATGCACAACATGGCTGCAAGCTGTGAATTGTTTCTTTTCATAGATGGGCAATCTAGTAGATACATGCACAGAATTAAATTGATTCTGGAACTGAATAAGATTGTAGGAAGCCCCCCCCCCCCGCCAGATTAAAATATTCTTTATTCTTAATATTAAAAAGAAGCAGAATATTATATTTCCCCAAAGGAGGAATGGAGAAAAAAATCTCAACAAAGGCAAAAAGCAGCCCCAGGAAAACAGCTGTAAACTAAGAAACCTGAAAAGGCTGGCCTTTAGGAATGCAGATTTTCTAATCCATTCAGGAAGACATGGCCAATCTATTCATGAACAAAACGCCTCCAGCCACAGAAAGCTGGAGTTGATGGGATTAAGAATTTACATCCCCCCCACCCAGCTCCAAGGACAGGACATGACCTCCCAGCCACAATGGGAGTCAGGCAATAATAATTAGAATACTAAAAGGGCACACTCAAGCACAAGTCAAAGTACATTTCACAACAGGCATCTCAAACACAAAGCCCCAAAGAATGTATAAAAACCCACCTACTCTCAACTCCATTTTGTCAGCTGTCCCAGAACTACATGCTGTTGTTGGTTCTGCTCATCAATAAACAAAAAACTTCTTTCCTAAGCAGCCTCCATTTTATTCCCGGCTTGGAACTGGATCTGATTATTTCTTTCAACAAGATAAATATGGTGTCATCAATACCAGTACTCTGTGCCTGCATCAAAATAATATTCTCCCTGAAACCAAATTAAGGGATCAGTATAATGTGTGAAGGAGACCTGTAAATCAGACGATGTATATGGTGCTTCTATTTAATGAAATCAGTAGCTATTCAGTCCCTAGCCTGCCTTTTATTGGCTGTGGCAAGGAACAGAGCTAAGTTCTCATTTGCATTCAGGAAACTATTGCTAATATTAAAAAAAAAGATCCCAAACCAATATCAAAGCAGGTCGATCATGTACTTGCTATTGTTCATTTGGCTTTCATGTAGCACAATAGTCTGCTTTTTCCATTACTGGTTGTGATTAATACACAATATTTACCCAAAATAAAAACAAGGATTCCTACACATCCCTAAAACGCATGCAAATTGTGGTGGGCATTGTCTCACTCTAGCTATGAATAAAATAATAGAGAAGATGCTGTTGACACGAGTGACTGGAAAGGAGATACAAATGGCTGGGGGGGAAAGGCTGAAAGGGAAAAGCTGTCAGGGAAGAATGAAGAAATGAGGAACCCATTTAGGAGATAGGGATAAAAAAACCTTGATGATCTTATTTATTTATTTATTTATTGTCTAGCGGAAATGGATAAAAGAAAGCAACAGCCTTGAAAACCAGTGAATTTGGAGGGATGTAAAAATGGAAGTAAGAGGCAAGAGACAGAGATTACCATCACTTCTAGGAGGACAGGATCAAGGATGCCAGTCCCTTTCATTCTCTTATGCTGGTATATGTGAGAGGTTTCATGGCAGAAAGATTCCTCCTGCAAAGACATGGAGATCACGGCTACAACACTTGCTGAACATAAGAAGAAGTCCTGAATATATTAGGAATAGTAGCCCTTGAACTGAATTTACTACAGAGTAAGCATATGTAGGTTTCCTTGTGCTAATACCCCAGCTTATAGCCCAGCACATAAGGCCTCTGTTGACTCTTTTTCCTTCTGAAAAAAGAAAGGGGGGGGGGGAAAACCCTCACTATCCCAAATGTCTTTGTCCTGTTTTCCACCCAATTTTTCAAGGATAGATTCAATCCCAGCAAAGAAAGATGCTGTCCATACTTAGGCAGAAATTAGAGCCATTGAATGCAATACTTTGTTTTGGTGGGAATGGTGTGTATGTGACAATGTGACAAGGAATGTGACAAGGAATGTCACTTCATAAATTAAGTAGTTTTCCATATATATATATATATATAAATGGAAAATTGCTTAATTTATGAAGTGATATTCCTTGTCACATTAAGTCACTAACTCTGCTCACTGACCAGCTCAAGGTTGACTCAGCCTTCCATCCTTCCGAGGTCAGTAAAATGAGGATCCAGATTGTTGGGCAGGCAATATTCTGACTCTGTAAAGCAGTATTAAGCGGTATATAAGTCTATGTGCTATTGCTATTTCTAGAACTGTGAAGTCTGGGATTCATTTTGAGGATAATCACTCTCACTTATCAAAGTCACTCTCATTTATCAAAGTCAGGAAAAGAAAAGGAAAGCAAAGAGAAAAGAGAAGGGTATTTCTTTGCCTTAAAATCAACTTCTCTTCAACTGCTCTTAAAATGCAACATCTTGCAAAACACTGGCTGGCTTTCAATTGCTTTGGGGCACTTTCTCTTCCAGTTCAGCTACACAGGCAATTTCACTCCTCTTCCCTCCATAGTAATTCTTACTATGGAATGAGATCAAGTCAGGTGTTTGGAACTTTCTGCAAAATTATTACACCTCCTATAGAAAGCAAATGCAATATGTTTACAAACAAATTAAAAGGCATGCAAAAGTACACAGTTGCATTGATTTACATTCAGTATAGTTTTGTTTCAGACTGGTAAGAAAGGACACACACACACACACACAACCAGGGTTCTGACCCCCACTTTGAAAAATGCTGCCTTAGAAAAAAGAATGCTAAATTCCCACTGATGAGGAAAATCAACTGAAACCTCTGAAGCCAATTCAGCTAGAAAGTATCCCCTTTGAGTGCCATTGATTTCATTGAGATACTTAAATCCACGCCAAACAGCTCTCTCATGAAAATCGATAGGACTTGAAAGGATTTAACTTTTCCTGGATTGTGCCCAATAAAATTCTTTCAAGCAAGAGCTACCACTTCTTCTTGTTCATCCAAGCCTAAGGAAGCAATAAGGTGTCTTTGCAACTTACTGCTCAGTTGAGTTAGCTTATGTTAAAGTATTGATTTTACATTAAGGAAGCTAAATGTTAACACATTGACAGCTGAATGCAGCTCTTATTAAGACTGGCAGTTTATGGACAAAATGATCCTGCACAGTGGACAATCTGGAGTATCATTTTAGTATGTTAATTAACTGCCATTACACAAGAACGCTTAGTCAGGTCAATGCTGGCAGTACCTGAACTTTCACGCTCCGTTTCAAACATTGCATGCTTAGATTGAAAAAGGAGCAGAAGAACGAGGCCCCTGACTATAAATCATTTCAAATCATGCTTCCTCTGTTGAACTGAAAGTCTATCAGGAGAAAAAAAAAATTGTAGGCATTTTGTCCTAACAACAAACTTTCATTCTCTGTCTCAAATAACGGTGTGATTGTGAAATATTTCTTTTGGCTCTATGTCTAACCTGTTTTCATCAGTGGAAAAATGTTGAAGGCTGCTAGAATTGGGACTGCAAACGTTGGGACAATGTTGGGATAACATTGGGCTGCTTAGATGGCAGCAAACAGTTCAGGGTTCTTCTTATATCTAATAGTCTTTTGGCTAGAGCCATGGTGTCATAGTGGTTAGAATGCAGCATTGCAGGCTAATTCTGCCAACTGCCAACAGTTCGATCCTGACCGGCTCAAGGTTAACTCAGCCTTCCATCCTTCCGAAGTTGGTAAAATAAGGACCCGGATTGTTGGGGGCAATAGGCTGACTCTGTAAACCGCTTAGAGAGGGCTGTAAAAAAGCACTGTGAAATGGTATATAAGTCTAAGTGTTATTGCTAGTGCTATTGCTTTTGGAGTTTCATGTCGAGTGTAGTAGCGCTATTTTCTATAATGTTTTCTCAGAGAACTCCAAAGCAATTGAGGGATTGGTTAATGGAAACAATTTTTTACGCACAACTAAAGAATAATATAGAGGTGGTCTATCTTGTACAGTGTGTGCACAGCCCACCCAATCCAGTTCAGAGCCTCAGAAATGGTTTGGTCCCAGGCTTGCTATGAAGTTTCTCCAGTCTGACTCAGTGCTCTGATCTAAATTGGGATTTGAACTGGGTTATTTCAAAGTCTCGCATAGGAAAGCCACAGATGGTTACAAGACTGTGTGTGGGTTTTTTTCCACATGAGCACTGATATCACTCCAAATCCATATACAGTACAGTCTCCAAGGCGAGACATTAATTTGGACATATCCTTTCTGTCTAAGCAGAGATCCCATACTTCCCCAAAGTTCTTTGGACCCTTCCTTCACATCTCACCCAAGCACAAAAGAAACATAAATATTTTATCAATCTGGTATGGGATGTTATGGAGTTATGGGATGTAAATTAACCAGTGGGAAGAAAAAGTAAATAGGTCAACTGACTGAGCTCCCATTAGCTCTTCCACACTTGACAGAAATAGGACAGAGAAAAGTGCAGAATTCTTGTTCTACTCATCTCTACCCTCCTGCCTGATGCACATGGAGTTGTGCTGATGTCATCTGAATTATATTCTGTACTACTTAAGCACTATTGCCTGAAGGAGCCCTGCAGTCTTGAAGTAAATACAGCAACTTAAAAGTTTATCAAGTGCAGGTTCCTGTCACTCTGTCATCAAGAAAATGGGTTCCTCTTTTCAAACTAAGGAGGAAAAAAAAATCTGCACAACTACTTGGTTGCTTACAACACCATCTGTGTTCTGCAACATATTAAAATGAAAAACTAAGATGTTTGAAGGTATGGATTGTCAGATGAATTTTAGCAACCATTCTAAAAGGGTAATGTTAACAGCGAGTAATCTATTAATTCGTCATTAGCAAAGCTCTTTTGCCCACAAATTGGAAAGATATAACACTGCTTGTAATGCAAGTATATTTGTACACAACTACAACTACATATTGCCCAAGGTTGACAGTATCCTAAGGGGCAAAAATATGAATGTTCATGGTTCTTCAAATGATAATGAAAAAAATTCTGGAATCAGAATCATTCCAAGTTTTCTGTATGTTATACTTAACTTTGAGGGCAAAAATTCTTGTTCTTCTTGATAATGTTAATCTTCTGTGCAAACATATTGATATTCACAAGCTGTAGAACAATTGTTATTGATAATTAGTGAAAATCAAAGTTCACCTTTTCTCTTATTTACTTGCTTTGTATCCCACAATTCTAATCTCGCACATCTCTAACATGTTGTGAACAAATGGTTAAAAATACTAAATAAAAAAAAATAGAAATTGCCAGAAAACTAAACACTAAAATCATATAAGAGTTCAAAACTTAGTGAAAATGATGCTGCCTCACATGACTGATTTGGAATAATGCAGAAAATGTTTCTTTTCGTTTTCATTCCAGAAAGATGAGCCTCTAATAGCAGGGTACTGTATCTTCAAAAGTGCCTCTTCTATAACTCTTAACAAATTTCAGGTTGTTGTGGAAGAAAATGTCTCTTAGACAACTAGGCCCTAAAATGTTCATGGCTTTAAGGGTCAATAACAACATCTTAAACAGTGCTTGGAAGCAACAGACAGCCAATGCATTTCTCACCGAATTATACAATCCTTGTACACTGTAATGGTCAGCAGCTGGCTGTTACATCTTGAACCAGTTTCAAGGCTAGTCCATTGTAGACACTTCTCAGGGCTAGCAAAGCGCTCCTAGCTAGAGATGACACTTATGAATTCAGTGGTAATTGAAGATTAAAGAGCACTTCTCTTTCAGGGGAAGTGCAACCCTATGAAAACAGATTGCATGTCAGTTTCCAGGTTCCATTGGTTATTTACCAACAGCACTTTCATCTTGTATGCATTTAATTTCACCTTGTTTCTTTTCTCTTACTTAGCCCATTATTGCATTTAGACAACTTTGAAAGATACTGTGATCAGGTGCAATAGAGCTAAGTGTTCATCACCCGACATCCCACTTGAAAAGTCCAGGTGATTTCCATGTTGTTTCGGGTAGATATTGAATAGCATGAAGGATAAGATGGAATCCTATGGGACACCACTGATGTACAACCTATCACCATCTTATAAAAACAGCCTAACAGGAAGGTCCAGGACCACTATAAAACAATGACCCACTCCTGCCCAGAGGTTCAGAGGGTTATTGTCATTGATGTACTGAAAGCTGCTATGAAAGCTGGCAAAAGGTCCAGAAAAATCAATTAGGCAGCACACCTCCTCATGGTATTTCATTGTACCATAACCCATATAAAAGCCTAACTAAAATGGATCTAGAAATATCATTCCCAGAAATGAAATACTTGATAACATAATTGAATAGATCTTTTGAACATGGGGAAATTTATCTTTTAGGCAAGGGGAAACGCATCCCTCTAGCAAGGAGGCTGCATTAACTAAGGAACCAATCCCAATTCAATTCAGTCTTTATTACGGTCATAGACCAGCACAAAAACAATCCCAGCTTGGCCAGTTGAATCAAAGAACAATGGCTAATAAGCAGGTGACAGCCTAAAAGAATCCAGAATAACAGAACAGAAAGTTGTCAAGATTACATGACTACAGATCAGATCAGCTTGCATTCTTTGTGGTAGAAGACTAGTTCAAATGGGCCTTCAAATCTGTATAGTTCTGAAAATGTTGCCATCTTTAGCTTCCATTCATTTCATCATTTTCAGCACCCAGACTGTGCCCTCCCATTTCTTTCCTACTTGAAACTTACTACTTAAATATTCTTAACCCATTTCTCATTTTCTACTCTTCCTATTTTCCTGATGTATCTCTTAACATCAAGTCACAACCTAGACTCCCCTCTAACTTCTTCTCATACCCACATAATGGTAAAATAAAAACTTGGGTTCTATTTCTCACAAAGGCATGTCTCAGGAGCCTTCCGAAGGTCAACCTGTGATGTTTTGCCTTTGGATAAGCCTCTCCCCACCCCCCACCCCTAAATCTTTATAGTCCCAAACTAAAGTAGTTCATGCAATTTTAGGTGGACTGCTTGTGCGAGACACATACCATCAAAGATCTAATTCAGCAAGGAAGTTGTTTCCCAGAGATAGGAAGCAGACAGGAAGCCATATGATGCAGCACACTTTTCCTCTTTCATATAATCACTTAGAACTAATCTCTGTGAGATATGTCCTGCCGTCAGATTTTCCATTTGCTTATCATTCCAAACAACTTTGAAATCGCCCTGAATTTTTTTCACCAGATTTTGAAAGCTTTCATCATGGTGTTGTCTATATATTCACAAGTATGGAGCTTGGGGAGAGCACTTTCAGCTAATCATTTGCTCAATCTAAGCTAACAAGTAGTTGAGTGCAGAGATCACAAGCCAATCAGTGATCCTTCTTTCTTTTCCAACTACTTTTCCAAATCACTGAATGTATTACTCCGAGGACTTCCATTGCTCTGTGAATTAACAAAGAACTCTTCCTCTTTCTTCAGAAAAAAAAAGAAAAGAGGATATATTTCTAATATTCTCTTAGACAGAAATGCACACAGTTGATCAATCTGCAAATATCTCTCTACATTTCTCCTAATACGTTTCTGTGTGAATGCAAGGGACGACCAGTTTTTGAAAGCATTAACAAATCTCTATATTTCTATAATTACTACAACCCTTGTTGCTGTGACCTTTAACTGGGCAAAACATGCATCATAGAGCAACATTTGAAATGATGGGTTAAGTTACAGAATGTGACAAAATCTGGGACCCCGGATTCCCAAGGAAATGACATTTGGAAAAGTTGTAGCTGCTTCAATGCTATTGGCTGCTGCTAGGCTGCTGCTGTGGAAGGGCAGGGCAGGGCAGGGAAGGGCAGCGCAGGGAAGGGAAGGGAAGGGAAGGGAAGGGAAGGGAAGGGAAGTTGACAGATTCCCACAAGGAAACTCAATGGGGAAGGTGGCAGGAAGTTGTATGTTGCTTCCATATCTCTGAATTGATGATCCAATAGGACACAGGTTATCTAGTGTTCCACATGGTCTCAAAAGTATTCTGTTCATCTGAACAATATTATATAACCATCTAAAAGCATCACTCTAAGTGGTATTTCAGCAATTCTGAATGCCAACAAAACTGCATTAGAGGATTGAATGAAATGCCAGCTAAAAGGTGGAAGGTAAGAGGTGTGTCTGACAATGTCCCAGTGTCCCAGAATACACATTCAAGATAGATGAACCCCTTACAACTCAAGTATCATCCATCTCTGTAGTGAAGGAGACAGAACACAAATGGATTTTCCAAGCATGAGAAGGGGTTGGACGTCTGGGAATATCGTATCACAGAAGATGTGAGGAAAATGATTCATTTTGAAGTATTTTTGATTGACTAAGATTTGACCTATTCAGAAATGTAGTGGATCATCCTTCAAAAATATTGTGTAAATGTGTGGCGGGGCGAGGGTTTGGGTGTGTATGTTGATGATGGATAAAGATATAGATGATATAGATAGATATAGAGTGTGTGTGTGTGTATAAAATACTACTGAGTGGATGTGTAGAATTATGCTGCTAATCTTTTAGTAAAAATTCTGCTGTCTGTGGCCTATATTCAGAATATGTCATATTCTGTAAGCTAAGTTAAAGCTAGGGAAACCACATATGGAACGGTCTTTTTCTAAAGATATTAATAACCCAAGCTACAGGGAATGACAAAGATACAGAAACGAAGTTTATATTTTAACAGCTGAACCAAGAGAGCCTCTTAAAAATGAATTGCGGAATTTTTTTTATAAAAATTATTTTTATATGACATTTGAAAGAAACGTATAGCTACAGAGGTCTTAATACTGGGAAACATAAAAGTTACTCCAGAGCACTTGCACTCTTTCAAAGAACACATGACCTCTCATATAAAAGAAATAAATAAATATATTAAGTAAAGAATAATATGCATCTGATTTCAGGAGAAAAATTGCTTTTCCTGTTGAATTAAATTTACTGTGATATTAAAAGACAAGAGTGGATGGGTTTGCATTTTCTCATAATATGGAAAACCCTACATATTTAGAAGCTGCATAGGTTTTATTCTGTATAAGTAAGCAAAGGATGAAAGGATTATAACCATTGCTTTGGGAGTAAAAGATAACAGTAATTTGTATACCACCAATTTCAAGTGACTGTAAATGAGGTTGATTTTAAATAATCCATGAGCATTATCTAGCCATGAGCATTATCTAGCATGTGTGAATGTGTTTAAAGAAAGTTAGTTTAATAAATATCAGATCAACAGCCAAGTGGGATAAATGAATTAGGAAACAGAGGTTTGAGGCTGCACCAGTTCCAGAAAGGGACAGTGACATCTCCAGTTCGCAAGTGATTACAACATCTTGGTGAATACTAAGTTCTGAGGCCCCCTAAAGTTATGAAGAAAACCTGGTTTCTCACCTCATTTAGGGATGATATTCCAACCAGCATTCAAGTGGGAACTGAAAGTATAGGTGGTCTACTTTTCCTTTGTCCTGACTTTATCCACTTTATTGGAACTTGTCCCTCGATGAGCTTTTTAATCATGGAAATAATCAAAATTGCAGTTGCAACTAGGAGAAGAAGCAGTTCAGGCCTGCGAAAGTCATTCAGAAGAGAAAAATAGTGGTAGAGTAGTCTGGGTGCCAAGATATTCAGTGAAGGTAGAACACGACACTCTCTTCTCTCAAGAATGGAAAAAGAGCTGCTTTACTTGGTTTTCTAGAAATTAATTTTCTTCTTTTTTTTTAATAACAAGTTTTATTAATTTTTATGTTTGTTTTGCAGCCAAGTGCTTATAACACATCGTGGAGATAGGGCACTCCATAGAACAAAGCAAAAGATACAGTCATACATATACAATTTAAACTACTTCTTTAAAGGTTCCCTCTCTATTTTATCAATAAAGAAAAGAAAAAAGAAAAAAGAAAAAAAAAACACAAAAACAAAAAACAAAAGCTATCAATCATATTTTCACCCGTTTTCAGGCTTAACCAACTTTCAATTAACCTATTTCAATTTGGTCTTACATAAACATCTAGTATACAATTCGAGCATTCCTAAAATATAAATTGTTTCTCACATATACCTATTATTCCAATTTCAATTCATACTTCTCAATCAGATTATATCTCTTATTCTATTCTATTTCACTTACATATTTTGTAAGTAAACATAAGTTTATATATTTTAAAACCATTACATGTTAGCCTAAAATAATAAAACAATAATTATTTCTATAACTATTATATTTTAATGTTTCTCAACTATATTCTATTTCATATACTCTATCCAATATTTTTATAGATCAATCCAAATCCCTAAAAATTCCTCAATTGTTTCAATTTAGTCCACTTAATACATTGCTAATTACCATTCAATTCTTGTGAGTAAAGAATATCAGTAATATTTCACCAATCTCAATCTAACTCCTTTAGTTTTAGATTTTCCAATTTTCCCTATTGCCATTCCAAACCATAATCAAATCCATAATTTAGATCTAATGTTGACTCAGACCAGAATAACCTTAAAAATCTCAAAAGTATTAGCTCAATCAAAGTCCAAAAGCCCTTTTTACCCATCAGATGAAGTTTTAGCTCTCATTTTTAAATCTAATTCTAGCTTTCTTTTTGTGCCAGGTAGGTTTCCACAGCAGGGCCTCTAGTTCCTCCCATCTTAGTGATTGGCTATAAGCCTTTTCCCACCATTGAGTCCAATCATAATCTTCTTCTCTTTTATCCAGTGTTGTCTGCACTATCATATTGTCAGCATTTTTTGTGCTTCGTGTTTGGAAGTCCATTCCTGTTGCTTTTAAAATTGTAAATGTTTTAGTTGAATTCTGCTTTTGGTCATCAGAAATCTCCATCATTTGCATGTGGGATGTATCCTCTTCCTCATCAATAGATTGTGAATATATTTCATCCATCTCGTTAAGTTGTAGATCTGATTGTGTGTCATAGTCAGTCAAAGTTTGAGCTTCAGTTTTTAATTCTGAAACCTCCTTTTCCCTAAGCGTTCTAATATGTTCTTTAAGTTCCACTCTCATTTCCAAAAAAATTTCTAATATAAGTCCATAATTAATCTGTGAGTAGGATTCCATCCTCTCTTTTTTTTTTAGTGGAAGTTCAGCTTAAAAAATAGATTGCAGCATTATAAAATATAGAATCCAAACCGAAATATATTTCCAAACAGAAATAAAAAAAAGCAAATAGTCAAGTCCAGCACAGAAATAAAAAAAGCAGCAAGAGTCCCAATCAGTAGCAGTCAGTTATTATATTATAGTCCAGTCTGGGCATCACGCCAAAATCAGGGAGTGGGAGTTCAACTGAAGATAGTTACATTGTATCAGTAAAGTTTCTGGGCTTCACGCCAAGTTCAAGGTTGCATTGTAACCAAAACAATCCACATGAGTCCACCCAGAAAACAGGTTTTTTTTTTTAAAGTAGGCAATACTGTTCAGGAGGGGGGGAGGAAAAAAAGCATTCCACCCCCCTCCCTAAAGGTTTTCACCTAAACTGAAGATAAACAAGCCAAGCGAGAGAGTCACAGTAAGGATTTTTTTTCAGGATACCCGAATTCCAACAGCTTATATAAACAAAACAAAACAAAAACAAAATAATTATTTTTCCAAAGCCCGTTTTCCCCAGTGTCCAAACGCTGCTTTCTCAAAATAGGGAAATAGTCCTTAAAGCTGTTAACAGGGAAGTAGATAGATTAACAAGAGGGAAGGAAAGGTCTCACCCGGATCTTCCACGGTGGTTCTTTTTGCTTAGATGTTGCTGTGACTTTCGGCTGGAGCAGCTAAATGATCGGCCATGTTACTGGCCGATCTTTTCCCCGTCAACCCAAAGGTGATTTCTCGGACCGCAGAGGGAGCTACTGCTCCCTCCGTGATCGACGAGTGCCCTCCTCTACGGTGGTTGCCCCTCCAGGGCGACTTTCGACCCTGTCCAGGGTCCACTGGCGGGGGGAAACCGGACGGCAAAGAGAGCAAGTTCTTTGCACGTCCGCTGGCGCTGCAACCAGATCCGGAAGTCTAGAAATTAATTTTCTGATATCTCATGAGCCCTTTCTCCTGAAGAAATTTGTCAGGTTGGAAGGTTTTTTGTTTGTTTGTTTGTTTATATAGCAATAGCACTTAGACTTATATACTGCTTCACAGTGCTTTACCACCCTCTCTAAGCAGTTACAGAGTCAGCATAATTGCCCCCAAAAATCTGGGTCCTCATTTTACCGACCTCGGAAGGATGGAAGATTGAGTCAACCTTGAGCCAGTGAGGATTGAACTGCTGAACTGCTGGCAGCCGACAGTCAGCAGAAATAGCTTACAGTACTGCATTCTAACCACTGTGCCACCATGCAGTGTTTGTTTATATCCCACCTTTATTATTTTTATAAATATCTCAGGTCAGCAAACATACCCAATACTCCTTCCCCCTCCTATTTTTCCCACAACAACAACCCTGGGAGTGGGCTGGCCCGAGAGAGCATGACTGGCCCAAGTTAGCAGGCTTTTACACCTAAGGTAAGACTAGAATTTACAATTTTCTGGTTTCTGGCCTGGAGCCTTAACCACCACACTAAATCTTTTGGATCTGATTGTCTAATTTAAATGATGTGCTTAAAATAGGACTGGGTGCATAGCCCACACACCTGCTCACCTGCTCAGATGTAGGAGTATTTATGCACAGACACGTATATAGGCAGGTAGAGAAACATCCACATATAATTTATCTATTTATTCTTCCAGAGATTATAAAAAATGTTGGCATATTTTCCCCACAAAAGGTCCTTGTTCACCTAGAAAACCTATAGGACAATTGTGCTATTCAGATATTATTTAAACAAATAACCTGAACATATGTGAAAGAACCAAACCAAGGTCATGCATATTGTTTACAATATCCTCTTTCCCCTAAGCGTCCCATAAATCTCTGGTCACAGAATGAAAAAAAAAAGAGTTATTGACTAGATTTATTTAATAGAAGAATAGAAGATATTGCCCAAACAATTTGGGTAATTAAGTTAAGTCTGGAAAACAAAAACAAAAAGAAACCTAGGAGAAGAAATGGAGTCTAATATTAAAGAGTTGTTACAGTTTCTCAGGCCTGTCTACTGTCTGGTTCTGATTAAATCAGAGTTTCTCAACCACTTTAAACTGTGTGGACTTCAACTCCCAGAGTCCCCAGGCAAGCCTGTATCTTAAAGTGCTCAGGTTGAAAAACACTGGATACGATGAATGTATAAACTTTGTTTCTTTCCCCCTTTCATTTCCATGCAAGCTTTTCTCCTGCGTTATCTTGTATTCTTTTCAGAATCATCTCACCATAATAAAAATTCAGTGGTCAGGGTAGGACATTATATATTGCTCTTAAGCTTACATATGTATGCTTATGTGTATATCTTCTTTAGTTCACACAAGGTCACGTTTCGTTCCAAAAGTACAAGATTATATACACAGCTGCACATGCGTTCACACCTGTTGACTTATGACCACAGTTGAGCCTAAAAATTCTATTGTTAAGTGAAACATCTGTTAAATGAATTTTGCCCCCTTTTATGATCTTTCTTGCCACCGCTATTAAGCGAATCGCTGCAGTTAAGTTACTAACACTTTTAAGTGAATCTGGCTTCCCCATTGACTTTGCTTGTCAGGTGATCCCATGACCCCGGGAGACTGCAACCATCCTGAATGTGAGTCAGTTGCCAAACCTTTGAATTTTGATCACATGACCATGGGGATGCCGCAATGGTCGTAAGAGTGAAAAATGGTCATAAGTCACTTTTTCAGTGCCATTGTATCTTTGAAGATCACTAAATGAACTGTTGTAAACCAAGGACCACCTGTATAAGTGTTCCTATAATATGAATGCATAAATGGAAAGGAGATATAGGTTGGCATCTTCACTTTACCCACAGTGCTATGGAGAGCATACACTTTAATTCTGATGATGTGAAGTCCAAACATCTTGATGTTGTGGGATGGGAAACATTTCGTTAGCCCTCCCATCTCTGCCAGAGGATGACAATCCATTATTTGTGAATACCTGAATCGCAGGGGTAGGCAACCTCGGCTCTTTTATGACTCATAGACTTCAACTCCCATGAGCTATGGGAGCTATGCTGACTCAGGAATTCTGAGGAGTTGAAGTCCATGAGTCATAAAAGAGCCGAAGTTGCCTACCCCTGCGCTAGATATATGCAGTGGTGGGATTCAGCCAGTCTGTTGCCCGGGCCCAGAATGGACTTCCAGAAATGGCATCCAGACAGAGAACTGGTTGTTCACATATTTGAATCCCACCACTGGATATATGTCTCCCTTGTACTAGTCATTATAATATTGAAATACAATATCGAAAGCATTGCTATATGTGAAGTTCTACCACAAAAATGAGTTGAAAAACATCACCTGAAATATGCACATATTTTAACGATGCCTTTCCACCTCTAATTTAATTGAGCATCTAACACAAAACAAGTTGTTGTTGTTGTTGTTTTCAAGAGACTTAATAACCCTATAGACCAGAAATGATGAAAACGATGGTATGGAGGGAAAGAGAGATCTAATAATATTAAACAGCGCATTCTGATTTAATTTGGGAGGAGAAAAGGTGTTTTTTTGAGTTGCGGAGCATTTTCAGTAAATTGTGACACAGTGTTTAAGGAAATAAAACGCCACTTATCAATGGCTGCCGGTTATATCACAACTTGATGCTCCATCTGAACAATTTAGTCTGCATTATTGAGCATTTCCTTTTCTCCAGAGGACTTCAACGGGCTTTTTTTTTTTTTTTTATGACAACATAATACTAATTCCAGCTGGCTGGCTCTTCTTTAAATGTTCCATTAGTTCCCCTGATCTTAACTGTAACTACTGAAGCGAATGGAGCCCGGACTCCTGATGCTGTGATCCCACTGTGGCAACCTGCTTAATTCAGGATTGTTTCTAGGGCAGCTTTCATCTTCTAAGAAAGCAGAGGGAATAATTCATATCTATTTGCTTAGTCTGCTGGCCCTCAAATTTAGGACTTTGAAAGAGACTGAGTTGCGTCTGTGATGGACAGCGTACACATTTCAACACAATTTCAACGAGGCAGGCATCGTTCACCGAAAAACGACAACCCAAAGATTAGCATTAAGGGAACCTTTAAGCACATTCTCTTCCAGCTTTCAATAAGCATCTCTTCTCCATTAGGCAACACTTTATTATTTGATATCTTCTACAGTAAAAAGGGGGGGGGGAAGATAAACGTGCAATACAGGTAGTCCTTACAACCATTCATTAGTGATCATTTGAAGTTACAACAGCACTGAAAAAGGTGACTTATGACCGGTTTTCACACTTACAACCATTGTAGCATCCCCCTGGTCACGTGGTCACCATTTCTAACCTTCCCAGCTGGCCTCTGACAAGCAAAGTCAATGGGAGAAGCCAGATTTGTTTAATGACCGATTGATTCACTTAACAACTAGTTTTCAAAAAGTTGTAAAATGGGGCAAAACTTGCTTAACAACTGTCTTGTTTAGCAACAAAAAATTTGAGGCTCAGTTGTGGTCATAAGTCGAAGACTTACCTGTATATTTAAAAAAACAAAAACATTTCTGCAACTATTCAATTTGAAGTGCAAGCATTGCTGGTTGGGATCCCACTCTGTTTTGGAAACAGATGGAATTGATTTTTGAGCATTCTTTTTCCACAGTGGTGATAAAATGCCACTGAACAAGTCAAAGGGCTAAGAAAGACACCCCCACACACACACTTCAGAAAGAGTTAAATATTTGCTTATCATATGGGCATAATTACTGCGAATGATTCTGGCAAGCTAATGCTATTCTTCTCTATTATGGAGTTTATGTTAACTAAACGATGTTCTTGAATGATTTCTTTCTCAAGAAGAAAGCTGTTGATACTTCCGAACAAGATAGTTTCTGAACTTCTCCATAGTTACAAAATATGCAGTGCTAAATAATGCTAATAAAGAAAAAAAAAACCTCCTTTTTATTTTGTATGCATTTAATTTTAAACTCAGAAGCATTGTTCACTCATACTTCATTTACACACACACACACACACACATAGGCACACATACATAGATTTATACATATATATAAAATTATACATCTGTTATGTGTGACATATATAGATATAATTTTATACGCAGACATTTACATGAATATGTGTCTATATGTACATGTCTGTGTGCATAAAAACAACGGCTGAATGCCAGAATGCTCCCCATATAAAAATCCTTTTGAAAAGATGTCTTTTTCTATTTCCTTCCATTTTCGCTATAAAATTTTAGAATGTAAGGTCCAGTAAAGTACCTCATATAACTTGCGTTATATATTCAAGATGGACAGTATTTAATATTTATTTGCTATGTATATGTAGGGATATGGGTCTATATATATGTTGTACATAGTATGTTTAGGTGTGTGTCATGTATGTGTTTCACTTTGAGAGCAGGCAACTAAATTTCATTTTTGATGTGTGCCATTGCGCCCACAATATAAAAATGACAATAAAGGTTATCTTATCTCTTATCTTATCTTATATCCTAATGGGATACCTTAGATTCATAAGCAGTGCATGAAAAGAAAAGAAATGTTTGTCCCAGAATGCCCTGTCAGTTGTAACATACACACTGAAAATTTCACACAATGAAAACTAAATGATAGTAAGTCAATTTACCCACCTCTCAGTTCCAGCATTAATATCTTACCTTAAAGCAGCACATGACAACTTATATCATTTTCAGCACAATTAAAATTTGGGATTTCATGTAGGGATGATCAGTCTTTTCTGTGAAAGGTAGAAGATTGAGATGGAAGAAAACAGTGTCTAGGGTTTGAATCAAAAATAGGAAGGGCAACCTTTCTCTTTTTTGCCACCCATTTGCAGACATACTCTTTTCTTCTTCCAATAGCAATAGCACTTAGATTTATATACTGCTTCATAGTGCTTTACAGCCCTCTGGTTTACAGAGCCAGCCTATTGCCCCCAACAATCTGGATCTTCATTTTACCCATCTTGGAAGGATGGAAGGCTGAGTCAACCTTGAGCCAATGAGAATCGAACTGCTGGCAGTTGGCAGAACTAGCCTGCAACACTGCATTCTAACCACTGCGCCACCATGGCTCCAAGCAACCTGCTACCAAAATGGAACAGAGTACTAGATATTTACTAACTAGATATTTGAGCTGATCATTTGCAGGGATATCTGTGTGTGAAATTAATTGAGGACCACCTGAGTCCATGAGATCTGCCCACTTTGATTTAATCTATTTCCTCTTTTGGCAATAAGAGCCCGTCAATTATATTGCCCCACATTTAAAAATAATTACGTATTGATTGTCATGGGCTATAAATATCCAAAGTAATCTATTATGACAACTGACACATTAGGAAGTCTAAAGATCTAGACCACCTTCTGCTACTGAAATTGTCATATGTATATTTTAAAAAGCCGATACAATTCCAAATGTGATCTTCTATTGGCCTTTGACTTTACAGAATGTTTTGTGAGGTAATATTGTCAACCAGCGGCCTATTGAAAAGGGGTATTAATTCTGACACTAGAGCTATATAATGAAAACCTTGTTTCAAATCTTCCCCCAGCTGTCCATCTTAGAAGATAGACATGGGTAAGTCATACTCTTTCAGACTAACCAGCCTATAAAGAGCCATGGTGGCACAGTGGTTAGAATGCAGTCATCATCATTTTAGCCATTGTCTATCCACTGCCAATATGGTCCTGAGCTTTCTTTTACCAACTGGGCCCACAATACTTGCTGAGGTTGTCAATCCATCTTGTTTTAGGTCTCTTTCGTGGATGCTTTTTATTGAGTGGGTTCCATTCTATGACTGCCTTGGTCTATCTGCCATCAATTCTTCTTGCTATGTGACCAGCCCAAAATAGAATGCAGTATTGCACGCTAATTCTGCCAACTGTCAGCAGTTCGATCCTGACAGGATCAAGGTTGTCTCAGCCTTCCATCCTTCTAAGATCAGTAAAATGAGGACCCAGATTGTTGGAGGCAATATAGTCAGTTAACTGCTTAGAGAGGGCTGTAAAGCACTGTGAAGCGGTATATAAATCTAAGTGCTTAGTGCTATTAGAATTATTGCCAAAATAAATTGCACCATACGCTTGTTGGTTGCATTCAATGATAAAGATCCAAAGAATTTCCAACTAGGTCATGTTTCCTCTTGTATCACTTGATTTTCTGCCCACCTGACTGTTGTGATAGTTATCATAAACTCAAACCATGCAAATTGTGGCAAATAGTATGAAGAAACAAGTTTCTTAATAGGAAGGGGGGATCCTTTACAATGTCTTTATTCATTTTTTAAAGTGCTATTACTTAGACATTACCCTGCCCTCAAACAGTTTATGGGGAAGAAAATAAAAATACAAAACTCTCAAAAAGGCCATACAGTTCTAATGAAGTAAACAGTTGTAACAAACTAAAAATGGTACCAATCGGTATCTACGTGTTTGTATATGAACAAAATACAGACCACTGTACATCATGTCTTGAGTGGATGCATTATATATTTGCTTTCATACGATACAAATAAAAGGGAGAGTAATTTGTAATCAGGTCGCATATGATGTATCCTGAAGCAGATCCTCATCTGAGATGTAAAACGACTCTCTCTTTATTGCTCGTGTCAGTGTAATCAATAAATAACAACCCTGGTGACATGTAAACAGACAGTTTTAGAACAATGAAAAGAATCCCCATCAGCAGAAAAACAGAAAGGCCACAACCTCCTGGGAACTTTTCCCGTGCAAACCCTGTCCCCGAGCAATCGTTGAAGGTGGATTTGAAATTTTATATCATAAAAATGTTCTGTTCACTTCCTTTATTTTATTAGGCTTAAATGGGAAAGTAGCACTGAGGATATGAGGCACGTGAATTGCTTTGGGTGTTTCATGGATGTAACACAAGAATATGAAGGTAATTTGTGTCGTGAGGTCCTTTTTTTTCAAAGGACCATCACATATCCTGATGGAGAAGATAGTGCCTTCTCCAGACTTGTGTTACAACCTTTAGAGAGGCCCGTGTAAAAAAGATCTTCTCCATGGCTTTATGACTGAAACATATGATGCCAACAGGCTGGCTTGTTTTCTTCTGTTTATATCCATTTGAAAGGGAGGCAGGCTCTCCACAAGTGTATTCATTATACAGGTAGTCCTCAACTTACAACCACAATTGAGTCCCGAACTTATGTTGCTAAGTGAGAAATCTGTTAAGTGGGGCTTGCCCCATTTTACAACTTTTCGTGCCACATTTGCTAAGTGAATCACTGCAGTTGTTGAATTAGTAACGTGCTTGTTAAGTGAATCTGGTTTCCCCATTGACTTTGCTTGTCAGAAGGTCGCAAAAGGGATCACGTGACCACAGGACATTGCAAATGTCCTAAATGTGAGTTGGTGGTCAAGTCTATGAATGTAAATCACGTGACCCTGGGATGCCGCAACGGTCATAAGTATGAAAAATGGTCATAAGTCACTTTTTCCAGCGCTGTTGTAACTTTGAACGGTCAGTAAATGAACTGTCATTAGTTGAGGATTACAAAGATATGAAAAACGCAGCAGCAGATATCAACAAACACAGCACTGTATCAGCTAAGAAAAGCGTCAATCAATGTCTTTGCTTGTTCATTGACTATTAAGAGTGGCGATGATGTTGAATGCAAAGCTGATCCGACTTCTGATTACTGACCTATCAGTGGAGGCACACTCCTAAGTGAGCCCTGGGACTGCATAATATAATATAGATGCATCTTGATTGAGTAGAAGAACATAATTCAATTGAAGAGTTCTGCTGACATAAGAGCAGAGTACAAGTGATTTATAAAGAGCAACCAAAACCTGGGCTTGATATTCTACTCAGGAACACGTATGCGATATGCATGATTAATTCTAAAGGGAAAAATCGATGGAGGAGAAAAATGGCTCAAGAAAACAACACAAACAGGGAGACGTTGGGTTTTTAATATCTTGATCTACCGTCAGCTAACCTCATGGACCTAAATTTCTTGCAGTGAGAACTGGTAATGATGCCCCAATAGTAGTAAGAGGAGGAGGAGGAGGAGGAGAAGGGAAAGCAGGAAAAAGGGAAGCAGCAGCAGCAGCAAAAACTAGCTGAAAAGCAGAAAATACCTTTTTCATATTCCTTTACAGCTTCAGCTTTGACAATATATATGCTACTTACTCGCAATGCCACAGTGACGAGTAGAAGAAATTTAATTCAAATGCTTGCAGTTGCAGATGTTTCTGGATAGGAGGAGGGGATGCCTTTATTAATCATAGCGCTGAGTGGTGCTTTGGATGCAAAAGCATAAAGGAACTCCAGGGCATAGAGGTGAGCAAGCATAGGACCCGTCTCCAAATCCTCAAAGCAATCAGCAGGGAAAGGGAAAGACACAACATTACACAACTGATGTAAGTTACATGCTTTGGATCATGATATGCCCTCCTTCTGAAAACAAGCCTGCAGCTTTCCCCAAAATTCCTTGGTTTTCCTCTGCCATGTGATCCCTGGGAGAAAAAAAAAAGGATCTGCGTTTAAGGCATTACAGTCAAGTGCTACATACATGCCTCTATTGTCAGCAACCAGAACCACTCATGAAGAGTCTCAACAGAGAACAGAACAGAATAGCAGAGTTGGAAGGGACCTTGAAAGTCTTCTAGTCCAGCATTCCCCAACTTTTCTGGCTTTGCGGACCGGCGGGAGGAGGGGGAAAGGGGATGGTTCTGCATGAGTGGTGGGTGAGCGCATGTGCATGCAGCTCCATTTGTGCAAGTGGCAGGCCCATGCACCCGCTGCTCACATAAATGGAGCTGATCACGTGCACTTGCCTGCTGCTTCTGTGGCCCAGTTCCAAATGGGACACGGCCCAGTACTGGGTTGCTGCCCAGGGATTGGGGACACCTGTTTTAATCCAACCCCCTGCTCAAGCAGGAGACCCTACCTAAACCACTCCAGACAAGTAGCTGCCCAGCTTCTTCTTAAGTGCCTCCAGTGTTAGAGCACCCACAACTTCTGGAGGCAAGTCGTTCCACTGATTAATTTTTCTCACTGTCAGGAAATTTCTCCTTAGTTCTAGGTTGGTTCTCTCCTTAATTAGTTTCAATCCATTGCTTCTTGTCCTGCCTTCAGGTGCTTTGGAGAATAGCTTGACCCCCTTTAGAATTTGCCAGTGTTACATTCAAAAGCCATTAATGAAAGGAAACACCCCCTTGCCATACAGACGTAAACCATGGTGTGCGGTTTGAAGGCCATTAGAGACCTATAGGAAGGCTCAGTTCATTCTAACTTCTTCTTTCACCAGTGAATTCTTTCACCCCTGGATTCTATCATCAACTGTTAGACAGTTGCAAACCCTCTATTGCAGGATACTTATACAATTTAACACTAAGCAAAGGTTGATGGGCCTTTATTGCTAGTCAACTATGTTACAAGAATCTCACCAGACTGACTTGGTAACAGCACGATAAATTTCAAGGATTCTGGGGGAGACCCAGCCTGTGTCACTAACTGCAGTGCAAGGACTCTAAGCTTGAGCCCCTCTTGATCCTGCCTTCCAGTCTAGCTAGAAATTCCACCATACTTGTGTACCTCAAAGTACCTTTTGTGTTCAAGTTCAAAGAGCTGCATAGCTTTAGATCCTTAGTTCATGGTGGTCATTGCCTCTGTAACAGTGGTGGGAAGACCTCCTCAAGAGCTTCTGCCGTTCAAAGGAGATTATTCTGGAGCACCAAGGCCACAAACTTGACTCAGCAGATGGCAGCACTTGATCAATTTGGCTGTCAGAAGAAATCAGCATTCTCTTTACATCTGACAAAGTCCTTCAGGGAGCAAGAGAGGACTAAGAATACCTAATTTTCCCATGTCATTCTGGGAAATGAAGGTGTTTGGGAAAGGATCAATGTAACTGGTGTTTGCAGAGTAAAATAACCTGACATTATGAAATTTAAAGACACCATTGATTTTTTTTAACGGCTTGAATCAAACTGATTAGTTTGGATATACCAAGCTAGAAGATTTATTACGTGATTTGTAAAGAGATCAAGAACTCAGCAAAAGTCAGGGTTTCTAGTTTAAGCCTACAGTGGATATAATTAGACCTACATGCTTTTCATCTTACCCAAGCTATATCTCAGTAAATATCTAATCTTATATTTCTGGCTCCCTTAAACTCAATATTGTAAAATAAAATGGATGAAGCCAGTAATTACATTTTCAAAAATGTACCTAGGAGCTATACACCATATGGATTTCTATATTTCTTCACTCTTAGCAATAAAATGGGATGCAGAGTTCAAAATCCCTATGGAACTGTATCAGAATGAAAGAATGAAATATGTTTGGATAGCTTCATACTAGTTACCCAATTCTTCTCGCATCTTAATTACAATAAAATAGAAAGCAGGGAGGCCGTTACAAGTATATGTTGCTAAAACTACAAACAATAATCTAACTAAAGAATATCAGAAGCATTTACAGGAACAGCTAGCGATTCTATACTGTGTGTGTGTGTGTGTGTGTGTTTGTGTGTGTTTGTGTGAGCATGCGCGCACGCACATGTGTGCACTCCTAACAGCTGATCTATATCCAGAAGGATTTTGTAAACTAAGGAAGCAATACTCTAGACACTTTAGATACTTGGGGGGGGGGGGTTGTCTTATTTAGCTCACATGATTTATAACACCTAAGCTAAGGTGATATCAAAAATTATTTTTCCATAATATATATCTAAATCAGCATGAATCGTTCTTGTTTTCTTATGTTATTACCTCACTCTTCAAATGTGCTAGGTTTTTTTGATATTTTTTTAAAGAATAAACATTTTAAAAAATCATTTATTATCATCATTTCTATCACAAGGAGCTTCTGTATCTAACTTTCCCTGACATATGCAATTGCGTTGCTCAGGATTCTATTTTTAACGGTATAAGTTTCCCTGAAGTTCCCTACCACATTTCCCAGAAACAGGCTTTTAAATATAACTTTGTCTCCTCCTCCTCCTCCTCCTCCTCCTCCTCCTCCTCCTCCTCCTCCTCCTTATTCTTGAACATGGTTTCATACAGGGAGATGGACAATTTTAGAATCTGATAAATAAATAAAATGTTCTCTTTTAGACACATCTCTCGCAAATGAATGGTTCCTTTCTGTGTATATTTGATGAATGAAAGATGGCGACTGGTGGATTCCATTCAGAAATGCTATTGCCATTCTAACAGAATCAGCAGCTCTTGGCAATCTGCTCCCATCAAAACCTGTCACAGATCTCTTTTGTATTTCTGTCTTCTAATTCTGCAGGCTTTATTTTTGCAATGCTCGTTTTCACCTAAAAAGTCAGAAAATTGATATAAAATCCACGTTTTATGATAAATGCTTATAAAAATATGTCATATATATTTTTGAAAGAGCGTTTGTAATACCTCCTGTGTCTCTTGTTTCTTTTATTTTCCTCTCCTACTTTTTTTTTGTTATTTTTTTTTTGTGATTTGGATTGTATCTTGTTTTAATTCTATTCTTGATGTTATTATGCTGTCACCACTGAGAGTTGTAGGATTGTGGCAGGCTAAAAATCAATCAATCAATCAATCAAATAAATAAATAAATAAGAGAGTCTGTGTATAGACACACATAAATAAATATGTGCCCTGTTAGAACAAAAGAATGAATGTAGAGGCCCACTAATCTAGCTCTTACATCTCAAGCAATACATATCAGTGAAATAGTCCTTCAGACAGTCTAGCTTTAAAGGTTAATACCAACATCTTAAATTGACTTAGAAATAAATAGGCAGCTTTTGTAATTGGTACAGAATAGGGTACTGTGATCAGAATACTTGCTGGCATCGCTTAGGACAGCACAATCTCACAGCTAGATCTGTGTTGCCATCCAGATCATTTGATTTTCCCATCTACATTGTCCTGTTGTCTAAAGGAAGTTTCACTTTCTTTGTCTTCATCCATTACAAAATCGTCTCTATCTATTTAGAATAGAATAGAGCTGGAAGGGACCTTGGAGGTCTTCTAGTCAAGCCCCCTGCTCAAGCAGGAGAACCTGTACCATTGCAGACAAGTGACTGTCTAGCCTCTTTTTAAAAATCTCCAGTGATGGAGCGCCCATGATTTCTGGGAGCAAGCTATTCCACTGGTTAATTGTCCTCACTGTCAGGAAGTTTCTCCTTAATTCCAGGTTGCTTCTCTCTTTGATCAGTTTCCAACCATGGTTTTTGTCCTACCTCTGGTGCTTTGGAGAATAAGACCCCCTCGTCTTTGTGGCAGCCCCTGAAATACTGGAATACTGCTATCATGTCTCCCCTATTTCTTCTTTTCTTTAGGATTGATTTAGGATTTCCAACCATTTCCTTTGGATTAGAATATAATCTTCATATTTACTGACAGATCAGCCGACATGTTGGTAATTCATAATTCACCTAAAGGCCTCAAGTAGATGTTCAAAACAAGGTGATAGCTTGAGGAAACAACATAGAAAGTAATTAAATTAAAATTACTATATAGTTTAAAACTAAACTTTTATTAGAAAACAGATACAGGAGTTCTATAAAGGCAGCCAGATCTAATTATTCAGCCACTTTGGAGGGTAGGTTGAAGAATGTCCAAGATACAATCCAACCTGTTTATCCTGTATAGAATGGCCTGGCCAACATTTACCTAATCCGCCATTCAAATCAGTTTCAGATCAAATCAAATCAAATAATTCATTACAGGTCAGCTACTCAGATTAAGTCAGATTTATTAAATTAAGCTGTTGGTTTGAGCTCCAAGCTTGGCAGTTTGGTTGCAAACATCTCGTCACCATTCGAGGAGACATCATCAGTGTGCTTTGAATTGTGCTCGTCTGTCAGAGCACTGACCTTTAAATACCTATGTATGTGATGCAAATTGGTATGAATGTTATTTGTTTGGATATTTCTGAGTCACGGTCTGGTTGGATGGTTGTTGTTGCTGGGCCGCAGTCTTTGATGTTAAGTATCATCTGTGTGATGCAAATTAGTGGTATTGTTCTTTCTTCGGGTGCTTCTAAGTCATGGTATGGGTTTTGGTTTTGGACCTACAAAATAAAATGTACAAAAATAAGGAATACAAGGTGAAAAATGTACAATCATGCTTGCATTATTTTGCTATCAACAATTGAATAAGAGTCCATGTTTCAGTGAACCAGTATTATCTTTACAAGAGCAGAGCCTTCATGCATATAGGATTCTACGAACATAAAATCCAAAACCAAGATAGCTGCTTTTGGAAAGAAATGGACTAGTATAACTGGAGCCTAGTTAGTTCCTTGTTACCTGGGATATATGAATCAGGTTTAGTTGTCTCTATGCTTAGGAATCAGTTCTATAAAAACAGGTCCTTGGTTTCCACATTTCAAGAGAGTTCTTTAAAGCAGGGGTCCACCACCCCCTGTCCGTGGACCAGTACCGGTCCGTGGCATGCCAGCAACCAGTCCGCACAAACAAGCAAAGCCCCATCCGCAAGATGCAGGCAGCACACAAAACCACGCACTTTCCTGTCCGTAGAAAAACCTCTCTCCACGGAACCGGTCCCTGGTGCCCAAAAGGTTGGGGACCTCTGCTTTAAAGGCAACAACTTGTGCCAATGCCATCAAGCAGCTAGCAAATCATAGCTACCCAGGTTCCTTAATTCCAATCACCAAGGCACAGGTGGCCCTCAACTTACAACCACAATTGGGATCAGAATTTCCATTGCTAAGCAAATCACAACCAATTTTACACAAAAAATTTTTTTGCCAAGGTTGTTAAACGAATCACTAGAGTTGTTAAGTGAATCACATGGCTGTTAAGCTAATCCAGTTTCCTCCATTGACTTTGCTTGTCAGAAGTCGACTGGGAAGGTTGCAAATAGGTGGTTGTAACCATTGTAAATACATGACTTTGTTTCCAGCACCTTCACCTTCCTGATAGCCCTCCTCTGAACTTACTTTGAATTCAATTTCCCAATGTCCTTTTCAGACCATGGTCTAAAGTTCAAATGAAACTTTGATTTGAAGTTACTTTTAGTCTTAAGGAGGTGAGCTGACCTAGTCTGCCTTGTGTTAGGACCTCTATCTCTTAACAGCCTAACTCATATGCATTGTAAGCTACAATGGAAGTAAAAGCAGGTGTTTTTTCTGATCTAGTTGGAAATTCTACAATCTCACACCTGCAATCAGGACACAAATATTGTGTGCTGTGATATTCAGAACAAAACCCTGGATATCAAATTCTTTCATTGAAATAGAATTAATCTCAAAACAAAATCTGTCTAAGAGAAGCTATGATTCTATGAAATAAAAGCAAATCATAAAAGCAGGTGGATTTTTCCAGTGCAAAATATGTAGCCTTTCTTACTTACTAGGAAGGAATCCTGCTTGAAGGCATCACAGCATACATTTGATTCAACATGTAAATTTTTAAAAGAATAAAGAAGTAACCCATTTCCACCCTGGTAACGGAACTGACCTTTTAGATGTGATGGAAGAATATAATACGTAACTTTCAGCCAATAGCAGTTCTAATATTTATCAAGGGCACTGTCATCTAATGCTTTCTCCCTTATTGCTTACTTTGTCTTGAGAAAGAAGTATAATAATTTTTACTCCTAATATGTTGTTTTACTACTTTGACCTTTTTGTATTTCATAGTTTGACTGGGAAACATATAAACTCCATTTCTCATTGACTCATTGAAAAGTAAACAGAGACAGGGATGAAAGAGACAACACACGAAAAAAAATTGTCAAAAGGTCAAAATAGAAGGATGTCTCAGCATTGCTTTTTAAATATATGTCCCGGGGCAAAATCTGGCAATCCATTCCAATAAAAACCACTGTTAACTTTAGCAAAGGAAAATATTAACCTGTTGTGAAACAATTTAAACCAGCAAAAAGATTGCTTATTTTGAATCAGGATAACACAGCCTGTGACCCAAGAATATAAATATAGCTTGGCAACCTTCTATAATGGCCCACAAAGCTCACAGAGAAGGACAATAATCACACAGGGACAATTTTGAGAATTTATACATAATACATTCAGGTATACACAGATACATGAGACTGGGAGAGCCTGAGAATCTTATCAAAAAGAGTTGGTTGTGTTGTTTTCTTTAGAACTGTGGTCCATGTTAGGGCGATACAAATCCAATACTAGTTATGAGAGGTTGGGGTAAATATACATTCACTGGAGGTAAAAGAAATAGAAGGACCTATGTTGATTGTAAGAAGTCTGTGAAAATCTATTTGTAATAAGCTGCTTCACCACACTGCAGAAGGCAGAGTTGTAAAGCCAGTGGACAAAAACATTAAGAGTGTGCAGTGCTTGCTTGGATACCGCAATCTGATGAGATGGGATGATTGGGTTCCTTGACTGAAAGTATCACTCTGATTATACACAGACTCCCAGTGGTGACCTCAAATGCAGCTTTGGATGGATTGCAATGCAGAGAGTAAGCTACTGTCATCTTTGAAAATGTTGTGGAAGTAAACAGGACAAGTAGTTGGCCTAGTTTGAAGACCGTAGTGTAATACAGTATGTCATTTTTCTGATTCAGATTCCTAAAGCAAGAATGAAGGAGAAAGAAGTACCAATGTTGGCCTCTCTCAAATGATGTATTATGAAGGACCTCACAAATGCCCCCACATATATGCCCATTCTTCCTTTCTTCTATATGGATGAGATGGTGTATGAAAGGAGGAAGAACTTGTGACTCCAGGCATTACTGAATTGTAGTGATTATAGTGCTCGCCAATCTTCAAAAAAAAAAGATTTGTAAGTTTTAATTCATCAAGATCTGGAAGATCTTTGCATAAATGCTGGATGTCAGAGAGAGACTGGTAGAGCAAAGGGGAGGAGTCAAGCAGGGAATTAGTTTAGAATCTCTATGTCATCACAAGAAGACAAAGTCCAACCCCCTTGGAATACCATTGAACCTTATCTAATTTTACTCTACTCTTAGTCTAGTTTTACTCAGATGTAAACCATTAGTTTGGGAAGATTCCTGTGTATAGGCTTGAGCAATAAAGCAGTAAATTAAATCCTTTACATGTGGACCTGGTTGTTCGTGACTAATACTGCTGCATTATATGGCTTTAAGAAAATCCACTATTTTAAGGATGGGATTTGCTCTCACAACAAAGAATGGTCACTCACTCTAAAATTCCATTCTTCAAAACATGCCCTTAGTGAGACAGATAGAGGAGCAATTAGAGAGCGTGATACATGGAGGAGGCAATATATTTATACATTTATTGATTTTACAGTATTTATAAATTGAACCAAACTTCAATTCCTAGGCAGTAATCTGTAATCAATAAAGTTATTGCGTCTGCCCCAAAGGGAAGGACCAGACCCAGGCAGTTAATAACAAGGATGGAGATTCAGGCTAGACACTAAAAGGAGCTACCTAACTGTACAGGAATTCTGTATGTGTGTGTGTGTGTGTGTGTGTTTATAGGATATATACCAGCTTTCTAATTCATGCATCTTTTTACATCAAATGGATGTGGAAGCTTCAGAAAGCTCATACTTGATTACCAGAATTAACCTGGCAATTATTTTACTCTGGTCTTTTAGTACAGAGATCCCCAATCTTTGTGGCTTGGCGGGCCAATGGGTGGGGGAGAGAGGGGAACAGGGCCGCTTGGTGGCCCAATGGGGGGGGGAGAGGGGAACAGGGCCGCGTGATCGGTGGGCTGGTGCGCACACTCTCAGCTCAGCTCACACAAGAGAGAAGAGAAGCCTTTGGGATGCAGTTTCGCATCCTTCAGGCTTCTCCAGGCCAAAAGGTTTTGCAAAAGGATGGAAGGCCTGAAGCAGTGCGAGATTGCTCCCCTGAAGTCTTTCCTCCATTTGCAAAAGCTTTTGGCTTTTTGGAGAAGCTTTTGGGGGTGTGGTCTCTGAGGCTCCCTGACACTCCAAAAGTAGATTGGGTGTCCTGTGTAGGCAGCCTTGGTGAGTCAGTGAAGCTGAGCAGGGCACGCTTGTCCCACTCAGCTTCTGCTTTCACCGCTCCACTTTTGGAGCATCAGGAGCAGGCGGCTTGGCAACCCAGCTTGGGGGGGGGGGAGAAGGGAACTGAGCCGCATGAGCAATGGGCTGACGTGCCTGCACAAGCACGCAGCTCCACTCACGCAAGAAGGCTTTGGGGTGCCTCTCGCACTGCCCGATTCTGAATAGGCCACAGCCTGGTAGTGGGCTGCGGCCCGGGGGTTGGGGACCCCTACTTTAGTAAACAAAATATGGTGACTCTGCTTAGAAAGATAACAAAATTAAAGCCAATAATGAACTGCCTTAAGAGAGTTTCAAAACTGACCCTGAAATATACTAAGAAAATTGCACATTTTTAAAGAATTCTTCTGCCAACTAGGTTAGATGTTTATTACCTTAAAGCAGAACTATAAAAATAAAGAATTATACAGTGAAAGGAATTTTAGGTCTGCTAGTCAAAGATGGGAAAGAATTCTACTGAGTCTGCAAGAGAAGAGCAATAAGTGTGATTTGACCTTGGGCAAGCTTAAGAATTTCCTTTTACTTTCAGGATTCTTCCTGCTGCTGCCAGCACTATACAACTGTGCCATTAACCAGTGCATTTCCTGAAAACACATCGTAGTTTTGGACTGACAGGCTTTTTTTTTTCCTGTCTGGAAGATTCAGGGTTTTAAAAAAGCAGTTGTTGTTGTTAAGGTAATGATGTTTGCATGCTTTATTGCTTTTTATTTTTTTTTTCATTCTGCTGAATATAAACACAGTTGAGTCTGGGGGCAGAGTTGTTTGACTGTAATATTGCATGCCTGGCTGCAGAAAGAAAGAGGGGTGAGGGGAATTGACTGCCAGAATCTATTACTTGAACTTGCTAAGTAGGTTGAGCCAGTGGTCCATGCTAGCTTCAAGCTGCCATCCAAACCGAGGGAAAATTAGGCAAGGCGGTGATTTTTACTTCTATAGGATTTCTTGAAAGAGATTTGTTGTTCCTGTGTTGACATTTAGACCATTAAAATATGATAATGTCATCACTCAGCTGTCATCTTTCAGAACATGTATTATCATGCACATTTCATAACTCTCCACTCCCTCTTTGTCCCTTCACATGGATATTTGTTCCATGGACTAGGTGTACTAATAGAAAGAACATTAGTAGAGTACTGTGTTTCATTTTGTGTTAACGTGTATGGAATTTAAAGGTTTGTTTTAGAAACTGAAATCCCCACTGAAATGGACTCTGAGTTGTGTGCAAAACTAAAAAAAAATGCATAAAAAAACAGATGAAACATCATGCACGGATAGACAGAGAAAAGAAGGGAAGAAGGAGATTTATTCCTTAATTTTTTTTAAAGGAAAAAAAAACACACCAAGATTGCTTTTTAGGCAATTTTCTGAAACTTGTGAGCATGGACTGCCAATCCATATTCCCTTGTGAACCAGAGAAAAAATAAGGGAGCAAAATCCATTTTCCCTTTATTTGAATGCTCAACAGTGTTTTTAATTGCCCGCATCAACCCCACGGATTACAAAAAAGTTGAGACACGCTGAGTTCTTTTGGAACTGAAACTTGAGCTGGAATAAGAATAGGAATTGGAACCTGGCCTGATTGGGATGCTCCAATAGAATAAGGATATTTGGTCCCAAGCTCAAAATGAAACACATTTTCCATTCCATACATAAGTCTTCTTATCATCCATTTAGATTCTGATCTTTTGAATTACCCGGCTTGGAATTCTAACTTAAGGCTGGGCAACTGGCAATAACTACTGCTTCTCTGTGGTATGAACTTCATAGAAAGCCTCTATCAGTTCTAGAAACTAGCAGAATAGATCCACTGTCCAGCTTGTTCGCTGATCTTTTAAAATATGGTCTTCTTCCCAAGACACATTCATATTTTGCTTTAAGAAACTACCCACTTATCAGTCTTTCTCTCAAGTCACAAAGCCTGAGAAGCTCTAATGGGCAAATGAAATTAAGATGCAAAGCTTACATAGTATTTTTAAGTTAGTCCAGGTAATTAATGCTGCCCTTAGGCAAGTTTTGTTTTATGTGGCCAGCAATTACATTTATGAAAAGACAAGAAAAATGCCCGGCCTGGCCTGGACAACAGGAGGAGAGTAAGCAATTCTGGAAGCACCATCTTTTCCTAGATGTTTAACAACCAGATTTACTACAAGCAATAAAAGTAGTCTCTCTCTCCTTCTCATTTTATTCTTACTTCAGAGTATAGCTGTGGGCTTCGTGCAGTGAAGTTCCAGCCTTAGCCCTCCCTAAATTTAATTTAACTTGTGGCAAGGAGTAACCAAAATGGTAAGGCTTCCATACCCTTTTATTTACTTCTTAATCTCTTAGTTAAGAGTGAATGTACAAAACCTATCTAAGCTATTTGTTGTTACGCTGGAGTATTTTTTTTGTCATATTCTAAGAACAATATGTAAGTCTGATTATTTTTTTTAAAAAAGTAATTGAACTGTTTGGCCAGATCATTTTTATAACACCTACCCTTTACAATAATTGACAAACACATGCATATAATGGGACTTACCGCAACTTTCTCCTCTTTCCTAAGGACATCCATCCAGCAGGATTAAGAAGGGCCTTCTCCATGGTGGCTCCTTCAATGTGGAACATCATCCCCATGGAGATAAGATTGGCACCCACTTTGGCACTCTTTCGCAAGATCCCAGAGTAGGACGGAGCCCATCAAATGGCTCAATTGATTGTTGTCACCAGGGAGGTGGGGGAATTATTGCTTTTTTATTGTTTTTATGTTTTATGTAAGCCATCCTGAGTCACTGAGAGTGAGTTGGACAGCCATATAAATTTTATTAAATAAATAAACATAAGCTTGCACTGAGTTTTAGCACATATGATGGCCTGTCTGCTAAAATGAAGCAAGGCTACAGCATGCATTTGAAAGAAAACTAGGATGCCTGTAATTGTGGAGTCTGTCTGCCAAGAACAAAGAATGTTTATTCACAGAGAATATGCACGGGTAACGCTACTAACAATTCTAGGTGGTTAGAGGACTGATAACAGTAACAAAGAGTTAGACATCCTGCATACCTCAGCTATAAGTTAGAAATAGGGATGGCCTGGAGCAAATAGAATGTGTATTAGATAACTTCTGGAACATTCATTAGCCAAAGTTTAGGAATAGGGATGAGACCAATAGGACAATTGTAAGATCATTACTAAAATGTTTAGTAGATTATTTGTTTTATATATCCCGCTTTATCCCATCTTCCGCTTTAGTGAACATATATAAAACTTTCTTAATTCTATTGTTCGAGGTTCCTTGGCATTTTCTAGCCAGGACCCCTTTTCTTGGAACACTTCAATAAAGGGAAACAAAAGCTGCACCTCCTGTCTGGTGTTCTTCATCGGCTTCGGCCCCAGGCTCAGACCCGAACTGGGAACAACACATGTGTTATGCAACAGTTTCACAAGTCACTCAGATTCAAATGCATCTCTTCCAATTGGGTTTGGTCTCCCTTCCTGCTCTCAGTCATAAGAGGTGGTCTAGGAGAAGAGCCTTTTCTGCCATGTGCCCCCCCCCCAAATATATTATTGCATGAGGCAAGAATTGCCACCACCTTTTTGATTTTCAGGAAGGGCCTTAAAACCTGGCCCCGCTGGTTGGCTTGGGGCCCCGATACAGTCCTGCTATGCTGGAGGTGGTTGGTGGAATGATAGATCCAACTCCTGTACTGTTTGTGCTCTTGGCTTTTAGTCCTTATTTGTTAATTTTAATGCTTTTATGTTTACGATTTTATCACATTGTAAGCCACCCAGAGTCACTTTGGGTGGCATATAAATTTAATCAACAAACAAACCAATAACATACAGCCAGAGCAGTTAAACCTAGAATCACAACTGGCCAGACCAAGATTTAAAGCTACCTTCTACCTCAGAGGGTTATTGTTATCAGAGGAAAACAATCAGGAGTGCTCTGTATCTCTCGAGCATCTGGCAGAAAAGGCAAGCTAGAAACCTGACAAATAAAATGAATAAAATAATCTTGATTTCTTGATGTAGTGGAGCATGGCAGTTCAAATGTCTTTCACATTCCTAAATAAGTTTTGGCATAGTAGAGTAAATATGATGCCAGATTCCATATGAATATTTTATACCGTAAGATATTTCTTCATGTTGGAAGAAATAACCAGCCAAAACTGGAAAACTCCTTGATGATCTAATGTTATTTACCCTCCTCCTCCTGTCATTCATATAATCCAAAAGGAATTTTTGAGCTGACTTTGGGAATGTTACAAGAGAGCTAGTAAGGGAGGAATGGAGGAGCAAATAATTAAGAGAGGCCTTGGGAAAGAGATTATCCAGTCCTGAGATAGAAGCAAGAATGCTCAGAAAAATCCCTTCCAGCTGACCTACCTCAAAGGGCTGATGTCAGTCTTTACAGACACAGTAGGGATAAGAGGAATGGCCTTCATTGCAAAAAGGTACAATTACAAAATCTTGAAAGCTTGTCCAAGTTTTTCTTTTACTTCAACTTATACTAAAGAAATTCAAGAAAATGTTATTTTGAGTTCCTTTCTCACTCTTCCTGCTAGCTCTTGATAATCCCTTCTCCAACTGCTTCCTTAACAGCTTGCCCCTCCTTTCCTCTCTTAATAGGAATAGCTCTTTCATAACTTTCCAAGTTCAACTCTAAATTCCTGTATAAGCACTTTGCTCCAAAGAACCACAATATAAAATTCAGCCTTGAAGAGCTAAATTTAGCTATGAGTAAATAACAAGGATTTGTTAGCCTAAATTCAGGCATAAGGATGTCTGATTTACATGCATATTCATATTTACTCATAAACGAACAAACACATAGAATCATTGGGTTGGAAGGGACTTTAGACCCTAATGCAACCGTCTGCCCAAGGTGGGAGACCTTAACTATCCTGATAAATGGCTGTCCAATCTTTTCTTGAAGATCTCCAGCTTCAGCCAGCTGCACTTTTTTTACCTTGACTTGACAGCATCATAAATCTTGTGGCACTGAATAATAGATTTTAAGCAATGGAAGATTTGGGGAGTGGGCAGAGACCTTTATTTGCACCCAGAACTGAAAAAACCCTGGTAGAAATAGAATGCAGCTCATTAATCAAAGCACGCAAAGCCAGATTAGGACTTATGGTCCTGGGTGATCCAGGTAGCAAGATCACTATGGTGCATCCTGCAGCCAGCTTGGAAAAGGCTGACCCCAGATCAGTGATTCTCAACCACCCCTAAATGCCCTGAAAATCATGTTACATCATCGTGCCAGAATCACTCCCGCACACCATTTTGTAACAATTGGAGGGGACTTGGACTATAAGTCTATCTTCAATAATAATGATGTCAAAAGTTTGCGTAAATGTATGTGTGTGTCCAAAATGGACCCATTTTTCACCGTCGATGAAGGACCCTACACTTATTCAAGTATGAAATGGATACCATAGCACACAATGCATGCACAAATACGTATCAAATTTTATTTAAGTAAATAAATACAGGCAGTCCTCATTCAATGAGAGTCAGTCAGCTTTTCAAAGTTACAATGATGCCGAGTGCAAAGACTTATGTCCGATTGTCGTTGTTGCAGCTCTGGCAGAATCCCTGTGGTCACATGATTGCAATTTGGATGCTTGGCAATCAGCTTACAGTTAAGACAATCATGCTTATATGATTGTAATTTGTAACTTTTACTGCCGGCTTCTGATAAACAAAGTCAATGAAGCTGGTAGAAAGTTGGAAATGGTGATCACATGGTGTCATGCTTAACAGCCACAAGGGCTTTGCCCAATGATGGCGACTCTGGGAAATGCCATAGTAAGTCAGCACAGTTAAGTGACTTCACGCTTTACAACCATGTCACTTAGTGACAGGCTTCCTGCTCTTAATTTCTTTTGTTAACTGGGGATAACCTGTAAAAGCAATTCCTAAAATCACAATAGGCTATAGAAACATAGTATGGACTTAAAGCTCATACACAGACACACAGACACAGAAACAGACAGACACAGACACACAGACACACACAGACACACACATATAGACAGACAGACAGACACACACACACACACACACACACAGTATATATTTGGACAGAGATGAATCTAGACTACATTATAATCTTACTATATACAGCAACATGTTTAAAACTGATTATTATAAATACAAGAATTAATCTCAAGTTTCAAGACAACCATGCCCAACACAGTCTAGCAAAGTATCTCAGTTCTTATCTGAAGTTGATTATCTCAGCTTCTGCCTTTAATCGTACTTCTGCCTTTAGGCAGTATTTCATCTCTACTTCAACTTTTTATCTGCTATCATCTCTGATGCCGTGTTTGATTTATATTTTATTACACTCCCTCAATGAGAAGACAATTACAGACTTAATGATATACATACTGATTTCTTATTTCTAACATGTTTTGTAATATATCAAAAACCAGAAAGCACAGTTTACCATTTGTCAGTTTTCACTCATCTATTGCTAAGATATAGTCACTTAGCAATCATTTACAACAGACCTCCCCAGGCCTTCTTGCAACCCAGTTCTGATGGCCAGCTCTCCCATGGTCACATGTTGTGAGCTCGGCAACCAGCCCACATTTAGGGCCATTTGCAGCATCCTGTAGTATGATACTTGTCAAGCGCTGGGGATATCAGGAGATTCAGGGTTTTTTCCCCTCCTACCAAGAAGTGAGTTCAATTTATGCCTGTGCCATTCCTTTTATGACCACCATGTTTACTTAACGACCATGGCAAAAAAAATTCATAAAATTGGGTCAGTCAGGTGGGTGACTTACTTTATGACCATCATGACTTACAACTATAATGGGCAGGCTCCATTGTGGTCATGAGTCGAGGACTACCTGTATATTACAAGGGGAAGAAGAGGTCCATAACCCCCATAGACACTTTTTTTTAACCATCTCCCAAATTAAGTGATTTTTCCTGAATCTGGAGTGAGTGGACAGAAAAGTTGAGTGACTTGTAGTTTTAACTAAAATCTCCCCAACAATTCAAGCATTATTAAACAGACAGTTAGCCAGCTTAACCTTTTGCCATTATTTTGTTGCTTGCAAACCATACTCCTTGCCCAGATCTACAGTATGGGAAGGAAAAGAAGCAGAATGTGGTGCAAAGACATTCTGAGATGAGTTTTGTATATCAGTTCTTAATTCTTCATCTTGGACTGGCCCCTGAGAGTTGAAATCTTCATTAATTACATCCACATCCACAGCCAAGGGGAGGGGAAATCAAGCAAGCAATCCTGATAGCAGCTAGAATGTCACCATAAATGCTGTGGCTTAGCAGTGGTGGAAAAAACTAATCTTAGTAAGCCTTGGTAAAGAAACTCATAATTAAACAAGATATTACAATAGATTGCAATTAATACTCCCAATAAGGAACAGCCATTTGTATCTGCTTGGCAAACAACCACAGTTTTTTTTTTCCCCTGTACAAGATATTTTCAGGCAAATGTGGTCAGTCCAGAAAGTGCAACAAAGGAGAAAGCCTTTGAGAAAATTCCCTCTTTCTTTTGAGCATTTATGGGGGGGGGGAGAAGAAGAAGAAGAAGAAGAAGAAGAAGAAGAAGAAGAAGAAGAAGAAGAAGAAGAAGAAGAAGAAGAAGAAGAAGAAGAAGAAGAAGAAGAAGAAGAAGAAGAAGAAGAAGAAGAAGATGATGATGATGATGATGATGATGATCACATTGAAGGTCTTCTAATCCAACCCCTTGCTCAAGGAACAAAGGAAGACATTATTAAGTGAGCTCCAGTAGTGTTTGCCAGAGTCTTCCTTAGCTCAAAACCCCCAAATAAGCCCAAGTTATGAGAAAGAGCTAACTGACTACCAGTTTATGAACAGTCTCATTCAGTGTATATGGTTAATTATGTTGCTGTAATGTTTACCACCATCTGTCTATCATTGGATTATGTGGATTAGGCTCCAGGTAGATATGTACTCAGGAGTATTTTGACTTGCATTCATTTTATCCTTCACAATACCTAAATGCCCTTTGACCTCATGGATCCCACTGTGGAATATTGAGAAATTAAAGGGGCATGCTTCACAAAAGGTAGGTGTATTTCTGTTTCCAGAAGGATTCATAAATTCCCTTTCATCTGTAGAATATGTGAAACTGAATATAATTACATGCCATTTTTGCTTAGATTTATTTTTGAACTTAGTGGTTTTAGAAATGCAATAATATTTTTCATCATGTATAACACACATGCACACACACATATGTATGTATGTATGTATGTATGTATGTATGTACGTTTGTTAAAAAAAAAGCACTTCAACAGTTTGTAGAGAATAAAACACTGTTGTGAATAGAAAATGCTCTTGCCTGATCACTCAAACACTTAGTTTGTATCCTGGAAATAAAATACTATTCCATATAAAAAAAGAGAAAATATCAATTTTATAGCCATTTTTAAAAAATAAATGCTGTTCTAGGGAAGGACACTGAATCATTAAAATACTTTCTTAGAAAAGCCTTTCAGTAGTCTCCAATCAACCACTGGAACCTTGGTTATACCATAATTCCAGGGCCTTCTGGCCAGTATTTCTCTAATATGGTTTTGATGGTCACTTCTACCTTTTACTACCTAACTATGCATGCCAGAAAGCTTTTGACTGGACACAGAGAGTTGGTCTTTGAATATACCCCTTTACAGCATAGCGGTAAAGAAAATATGAATTGATAGAAGAGAATATTTGTAGCTCAGAATTGAACTGTGGGGTCCTTGATGCTCTCTGAGTTTGGTGGATTTCTTGCAGATGTTTCATTACCAAACTATGCACTGATGATGTTACCTAGCTTGATAGTGAAATGTCTGCAAGAAAACAACCAAGTTCAGAGAGCAACAAGGACCCCACAGAGCTGAATCAAATGTACATAGCTACTCTTGTCCCACTAACCTCTCTGCTCGACCCCAGTGAGGCACAGGACAAGAAGAGATAATCTGAAGGGAATAGGAAAATATAAATGGAAGGTGCCATTTTGGTTATGCTTAGTAAAAGGTAAAATTTTCCCTATCCAGTTGTGTCTGACTCTAGGCCACATCTCTGTTTCTTGGCTGAGGGAGCCAGCGTTGTCGGAAAACATTTTCCGTGGTTATGTGGCCAGCATGGCTATATGCCAAAGGCATATGGAATGCTATTACCTTCCCACCGAAGTGGTACCTATTAATCTACTCGCATTTGCGTGTTTTTGAACTGCTAAGTGGGCAGGAGCTGGGGAAAGGAACAGGAGTTCACCCTGTTGCGTGGCGTTCGGGTTGTGAACCTAAGCTGTTAACTTTCCAGCTGACAAGCTCCGCATCTTTAACTGCTGAGCCATCTCTCTCACACACACCCTTAGCACACGCTTAGTACAGGAATCTAAATTAAAGCTTCCTCAAAAATTTAGTCTCCAGCTCAAGATGTCCAATTAAGGGGACCACAGGAACTCTTTAAATAATTAGTTTCACTGCTGACACTCTCTTACTATTATTCTTACTACTGAAGTTTCTCTCGGTATCTCATATCTCAATATTTAATTATAATCCATCTTCCTATAACTTAAATCTATTGTTCCATATCCTACAACCTGGTATGGGTGATAATTGCCACTGAACAAATGATGCTGAATGAATGATGGTTGTGACCAGCCCCCAGAATTCTTGTTGATCCAGGACCCTTATGGTCATGTGATTGCAATTGTGAGCCACTTGGCAACTGGCTCAAATTTATGACTGATTGCAGTGTCCCGTGATCACTGATTGCCATTTGTGACATTCTCTACTGGCTTCCCCAGAAAGCCAATGGAGAAGCTTGCAGAGAAAATCTTCACCACCCATGTGCCTTTCCTCAACCTCTCTGCACTTGCATTGGACTGGCCACTCACACAACCCCATGCACCCACCCTGATTATCACCATGCCTCCCTCACATTCTTGTATGCCCCTGCACACCCTCTCCAAGCTGCGTCACACCACCTCGCACCCTTACACACCCATGTGCACCTTCCCCAAGCTTATTGCATTATCAGAAGTTAATTTGAAAAATAAAAATGGGACAGACTGGGACTATTGGCAGATATGAGTCACAGTTTTCGTCGAAGACAAGACTATCAATGACTATCAGTCCAATACCCTCTACAGCAATGTTTCTCAACCTTGTCAACTTTAAAATGTATGGACTTCAACTTCTGCTGACTGGGGAATTCTGGGAATCAACGTCTACGTATCTTAAAGTTGCCAAGGTTGAGAAACACTGCTCTACAGTATTTTTCTTTCCATTATCAAAAGCAGTAACTCGAGAAGATATATGAGAAAGGGCCATAGTACTCATGTCTCACTTTTGGCCCAGTATAAATATCTGGCTGCATCGAGGACACTATTCTGAACCAGAAAGGATTATCACAGCTCTCAGAATCTTAATTAATGGGATTCAAAACTGAGAAGCTATTGAAACTCTCTGCTCGGTAGTGAACTTAATGGGATATAGCAGCACAGGTTATTGATCAATAGTCAGAAGGGAGGAGTTACGGGGAACATTTCTTTATCGGTGCACTTATTTTAATTTGGCCTCATCTGAACAATAAGGCATGTTAACATTCTCAGTGCAATTTCCAAATAACGAGCATGCATTTGGATGTATGGAAATGGAGCACCATCCTGGAAGAGGAAGAAAATGCCAGAGATTCCTAATAGAATGGTAACACAGTCAATAAATATGCAGTTGGACTATTTATCATCTGAATGCCATACCCCTCTTGGGACAAGGCTGCTGTTGCGTAGGCCTGATCATTTTGCAGCCTCGGAGTCATACGAGACAATTAAGCCACAATGGAGAACAGTACCTATCCATCTAACTCAATAGCATATGAGTTGCACCATGGCCAGCTATTGATCCAAAAAGGAGAGAAATCTATCTCAGTGCAAAAAAAACAAAAAACCACTAATCAGCATAAAAATCTCCAGGTCAACTGGGAAATATATACACACAAAGAGAGGAAATACAAATGATATGAAAGCAAAGGAACTTGAAACTCTTTCTGATGAACCTTTGGCAGCAGAAAATCAGAAAGGGACAAGTGACAGTGAAGAGAGGGAGGAAAAGTAAATACATCTCAGTATTTATGAGTGTCTCTGCACTGCAAGTTCAAGAGAGCTATTTCCCAATTTTGGGGTTTCATACTTTAATATTACACATTGTTCAGGGACTGCAATTTCTGTAACTGTTTGCAACTTCACTAAGTTTGTTAAATACAATATCACTTAGAAGAATTTAGAATGATGCCTCTGATGTGTTTATGATTTATAGAAATAAAGTCTGAAATACAGAGAGAGACATTTCAGAAAATATTGACACATTTGCATTAACAGCTAGTTAAACTTTGAAAACCAGCATACATACATTTTTGGCCTGCAAGTGTCACCTGGCTACATAGAGGAAAGGAAATGAAGTCCGTCAGCTTAATCACTTTTGCTGAGATATCAGCTGTTCCCAAATGTTATTATGACTTTCATTACCTGATCGTTATAAGAATTCTAGCTAAACTGATACCAGAACCACCACGATACAAAAAAGATGTTGAGACCCTGGAAAGTGTGCAGAGAAAAGCAACAAAGAAGATAAAGGGTGTGGCGGCTAAATCATATGCCAAACTGTTGAGGAAGTGAGGTATGTCTAATCCAAGAAAGAGAATTAGGGGGACATGATAATTGTCTTCCAGTATTCGATAGGCTGTTACAAAGGAGAGGGGACTGACTTCTTTTCTAAGGCACCAGAGGGCAGGACAAGAAGTAATAAGTGGAAGCCTGTTAAAGAGAGATTCAGCTTAGAAGTGAGGAGTAATTTTCTGACAGTAAGAACAATTAATCATTGGAATAGCTTGCCTACTGAGTTGTGAATGCTCCATCACTGGAGATTTTCAAAAATTTACTGAACAACAATTTGACTGGGATGGTATAATGCTCCTACCTTGAGCAAGGGGTTGGAATATCTTCTCCTTCTCCTTCTCCTTCTCCTTCTCCTTCTCCTTCTCCTTCTCCTTCTCCTTCTCCTCCTCCTCCTCCTCCTCCTCCTTCTCCTTCTTCTTCTTCTTCTCCTTCTCCTTCTCCTTCTCCTTCTCCTTCTCCTTCTCCTTCTCCTTCTCCTTCTCCTTCTCCTTCTCCTCCTCCTCCTCCTCCTCCTCCTTTCTTTTCTCCTTCTCCTTCTTCCCCTTCCTCCTCCACTCTTGTTTGACCATGAACTCTTCTTGGGCTAATATCCATAATGTTTTCTCTCTTTTGGAGGTAGGGGTAACTAAACAGTATTTTTGTTTTTTGCTTGAATTAATATTTATTACCTTTCACTCCACTTCACCCCACAAGTTAGCATATTGTGGCAGGAAGTGTTGCAATGAGGAATTAGTGAAGAACAAGGGGAGTGTATTCCAAGGGTATATATTTCTAACAAGGTCACCCAAGGCATGGATATGATAGCAAGCTGGCATGTTTTTGGGTACCAGAGAAATTGGAAGGTGCTGGACTTGAGGCAGATGATTACCAGTGACTAAGAAAACTACATGGATAGAAAATATAAAGTGATTAGCTGTTCCTGGACAAAATCTATGTGGTCACTAAGAGTTGACACCAAATTGATGACACATAATCAGTTAAAACATCTTGATTTATTACAATTCCCAGTATATTTCTGTTGTTAGTACAAAGGTCTGGGTTTATTCAAAGAATCCAAGGAAACATTCTGTGGAACTACAAGATACAGTGAACTGTGCAGTGCTCTTTCTGATTTCACTGCTTAAGTACTATTAGCTTAGTTCAGCCAGCATGGCTGGCTCAGGAATTCTGGGAGTTGAAGTCCACGAGTCATAAAAGAGCCAAGGTTGCCTACCCCTGGCTCAGTTGATAACCATATAGGTCCTCCTCTTTAATTATTTGCATTGCGGTATTTTTTTTTTCAATCTGACCAGTTACTGGCCCAAATTTTATTTTGTGTTATGGTATACTTTTCTTTTCTTTTCTTTATTTCATTTTTTATAGAGGGTCAGAAAATCACTGCATAGGGCTCATAGGCAGGAGTGGTTTTGACGTACACTAAAAGACAAATGAGGTGGCAGAAAGACTCTTTCTTATATTTTAATTAAAAAGTCCAGGGATGCTTAAATGGCTTTTTCTCCCTCCAGAGTGCCCTGGAGCTTTCTTATGACCCAGATCTGTTGCACGACAGTTCTAGGAAATGCCAAGAAAGAAAACCTCTAAAGTACTGTTTCTCTTCCAGATTTCCCCTACAATATATATTGGCTTCTGCAAAGTATGAAAGGGGAGACATTAATATTGAAAAATCTCAGGAGACCCAATAAGCTTCACAGCAGGGCTTTATGGAAAATGGTGGGGTTTTTTGTTGTTGTTTTTTCCAAAAAATAAAAACGTGAGGAGAAGAAAAAAAAAGAAAGCCAAATGAAAGTTTCACTAGTGATACTTGTTAAAAGCCTATTGAATGCCAGGATTAGATTGTAGGATCTGGCCCACTTCAATAACAGCCATTAACAGAATCCTGTTCACATTAATTTCAGTACTTTTCATCCGAGGCCCACCAATTTATCTTCCCTGATATGTTTCATTACGAGTGCTGTGCTTCATTAATGGCTTTGTTCTGTGTTCTCCCCATCCTCGTCATTTTTAATAGCCGTTTTAGCCCTTTAAAGCAGAAGGGCAACGCAAGGAGCTTCTGGTGCACTGATCACATTATCAGAGGGAAATAAGTTTTCTCCTCCAGCCGGCTCACTGGAGTTGCTCTTTAATTTCAAAATAAGGCTCCAGAGAAGGGAACCACTGCTGAGAAATAGGGCTCTGCTGGGAACTGTCAACCCAACGTGAAGTTTTCCAAAATGCTACTTGCTCGCTTGAATCTTTTTCTCTGAGCTCAGGATAAGTACAGTTGCTGGGAATAGGGACACAGAACAAAGAGCTCTTTTTAAATATTTGATTTAACTGAGCACACAATCCCTCTCTTGACTTCCCCCACCCCTCCATTCTTCAGCTCTGTGCAGAATGGCTGTAGCCTGGCTAAGGAAATAATGATTTACAACAACTACATTCCCTTCTCTGTGTTGTAGTCTTGTAACTGATGACTGTACATTTAGGGTTACGGGTTTCTCAAAGAGCAAGGGCCAGGCTAACAGATTCTTTTCCGGAAAAGCAATACATTTACATCACTTGTCAAATAGTACAAGGTGATGGTTTTCAGACTGGGACATTAAGACAAAGCCCATTTATTTGCAGGGTATAAAAACAAAGGGGAGGACTTGTCAGTTATGTATTGTTTTAAAAAATACTGCGCTGACAGTTCCTCTCAGCAAGCTTTATTCCACACATGGCCTAAATGTGGGCTCCAAGAAAGGAGAACCCGGCTGCAATACAGGTAGTCCTCGACTTACAGACACAATTGTGCCCAAAATTTCTGTTGCGTAAAGTGAAACATTTGTTAAGTGAGTGTTGCCCCATTTTACGACCTTTTTGTGCCACAGCTATTAAGTGAAACACTGCAGTTTTTTTAAGTTAGTAACAGAGTTGTTAAGTGCTTCCCCGTTGACTTTGCTTGTCAGAAGGTAGCGAAAGGTGATCACATGACCCTGGGACACTGCAACCGTCATAAATCTGAGTCAATTGCCAAATGTCCAAATTTTGATCACGTGACCATGAGGAAGCTGCAATGGTTGTAAGTGTGAAAAATGGTTATGTCACTTTTTCAGTGCCGTTGTAACTTTGAACTGTCACTAAATGAACTGTTGTAAGTCGAGGACTACCTGTACAGTCAATGCATGTTGTTATATTAGGCTAAGAAAGAAATATTATTTCACTGAACTGGCACCAAAGGCATTCTCCAGTCTTCTCCACTAGCATCATGGTACAGGACATCTATAAACTAAACATGCTATTGCATAAACAGTCCAAGATCTATTAATGCAGGATGAATTAGAAGGCAATTTTTAATGAACAAATTACAGTGTATGTTAATAAACAAGTGCATATTAATATGATTTCTATGTGGTATTATGGCTCCTGAATTAGGGCTGAGAAATATGTAGACCTTAATGCGGACTCCAACCTCGTGATTGTTTTTGTAGTGCAACTGACAAAAATTTAGTAACCTGATTTTTCTGCCTTTTTTCAGTTCAGGCACATACAAAAAAAGTGTAGAGTGAGCTTTAAGATGATTAAACCCAGTTAGAAATCAAAGAAATATCCTACTTTCCCACCAAATAGGAATGTCCACAAAGTCCCATCGAACTAGTCAAGATGGTAGCAACGCTTGAAGCTCTGCCTTATTCTTGTGCATCAAAGATAGCTTTCATGGCATAGTTGGGTTGCCATGATCTTTTTTGATCACACCTGCAGATACCCTTAACTTTTATGCCAAAAATCTTGTAAACTAAACAGCGTTAACTGAGAGTATCTCCCTAATTCAGGATGTGCATTGATCTATATCCAGCGGGCAGCTCATCCATAATGCTGCTAAGATTCCCCTAAATTAGGGCTGAGAAATATGTAGACCTTAATGCAGACTCCAACCTCATGATTGTTGGTTGCACAGTCAGCCAGATATTTAGTTTGGATTTTACATTTTTTATCAAGGCCTTCCCAAGAACCTGGGATAGGCAGGTGTTGTTTAACAATATTAAAGGTATCATCACAGGATGTAAGCTGTTCCAAGTGAAGCTGCCTTTTGCAATTATTGTCAGTGCTGATGGTGTTCCAGTGGTGCTCCAGATGTTTTGGGATTGCACCCAAGGCTACTTTCAGGTCTTTACATTGTGTGATTTTCACCAGTTCTGTGGTGTTTTCTCCAGATACTGCAATGTCCACTATACAGACTGTTTGTCTTTCTTATCAACAATTTCAGATGGTGTCTTCCATACAGCTTCAGAACATCCATATGAAGGAGGTGGGATACCTGGCAGATGTTTCTGATGTTTAATAGACTGTTTAACGGACTGACCTATTCAGTATTGTTGACAGAGGAACCAATGCAATGACAGACAGTAGTGGGGATAGTGAGTTTCCTTGAAAAATTCCAATCTTGACATTAACCTCTCAGAGTCTTTCACCATTAACCAGCACCTGTATCTTCCATTGCTCCATGGATTGTTGCCCAAAAGCTTCTAATATTTCTACTGACTCCTTTTATTTCTAGGCACTTGATTATCCAATCACGTGGCAGGGAATTGAATGCTTTCTTGTAAATGTCCATGGAGCTTCTCAGTCATCCAGGTCATGGTTGTCTCAAAGGTGCTTTTTCAAGAAGCAACTGGACTTTCCTGTTTTTCTCTGAAGACATTTCGCTTTTCATCCAGGAAGCTTCTTCAGCTCGCAGACCTGAAGATGCTTCTTGGATGAGAAGTGAAACATCTTCAAAGAAAAACAAGGAAGTCCAATTGCCTCTTGAATAAGTACCTTTGGGCTTCTTATAAACTTTATTATTATTTAGAACAGGGGTCTTCAAACTTGGCCCTTTTATGACTTGTGGACTTCAACTCCCAGAATTCCTCAGCCAGCATGCCTGGCTGAGGAATTCTGGGAGGTGAAGTCCACAAGTCATAAAAGGGCCAAGTTTGAAGACCCCTGATTTAGAAGCTTCTTAGCTAAGCTTCTTAAACTAATTTTAGGCAACCATTTTCCCCCCTAAAACTGAACTGACAGATGTTGTAATTACAATATCTTCCCACTACTGTCAGAATTTTGGTTTAATAATTTTAAAAGTCAGGCATAGTAGATGATTAATTTCGGTGTTCCCTATATTAGTTATTCAGTAATTGCTGAGCTCTGATGTAAGCTCTGATATAAAGCTATGGAGGCTTTTAAAAAGAGACTGGAGAGTCATTTGTCTGAAATGGTATAGGGTTTCCTGCTCAAGCAGGGGGCTGGACTAGAAGACCTCCAAGGTCCCTTCCAATTCTGTTATTCTGTTGTTCTGTTAAAAATATGGGATGTCAACTTATTATGGCTGGCTTTCACCATTAGGATTCCAGTTCCTTGCTGTGATTCTTCAAAGGCATCCCTGAACTGTCCTAAATCCCAGCAATTCAACAGAGAAAATACACCTATTTTTGTAAAAAACAAAAAACAAAAAACAAACCTGTGGCTAAAAAAAACCTTCTACTTATCACTCCTGTATTTTAAGGAATGAATGAATGAAATCATCGTGCTTAATTCAGGGTAATATTGCACGTTGTAGATATGAATGGAATTTGCTGCCCCCTGTTGAAATGTCATTTGAACTTTCCCATGGTCTTTGCTGAAAGTTTTTCCAAAAACATATATTATATATTGTAGAACATTCTTGATTGATAATCTCCCTTTCTATCTTCTGAAAATGTCTGCATGCCTTTTTTTTTTATGTAAACAGTAACAGATCAAGATTTCAGGTGTAATTATATTTTCTTAATATTCTTAATTTCCACATGGGTGCCATGTAGCTCTGTTAATAATCTTACAACTGAGCCTTTGCTATCCGTATTTAGAGGTTTTTTAAAAGAGACTGGACAACCATTTGTCTGAAATGGTATAGGGGTTCCTGCCTGAGCACAAGGTTGGACTAGAAGACCTCCAAGGTCCCTTTCAACTCTGTTACTCTATTATTCTGTTACTTCCAAATCTATACTATATTTGCCTTTGGTGAAAGATATGTGATCTTATTTGTATATGTATTAATGACTTCAGGCTACAGGCTACTCCAATCATAGCTAGCTGTGCATCATAACCCCAAATTTGGGTATGGCTCTTGTTAGTCACAATAGGCTCCTGCTACTACGGTTCCCACATAAATTTCCCAGCAATCATCTTCTCCCACAGAAATGAATGATTGGAATGATTAGGGGACTGAAGGCTAAAACAAATGAAGAACGGTTGCAGGTATTGGATATGTCTAGTTTAATGAAAAGAAGGACTAGGGGTAACATGATAGCAGTATTCCACTATCTAAGGGGCTGTCACAAAGAAGAAGAGGTCAACCTATTCTCCAAAGTATCTGAAGGTAGGACAAGAAGCAATGGATGGAAACTAATCAAGGAGAGAGCCAACCTAGAACGAAGGAGAAATTTCCTGTTAGAATCAGTGGAACAACTTGCCTTCAGAAGTTGTGGGTGCTCCATCACTGGAGGTTTTCAAGAAGAGATTGAACATCCATTTGTTTGATAAGGTATAGGGTTTCCTGCTTGAGCAAGGAGCTGGATTAGAAGACCTCCTAGGTCCCTTCCAACTCTGTTATTCTGTCCCAGATTTCCACTGGAAAACTTTATGAATTTAGAGTCCATAAAACATTTTCAAGATGGACTCAAACATGATCTCTTTCTCAAACACACATCTTACCACAGTCTGAGGAACTGGGCAGGTTCCTCAAGCACCTCAATCTATATGCCTGACTTTGGAAAGGCTTAATGCTTGAGCAGGTCTGCAGATTGTCTGGGATGCTACACATTCTCTTCATGACCTGTTTTCCTTGTTACCTTCTGGGAGGAGGCTTTATGGTATCCAAAGCAGAACATCTAGATTTAGTCATAGTTTTGTTCCATATAGCATCATCTCTCTCTCTCTCTCTCTCTCTCTCTCTCTCTCTCTCTCTCTCTCTCTCTCTCTCTCTCTCTCTCTCTCTCTCTCTCTCTCTCTCTCTCTCTCTGTGTGTGTGTGTGAGTGTGATATCTATATCTGTATGTATGTCTAAAATAGTCTTGAAGATGTGAGTCTCAGGTATATTCATATTCAAAAAACAAAAAACACAGATCACCGAAACTAAAGAATTTATTCAAAACTTAGCTTTCGTCAGCGTCTGCTGACATTGTCAGAGTTCTAGCCAGGATAGAGAATCACGTTTTTATACTCTCTGTAACGCCAATCATTTAGCTAATGAGCGTGTTACTGGTCTATTCGGTTCCCGCCCTCCCGTAGTTAATTGCTCTGTTGTTTCCGTCACGCTCGTTGTATGTATGTATGTATATTATATATGTGTGTGTGTGTGTGTGTGTATAGCATGTGTATATGTGTGTTATGTATGTGTATGGGTAGATATATACTTTCTTTTGAGAGCAGGCAACAGAATTTCATTTTTAATGTGTGCCAGTGTGCCCACAATAAAAAATGATAATAAAGATTATTTTATTTTTTTAATTTCAATTAATTGAAAAGATAACTACTCAAAATGCAAGTTGCAGCAATTTCTTAGCACCAAAAAAACAAGTCTAATTCCTTAATCAACATGTAAACTGCATTAAAATTATCTTTGGGGAAAAAAGTGGGAACCTTGAACCTTTGCATGTTGAAAATAAATTTGTTACATTGTTATTTTTTAAATTTCCCAGTATGGAACGTTCTGCAGAATACTTTAACTTTTCTGTTTGATAAGGGCTTTCGGGTTTCAAATGCTTTTATGCTGTGTTGGTATTTCTATTAATTACATACTCCGTTCTTTTATGCTTTTTTATGCTATTGTGATTTTTAAATTATATTGGGCATCAGCTATAGAAGTATATTTTTGCAGCTATTCATAAATGAATGAATCAATGAACAGTATTGTCTGTCACATGGGATGCATACATTGCGAAGACAGGCTGGATATTAAAACACTTCTGGGTGGCTGCTGATAGGATAGAAGCTATTTGTTTGAAATATTCTGGCTTTGTTCTCCCATGTGGAAAAGATGCACAAGGAATAGGCTGCTAGTGCATTAAACATAAATGGTAAAGCTTCTGCTGGCCACTTTAGAATGATATCGTCTTGCCTGGGGGTGCAAGACGATATTCCAGGGGGTGCAAAAACTTGGGTTTTTTAAAATATAGTGTATATGCATAATTTGTTGTCGTTATTTCGAACTTTTGTAAGGGGTGCAAGAATATATCAGAAGCATTCTAGGATGCGGGGTATAGAAAAGGTTGGGAGCCGCTGACTTAGAGAAAGATATCATATTTGACTCCATCTTGATATATATTCTCTTTATCATGAGTTCTGGGTTCTTCAGTCTTGTTGACCTCATGAAACATAATCCCAATTTTTCTTAATATCTTTTTTTCTATAAAATAATCAGATTAGATCTTGTATGGGAATATCCATATGGTTTGGCAACTAGTTAAAAATCAGCCAGAAAACAACAACAACTGGAGACCTTCATCAGACAGGACAATCTGGACAATCCCGTGGCAAGAAAAAATGAACTTCAGGAGTCAGTTAAATTCTGCTGTGGTTGTATTATCTAAATATCTAAATTATCTAAATACAAGTAAACTTGGTTTAATAAGAAACAATCTATCATGATTAAGTATCCCTTGTTTGCCAAGCCAATACCTATTTTGTACCAGGCTTCCGGTATGTCTTAGTACTTAGTAGATCAGGCCAGAAAATCAGCTTGACCAGAAGTCTATAGTTGTGGGCTTTATTTAAAGATTGGCTATAATAACACAATCTTTCTAGTCTGATTGTGCTATGCCTCCTCCTCCTTCTTATATTTCAGTGAATCTAGGAAGCATCTGCCTGAACTTCTCTCAAAGCTTTAGGTCATTGGTGACTTAAAAGTTTTGTCTTTTTAGCTAAGCAGTGGAGCCTACATATCTCTGTCAAGGTCATCTCCTGTATTCTCTATAATATGGGATATTACTAATCCCAGGCTGGCATATCTGAAAGGTATTGCACAGTTCTAAATATTGCGGTAAATGTCTGGCCATTCCAAAAATTCCCTATCCTACCATTTACTTTTTTCTTACAAGGATAACTCTGATCCATGCTTAAGCCAACAGGAACAACTAATCTGAACCTCTTAAATTTCATGCAGTCAGTTATAGAAAGGTTCATAAAAAGTGAAAGTATCAATAAGAGCTATCACAGTGGGAAGCAACCCAACATCGTGATTATTTACATTATTTTTCCCATAGCCCCTTGGGGCCAAGTAATTTTTGGTAAACTTCACCCACATATACAATATCCCCATCAAGTCTGACCCTTCACATTCCAATCAATTACTAAGCATAAAGTGTTAGCCACTATGAGTTCCTTATCAGGCTTGTAGTCCAATTAATTAATTTATCAACTGGAAAAGAAATTGTTCAAACCCGGCGATAGCTCACAGAGTCCCTTTCCAGTGATAATTACTTAAGGATGTATGATTTGTGGTCTGTCTTTGCAAACATGTGACCGACCATAAATGAGTCATTCTGTCCTCATGCTAGGATGTCATCGATATACACCACAGTATCAGGAACTCCATCAGATATTTGCTGAACCCTCTATTATTTTTATCTATGAAATCTTTCTAGGGTGGATTTAACATATAAGGCAGTCCTGCAGAAGCAGTATCTCCCAAAATAGATATTAAAGGTAGAAAACATTGAACCGTGCTTATTATTTCCTATTCCAGTTTTTGCAGCAATACCTCTGTAAAGATGAGATATAAGCCCCAAATCTGATATTTATCAGATGCTATTTCAATACAAAGGGGAATCGAACAAGGCAAAAAAATTAGCTCCACTTCTGTTTCATGCTCATCTAAATGCCTTGATGGAATTGCATTTTGCTAAGGTGGTTGATAATTACATCATCTTCCTTTAAGTCATGGGTATCAAATTCGCTGCATCACGTGACGTGTTGTGATGTATCGCAACTTTTTTTCCATTGCCGGAGCTGGGGTGGGTGCAGTCTCCGCATGATGCAACCAGCCCGCGGGCCAGCAGTTTGACACCCCTGCTTTAAGTGGACGTTGGGGTGTCAAGATTTCCTTATAAACCTTATGTATTCAATACAGCCTTACAAGAAAATCCGTTAAAAATCAATTATAGTAAAACCAAGGCCACAGTCATTGCAAGGAAATTAAAGATGCATATATGGTCACAAATGTAGTAGGTGTAAAATAAAGCAGGTCTCTTGTTTTCAATGCTTTTGGTGACAGAAAGGCCTATGACATTTTATATAGCTGAAGTCTCCAGGAAAGTACTACCACTTTGCAAAAAAAATAATTTTTTTTTCACAAGAGGAGATTAGTATATGCTTGCAGCTGTCACATTATTTAAAGCTAAGTCAATAGTGCACCTCCTGTATGGAGCACAGCTGGATTCTTCTTCCAACTTTGCCCCTCTTGAACTTGTTCAGTCTAAATTTCTTGTCGCGGTACTTCAAGCTTCCTGCTGTGCTTCTAATGCTGTTGCATGACTAGAAATGGGCCTAATGCAAACAGAGGGCTGAGCTTGGTAAAGTGCATTTAGCTAATGACTTTAGACCCCACTTTTTTTTTGGGGGGTGATTCTTGTCTTCTTGATATGGACAGATGGTTTTTTCCCTCCAAGTAGAAGCTCTCAAAACTGGCCTCACCTGGGTTTCCACAAACTTATCTCCTCTCTCAGGGTTATGATGTCCACCATTTCTTCCCTGGAAATAAAAGTTATATTACAGTATGGGTTTTATCCTGCCGCTTTCTGTGTGACTTGTCCATAAAGGAAGCTGCGCTTAGGGCATAGAGTGTAGGCATATGGAGATAAAGGCATGAATCGTGGTTGCTCTGCTTTTCCTGGTCCAAATAAGGCTACAACTTCTGCCACAACTGCAATTGGACAAAGACTACCTTGGTCATAACTTCTACTTGCTGTTGAAACAGGAGCCATGAGTCCAAGGCAACCTTTAAGTCATGGACTTGCTCCGTTAGAGAAAGCACAAATCTGTCTAGAGCAAATGTAGAAGTGATGTTTCTGGAAGACCTAGAATAGATGTTTACAGAAAAACAGCAGCTCTGTCTTACTAAGCTTTATGTCAAGGTAATAATTTAAAGGCTAACCAGCTGATGTAATGTAATGTGGATGATGCAATGATAGGATGATGCAATATTAGGAATGACTCAGCAGGGTCTGTGTCTGTGTCTTTAAGAGGCTCCGTATAAAAGGAGTTTTTTACTGGAGTTTTTTTTTTCTCATCCGTTTGACTGCTGTAACTGTGTATTTGAGTTTGCTGTTTCACCACGTGTATGAATTTTATTTCTAGTGTATATTTGTAGATAGTGTGAAATATAAACCACATTTAATTACAAGCCACTGTGTACTGTATTTACTCCTGGGTTAGCTCAGCACAATAAGACTGTGCATGCTCTTACACTTTAATATAAGTCTCCCCCTCCCCAGCCAGTCTCCCATAGCATCCAGATTCTTGGTCAAGATATCTGCGTTATCTCCAGTCAGAAATGGAGATGAACAATTAAGTTTCATCAATGCACTGAGGGTACCTCATCTCCAATTAGGCAGATAGGAAGTCCCATCAGTTTCATGTAAATCATAAATAGCAAAGAAAAAGTGATATCCCACTTTGGCAGAGCCATCAGTTGACTTTCTCCTCCCTCATTGACTATTGACTGGATTAGGCACTCAGATAGGAATGAAACCATTGAAAAATGGCACCTTCCCATGCCTAACCTTTGTAGGCAATCCACAGGGATACTATGACCAGGGCTGAATGCTGCTGAAAGGTCTAAAAGAACCACAAAGTGCACACATCTCCCATCCAGGTTCCAACAAAGATCGCCCATCATAGACTTTGAAGGTAATTTTCAGCAATAAGCTACTTATTGTCAGATTGTCACTCCTAATATTAGGGGAGTATATACATTGTATGAAAGGCAACTCTTTTTATTGCAACTTCTTTTACTTTCCATTCAGCAACTTTCTTTTTCTGCCCAGCACAAGGTGGGAAGACTAGATGCAGGCAAATAGATCAAGGAAGGGAACAATTGTCCCTCACCATTATTTCAAGTGGGCCAAGTGACAATAGGAGAAGGTATACATCTTCCTTCAAAATGTGGAGTTGCCAAGTTCAATCCTAACTGGCCCAGGTAAAATTCCCATACAGAGTTTGGCAAAAATCAGAACTGGGACAAGAAAGTAGCAGTTGATTACCCTAAAAGCATTTTTTCTTCTTCCTAGTAACAAAAACGTTTGTGGAAAGGCAGGACTGAACAAGGACTAAGCAGGATCTTAGTGCCTGAGCTACCTGCTCCAGCCTTTGTCGAGCAGAAGAAGTCTGGAAATGAGACCTGAAATGGAGCAGAATCTGCTTGGTGAAACTCATTTTCTCTTCTAGATGGACTTCCTCAGGCCAATTGTTCTTCATAGTTAACATCCACCCATCTGGTTCCTCCATGTTGTTTAATGGCAGGAAGCATATGGCTCTAAGCATCAAACTTACATTTTTACCACACCTCTAATTACACCACCATATGCTCTATATCATTACATTGTAATTGCAGCTATTTTGCATTGTAATGGCAGATATTTTGCAGTAGAAATACTACCGAGCAGTCACCTATCAGATTGGTTTACAAGCAGAGAGGAAAAAAGAAAAATCTGTCACATATACTGTACACTATACCTTCTGCTGATTTGCTTGCTGTAACCTTTGTCACTTGAGGAAGAAGCAAAGCTCTGGATATAATTGGAATTAAGCCACCTGCTCCTTGGAGTAGAGGTGTCTAACACCAGTATTCATACTAATAGCCTTGGAGACGGCTCTGAAATCTACTCTTTGCAGGCCTGATTTTTTTTTCCCCTTCCTCATATTTTCAATTTTCTATATCTTCATTTCCAATCTCATGAAAAGAAAAATAATAGAGCTAAACCGGGATGATAACGATTTTTCACAAAAGTCACAAGTCACCTTGGACTTTAAATTCTCAAGGAATGCAATATATATTTGGGGGAACAGCTTGCAAATTCAGCTGCAGCATCTACTGCCAATACCAGAACATCCAGATGCTTGCAGACTCACTGTAATAAGTCAGATAATATTCCCTGTGATAAATGTGCACTGTAGGCATGGGACAACGTTTTAGAAAAGCTATTAAAAATCCCCATTTGTGCAGCGTGAAAGACCACAACATTTATATTATTTATGGTGGCCAAATAAAAGCTTTTTCTTCCTCACTTAACTCATGGTGAAGCTCCATCAGTTGATAGCAGTGCGGGGGAAAGGGAAACAGGGTTTGCCAAATGACCTACTTAAATGTACAGAATTCAGATCTTTTGAATATAAAGTCAACCTTCTTATAATGGAGGATGTGGTATCAGTGAAATGCCAGGAAGAAGAAATAATACGAACAATAATAACACACACCTAGAAAGACACTGTCATTGCTCCAGCTTTAGTGGATGCAGAATGATCATCACAGTCACAATAATATGCTGTCCTCTGAAAATTATAAAAGAGAAACAAAACAGCAGAGAAGAGAAACTAAGATAATTAAGGGCCTGGAGACTAAAACAGATCAAGAATGGTTGCAGGAATTTGGTATGGCTAGTCTAGGGGGGGGGAAGGACTAGGGGTGATATGATAGCAGTATTCCAGTGTTTGAGGGACTGCCACAAAGAAGAGGGGGTCAAGTTATTTTCCAAAGCACCAGAAGGCAAGACCAGAAACAATGGATGAAAACTAATCAAGGAGAGAAGCAACCTGGAATTAAGGAGAAACTTCCTAACAGTGAGGACAATTGACCAGTGGGATAGAAATTGTGGGTGCTTCATCACTGGAGGTTTTTAAGAAGAGACTGGACAGCCACTTGTCTGAAATGGCATAGGCTTTCCTGCTTGAACAGGGGGTTAGACTAGAAGACCTCCAAGGTTCCTTCCAGCTCTATTCTGATTGATTGAAGCTTTCTTGCCCTATCTTTCTTCATTCCAGACATGCGAAAGGCGACACAGTCTATGGTGCAAGTTAAAATCCTATTGCATCTAGGCAGGTATTATCAGCAATCTGGTAAAAATACTCCTGTTTACTTTTAAACTAACTATAATTATTTATGGTGGCTCTATAAATAATTGTACTTAATTCACCATCCATCATCACATAATCCAATTCACAACTATTCTGTGGGGTTAGACACAAATATTCCTACTTTAGAAATGGATTAAAACAGAAATCTAGCAACTTGTCCAAGATTTATTTTTGTAGTGTGCAGCCAACTCTCTTCTTCTCTTATTGAGTAATAAATGTGTGATGTTCTAATCCAGAAATGGACCATTATGTGGGGGCTCCTGAAAAGAGGGGGGGAGGGAGGGAGGGAGAAAGAGATTAAAAAAGGAAGAACAGTCTTAATTTAGACTATTTTCCCCTTTTAGTTTCAAGCCTCCCCTTGCGTGCTTTATAATTAACTTATTTGCAGTTTGACCCTGCATCTGGATTCTAGAGGTTATGAATTCCATTTATTTGCTGATTTGAGCAAATACTGAAATAGTCTCGGATCACACAAAGGGCACTGTGGTTTGCAAACTCTGCCTGCAATCATGACAATTTTCAACTTGTAACTACCAATTAAATAACAAGTTCCATAAGCTACAATAATTCAGTGTGTGCAATTATAAGTTGGTAGTGATTCCCCTCGTAAGCAATTCACAAAACAGCCCACAATGCACTTGAGAATCATCTTATTTTGTTTTAGCAGTACAGTTAGTGCAACCATACCTGACCTGCCAAAATCCAAATGACCGGATTATAGCAAAGACACTTGACTGCCATCTATTGTTGTTCAGATGTTGGTAGAGCTCGTTATAAAATATGCAAGGAAAGAAAAATTCATTTTTTTTGCAGAAATACTAAAGGGGCTGCACCTATAGCAATAGAACTTAGACTTATATACCACTTCTCAGTGCTTTACAGCTCTCTCTCTAAGCAATTTACAGAGTCAGGATCTTGCCTCCAACAATTTGGGTCCTCATTTTATTGACCTCGGAAGGATGGAAGGCTGAATCAACCTTGAGCTAGTCAGGATTGAACTGCTGGCAGTCAGCAGAATTAGCCTGCAATACTGCATTCTAACCACTGTGCCACCGCAGCTCTATAGCTAATCTTTTATCTGATGCTGAGCTAGAAATTTGGAAATACAAGCTCCATACCTCCCATAAGCTATCACTGAAAAGCAACAGAGATTACTTTTTCTACTTTTATTTATGTACATTTCTGCAAAAACAATTGCATATTGTATCTTGGAAATGCCCATCAAACCTAGAGAGGTTCAAATTAAATGCCATTTTCTTTGCAATCACTTGATTTCAATATCCCTGAATCAAGATGTATCCGAAATGAAGATAGATCATTTGCAATGTCTATCTGGGACTGAATTTCACTGGGTTCACAATAGACTGTAGGAGGTGGCAAATCTGTTCTGTATCAGTCGAGTGTATTATTAGAGATAGGTAGTAGAATATCAAAGAAAAATGGCAAGACAATAGGTTTATCTAAAGTATAAGTGAAATGCAATTACTTTGTTATAGATCATCAGGCTCCAGAGAAAATATTTTAACTTACTTTATGTTTCTGTATGGCAATTGAAATATTGAAAGACATTTAATAAATGCCAGAAAAAAAATAATCTATGGCAACATTCATCATTCTGTCAACCCCTCCCCCCACCTCCTATTAAATAAAATAAAATATCTTTCAAAATGAGGCTAGTCTATTTTTGGCAAAACTCACCTGGAGCTCTCCTTGTATTCATGGACATATATTTGTTTTCTTCAAAATGGGGTCAATCAGCCTGTATGCCTTCCTTCATTTGTGAAGGTCTATGCTTGGCTGTTGGTGGAAGGCAGTTGACATAGTCCATGCACATAACTTTCTACATGGATCCATCTGGTACTGAGTCTTACCGTACTGCAATCTGCTGAGGATGTAAGTCTCCCCTAGTGGAGATGAAATGTGCTTTTACAAACCAGCTCACAAACTGTAGCCTGGGAGACAGAGGAACCCGCAAAAGAGACCGATGTTAGTAAGCACTTCCTTCCTGGTACAGAGATTTGTAGGAAAAAAGCAATTGTCTTTCCATTCAAAGGCTTACTTGGCTCAGTGAAACAAACTGTAATACTCAAAGAACTATCTACATGGCATCAGGAGCAAACAAGAGGCTTTTCAATGTATGGTAGACCTGACTCACTATTTGGAAACAACTTCATTAATACAACAGGGCTGGCCCAAGAAATAGAGATGCCTGTGGCAGGACAACATCTCCTTCTTCCCCAGTTTCACCTCAGCTTCACCTCTAGATTTTTGCATTCCATCTAAGGGAAGTTATCATTGGAACCATTTCCAATCCATGGTGGCGCAGTGGTTAGAATGCAGTATTGCAGGCTAATTCTGCCAACTGTCAGCAGTTAGATCCTGACTGGCTGGTGAACTCTAAAGCTTCCTCTTTCTGCTATGTATTCAAGATGGGCAGTGTTGTGAGTCCATGCCAGCCAGTGGACCCGGCAGCTGAGTCTGGGGAATCAGAGGGGGGGGGGTTGGGAGAGCCAGCAGAGTCACAGAGAGACTCTGATGAGTTACAAGACTCATAATCTGATGAAGAGCCTGGCCCCTCCAATCGTGTTCCAGATGAAACTCAGCTGTGTGGAGAGGATGAGTCAGACCTTGAGGATTCACAGCTGGCAGACATTATTGATGCTCGTAGGCGCAGGCAATTATCTAGAGCAGGTCAGCAGCAGTCAATACGACAACTCCAGGGGAGGAGGAGAAGGCTTTGAGAAGCCACACCTTGGGAATGCTTTATAAAAAGGGAAGGTGTGGGCGTTGCTGGTTGCTGAAGGCAACCGTTTGTAAAGAACTTCCAGGAATCATGGTCTGTTTGTTTTACCGGTGAATTTCTTGTTTAACTCCTGCTCTGTTTTGCTTTTGTAACCACTTATCTGTTGGGAAAGTCTTTTGTGTTTTTGTTTTGAAGAAAAACTTATCAGGACTATTTTTGAAATAAAAAGAGGTTGGTTTTTCCAGCCTACTGTTAAAGAGGGGTTGTTCTTGTGAGGCAACAAGGACGGACATAGGCTGGAACAGAAAAGGCAGTGACTAATATTTATATGTTATTTATATGTAAAGGTGTAGGCTTATACATATGTTGTATATAGCATGTTTAAATATGTTATGTATGTTATGCACTTTTGAGAGCAAGCAACAAAATTTCATTTTTAATGCGTACCAATGTGCCCACAGTAAAAAATGTCAATAAAGGTTATCTATCTATTTTTACCCATGCGCCTCGCCTGACCTTGTGCAACCAGGTGTAATGGAGTGGGCGGGGTCTTAAGTAGGGCTTATTTGGGGGGGCGTAGGGCTTATATTGGGTGCACGTGTAAAAATCAAGCTAGGGCTTATTTTCAGGGAAACACGGAATTTCAAACTACTGCTTTGCATAGCCATACTTAAATTCAAGGCAACTCATATTATATACTCTGTATGCCTTGACACTCCATTGCATTACCTCATTTTTCAGTAGATACATAGACCCCTTTCAAATAACCATTAGATTCACATCCTCCCACCATAAGCAACATTTGAATTCTATTACATGGCATTCACCAAATATGTTTAGTATCTAGCACTGTAGCCCAGCCAGTGCTGAAACAGCAGCTAGCTACTAGCCTGGCCTCTTCCTTTTCTTTACTGTAATGGCATGCAGGAATAACCATGGGAGACAGGAGGAAGAGCTGCAGCCAGGGAATGGTTAGATAAGTGGCTCTTTAGCCTGCAGCAAGAATGTGGGCATGGCAAACTTTCTCCCTAGTTTCTTGGGCTGTAAAGACAACGGAGAGAAATATACTTTCACACTTGCAAGATTCTGTTAATGTCACTTTATAGTAAAATAGAACTATTTCCTCTGGACATGCTTCTTGTCTGGATTACCTTGTAAGGCTGATACTCACTACCAGTTATTTAAAACCCTACCCATCCCCTGAAACCCTTAACTGTGGAGGATGGTAGGGCAACAGGTAGAAGTAAAGTGCAACAGGAACTTACCACTTGGGAAAAGGGGAAACCCTGAAGTCTCAGAAGTGAATTAAGGTGCAAATCCCATCAATGGGAATTGGTCCTCCTTCCTTGCTCCTATTTTCTCCATGCTATTTCCACTGCTAATTCATAAGTTTGGTTTTCCAAGCCCAACGGAAGCCCTGTGCCATTGTAGGAACATAGCAGTGGTATTGATTCTCATGGGAATCAGAGTAAATGTTATTAACTTAAGAGTTTTAGGAAACTTATAATGGATTGGTTCCCAGTTTAATCAGAATAAATCCAGTGAAATCAAATTGGTCATGAGTGACCGCACAATTTTTAGGGGATCTAGTTTAAGCATGACTAAGTTCAATTCAGCCTGCCATGCTAGTACTAAATCATGTGGTTAGTGTTGAATTTTATTGCAGATACAGTATGGTCCATGAAGCATGCAACACATTAACCTTAATCTGCCGTACTCTTTTAAAGCAAACCCATTTAAACTTTCCTTTAATTAATCTGTTAATTAACAGAGACTGAATCTGTTCTAACCCTGCCTAAGAACTGTCGCATCAATCAGATGGATCGCATTCTCAAGTGCCACTATTGCCTGATATAGAAACTGCACCTAATTCTATGGGTGTTATTTTCCAAAGCTGGGAATTCTTATCGTCTTAATAATTAGAGAGCTAATAGTGTAAAGATATAAATGGGTGCATTGATGACCAAATGTAAAAATGTCAAAAGGAAAAAGGATGTTCAGAAGGATGTTTTAATCAGGCAGGGTTTTCTCAGAATAGGCACTTAAACTGCCATTTTTCAACAGCTTGTTGGCTCTGTAGGATATCAATAAAATAAAGACAAAACTAAATCATACATTTATGAAAAGCTGTAAAGAATGACTGCGTACTGCAGTGAAAACCAAGAGTGAATCTGTAATCTAACTGCAAGCTCATAATTACAGTAAGCATGTAGCAGCAATAAAATGCAATGTGTTTATGATGAAAAACAAAACAAAACATGGATAATGCAAGTACTTCAAGAAAATAACCACATCTGGCTATTTTTATCTTGGGGAAACAATTGTCCCCGAAGATATTTTGGTTAGTTCCTAAGCAGAGTATTATGAACTTAGAAAGACACTTTCAAAATGTCTTAGCTCACTTTCCCCACTTTAATTGTAATATGACTTCATAGGTTTGCGTCTGGTTATTTTGGACTTATTTTTATTTCAGTAGGTGAGAAAAATGTGACAAGTTTTGAGAAGTAGTAGGTAACATGTCTCACCTTTTGTTGGGAGGACCCCAATTAGTAAGGATGAGAAAAATTCTTACATATTGCAGCAGATAAAAGCAGCATTATGCCCACACAGTGTATGCTGCACCCCTTCTGGAACTGCATGTGACATTACAAGGCAGGTACAAAAAGTTATGCTGCTTTTGTCAGAATGCTAGCCTCTCCCTTCTCTCCCTTGCTGCCAAAGAGGGCTGCTGAATGGCTTGACAATTAAAATGGGTATGGAAAAAAAAAAAAGATGCTTCCTATTTGCTCCTGGAAAACCCAAATACCAATTTTGAGGTTGGAACACTTAAAAGGGAACTTTTCTTAAACCCTTGCTCAAAACAACTCACATTTTGTGGGGTCGTTGGTGCTCTCTGAGCTTGGTTGTTCTCTTGCAGACCTTTTACTACCCAGCTAGGTAATTTCATCAGTGCCAGAAGGGAGTGGGGTTTGCTCCTACTCTCTTCCAGCACTGATGATGTTACCTAATTGGGTAATGAAATATCTGCAAGTAAACAACCAAACTCAGAGAGCACCAAGGATCCCACAGTTCAGCCCTAAGCTACAAATATTCTCTTCTATTAGCTCACATTTTCTTATGCATTGAACCGTCAGAAGGGCCATTTTGAACCTGAAATGTTTTATGCTTGATTGATTTTGTACATCTCTCAATTTAGGATTGCAGAAGCCTGCATGCCACATAAAGATGTCTTTTTTTGATTTGGATATTCTGCTTTGGTCTACTTTTCAAAGTATGTTTTAGAAGTCTGAAAGGCGAGTTCACACTGAAGTTAAATTTACCTAGTGTGTGGATGACAAACAGAACACTGGAACTCCAGTTTGCCTGCTCTGACTTTTTGCGCCTGTAATCTGATCACAAAGAGCATAGATGTTGAGTTGGACAGCATCTCTACATACCTCTCTGTAACATCCCTCCTGTTGGTTAAATTGATATTCTCAGAGCTGTCATCACTTCTTTCCTCTCTGAGTTCAGCTGTTTTTTGAGTCTGGCTGAACTAGTTCATGTTCTCACCTGTCTCCTTAATACAGGAAAGCCCAGTGCAGCCTCTTAGCTGTAGAATGATGTAAGTAACTCAGCCTTTTTTTTCTTCCAAAATCATTATGTCATTTCCTAATTAACTTTATTTTATTCTCTTAAGGAATCCCCAGTCTTAGCCATTCTTTCTGATAAAAGCTACACTCCAGACCTAATCTTAACCCTAACTCTAACCCTAACTGTTGGTTTTTCTTTTCTCCATGTGTTCTTTCCACTGGGTTAAGCTTTCTGCTGCTCAATAAAATCCATCTTTTTGTTGTTGTTGTTGTTTTGTTGTTTACTATTTACTATTTGTTTTTCCAAAGAATCTGTTTAGTGGTTTCTTAAAAATGCTTGAAGGGGCTTGTTGCAGTCCCCGCATCAGCAGTCAGCTATATTGATGAAAGTGTTCATAAGCAAACAAGATGCTTGAAAACCCTCTTGATTTGTGCGTGTTCTTGTGTCTGTATTAGTCACTGACTTAGATGCCTCTGCCAGTGGTTGCCAGACATCATCATGTTTTTGCAGAATTACTGCTGCTAATCCAGACCACGATGTACCCAGTGAAATTTTGATGAGCTGCCTGGCACATAAAATTCTAATATAGGCACTTGACAGCAACCTATGATTTTTCCTCTTACCGAGATGCTTTTGTGGACAGGGCTGGCATCATTTCTCCAAGTAGTTTATTGTGGCCAGAAAGTAGCTTTTTCGATTGACCCTGTTGCATCATAACAGGAAACCATGATTTCCATTTTTCAGGTTTAACTATTAAAGCGAGCTATTACTGCATACAGAAAGGACCATGCTATTTGTGATATTAATTTTATTTATTTATTCAACCAATTTATTTATTCAACCGTTTCACAGGCAAGGAACTCTGAGTGGTGTATAGCAGAGCTAAAAACAATTAATGGAGCTAAAATGGTTATCAATTAATTGCAGAAATTAATTAATTGTGTTTAATATATATATATATATATTTACACAGTGTTAGAGAAGACTGGGCAGCCACTGAAATGTGGAGCACAGGTGATATTTGTATGTCAAACGTCAACCATTTCTTCCCCCTAAGGATCTAAACAAGCCTTGCTTCTTCAAAGCTGCTATCTGAATTTCAAGGAAAGCCTCCATAGATACCAACAGGCACTTCCCTGAACTGCAGTTGGCAGTTTTAGGCAAACATTCAATGTGGTGTTCAGAGAAAGAACACACCTTATTCCGTACACTTCCAAGGCTACTTATAACAAAACTAGCATCCATGGAACGCTATCCTCTATTAAATTCTAACCTTGTTTCCAAAACCTTCAACTGTATAATTATACAATTTAATGAACCCTGAATATAATTGTATTTAAATCCAGATTCATTCTTTGTGGAGTATATTTATTTCAATCAATTTTTGCTAAGAACGTCTAAAGCTGGTCCATGTGACTCTCACTGTATTCATACACTGTGCATTTGTAACACATTTCATAAATGGAAGCTGCTAATTCAAACAATATGTTGGATGGAATCCAAAGATTATGAAGACCTGTCTTTTAAAGACGGAACTCCACAATCAGTCAATTATTCAAAATATGATTGTCTATGAAGCCAGTTTTCCATTTTAACTTTCAATAAAATTGTTTTTTTAAAAAAAAACCATTATAATTCTCTTGTCATCCAGCATGTGAACATATTAAAATGCCTTTCTTTGCTATGATGAAATTAAATATCCTGACATAGCAGTATTATTTTTAATTAATTAATTAAAAGAAATAAACCTTATTATAACAGTTGCCTCCAAAGGAAAAAGGTAAATTTACACTTCAGTGTAGTTGAAGTTATTCCCCAGCTTCTATATGGGAATAGATTTGGGCTCAGAAGGGGCAAAGTTTTGTCCCAGACCTATATCTGGAGCTGTACTTTTCTCCTCCGAACCTAAGAATATTCCCTGATATCTAATAATTCCCTCCAAATTTAGACCTGATAACTGCAGGTATACGTGAAAACTGAGGAAAAAAACTCTTTTAAACAGAATAGTAATCACCGATTTTCTATCTAGAACCCTGAAAGAACTTAATGATGTTCTTCATGCTTCCTTTTTCATTTTTATTGTTTCATTGCTTTAATATTACCAAAAAAAAAAAAAAACCAAAGAGAAAAATAACAAAGAAAGAAAAGAAAAAAGGCAAAAATATAGTATCGGATGTATAGAAAGCAAGCTCACTTGTAATCAAAGTTTTAAACTTTCACACACATACACCAAGCGATATTGGTCAATCTTTTCTATATAGTAAGCAGAATATGTATGTGTGTATACCATTAATCAAACATTATGGGACTAAAGCTGCTTTATTTTCCATCCTAAGAAAATATATGTTTTTTTGTTACACCCTTGCTTGATAAATCCAATGTTCCTCATATCATATATTGACAATTTCCAAACTTTCAGTACTCAGTCCAACATCTCCTTGACCTCTTTAAATCCCATTAATCTTCTCATAATCGTACTGTATTAACAAATGTATAGATATTAAAATAAAACGAGTAGAATAAGTGCATATTATATGTAAAAGTGTCCTTCATGCTCCCTTTCTGAATGTGGTTTTCTCAAATCAATACTTCTAACACAATGTCAAACTATTGTTTGTTTTTTATTAAGGAGAAAAAAAGAACTTCAGTCAGCTGCTTTCAATTTTGCCACAATTCCTAGTTCCTTCCTGTGTAAGAGTGACATTAAAATAAATAAACCAGTGATTATTCACTTCTCATCCTACAAAACTGCTTGTCTTCTTTTCTACCACTTCAGTGATGGAGTACTCTTTTATTCCATCTTTAAGTGAAACTTCAACCATTGAAAACTATTTTTTAAAAAAAAACTTTCAGAAAGTTATACCAGATGCACAAAGAAACTCCGGAGAAGAATCAGTTCTATAGATAGAACTTTTTTGAACATCCTTCACAATCTCACTTTTTTTTTTTTTTTTTTGCTTAGGCAGTTTACACCTGCGTCTTGTTGGCAGAACATTTAGTGATGATGACAAAGTGAAAAAATTTCCTTTTAACACAAAGATAGCCTTGCACTTTCAAGCACTCGCAGAGATGATCGCTAAAATAGATGTGCTGAGTTCTTACCATTTTTGACATTTACACCTACCTCAGGTCAATAAGTCAGATGCTGTTGGCATCACTGTATGATCTTAGCCAACATAAGAGTCAGTAGAGCTGGACTGATGGTGAGGAAGGGTCACTTCCTCTGCATCTCAGATACATTGACTGTTGAGAAGCAGCTTGTAGCTGATGCTCTGATTAATCATAATGAAATGGAGACATTTTTGTGTCTGTGGGGAAGGCAAGTGGGATGCAAACTGATGTTGTCAGCAGCATTATGATATCACAGTGCAAGCCCCACCTCTTTTCTACACACATCAGAACACTGCATACAATCCACAACGGATAGAGCTTCTGCTATATACAAAGCATACACACACAGACACAGAAATAAGGTGATTCAAAAAAAAAAGTCAAGATGGTAGTTACAATCATGCAATCAAAGTCTGTGGACATATCTGGGTATAAATGTATTTGTCTGATGTTTATTTATATGTACTGTGTACATAAACATGTACATATTATTTTATTCATACACTCAGAATTGAGTGGATAAACAGTTACAAAAAACCATGAAGATTATTTCAATATATAATCACAGCAGCATGATTATTATATGCACAGAGACAGAAAGATTAAACATTACCCGCTATGGAAGAATGGTTGGTGAATTTAACAATTTTGCTGAAATGGATAAATTAACTTCTTTGATTAGAGAAAAGACATTATCTACATTTATTGTGATTGGAAACCTCTTATGGACTTTTTACAAAAAATGAACTTGCAACTTATGTTTTTGATGATTAGATGAGATAGATTATAGGAAAAAGAGTACTACGATATAACAGAGAAAGAATTAAAATATATCTTGTACTTATAACTGCCATGAAGAATATCAGAAGCTGCTTCTTTGTATCTTTTTTTCCCCTTTCTTTCTGTTTTTCTTAAATATGTTTCTTTTTCTGTTAATGTTTGCTTTTTTTGACCTCCCTCTTTTTCTTTTTCCTTTCTTATTGTCCATTAGTTTGTGTCAGCTTTTACCTTCTTGTCTAAAAGTTTTAATAAAAAATATACTTAAAACAAATACTGCACAGTATGCATTGTGCTGAAATCATGAATATAAAACATGCATCATTATTTATTGAGACATTGAAAAAGTCAGATGCTTGGTAAAACCTAGATCACTACATGATGTAGTGCTCCACTACATCTATAGCTCCACTTGCCTAAAATGTGGTGGATCTGCCCCAGCTCCAGGAGGTACAGGGTCTTGAGAGGGTCAAAAGTCAAGATGGCAGCCTCAACCGCATGATCAAAGACCTGCTCCTTTTTACGTGTGACATATGAAAAACGGATGTAGGTTTTGATCACTCATGTATGGTCACCATCTTTATTTTTTTAACCTCCTCCTCCACCATGGATGCAACAGACTATTAATGCAACAGACTATGAAGCTTCTTGAAGTGCAAATACCTCAAAAAATCATCACAAAAGTAGGCATAGAGGTGGAGAAATATATTGAAATAACATATTATCAAGGTAAAGGGATGAGGTGGGATTTGGCCAATTATGAATGAGATATGTGTCCACTAGTCAGGACCTTGCCTGTTCTTCTATTTCTCTTGACTTTAAGAAAAGTAAAATATAGGATTTTAAAATAAATAAATTGCTCTGAAATGAAGCTTATAAGGCAGCTAAATAGTCAATTCTGTAACTAATTTACTAGCAGCCTACAATGTCTTCATTCTGTGCTAATGAAAAAGGAAATTAATTTAATGGATTTCAGGAAAATATTCTTATGAAGAAAAATCAAGAAACTATTTTTTTAAAAAATCTTTACATGTTGCTTCAATCTTATATTTCTTTTTATTGTTATTTCATTTAGACCAGTAACTGAGAAATTCATAATGCTCCTTGTGCTGCTTGCTTAAAAAAAAACAACCCAGCGTATTCCATATAAATATTTTGAAAGAAACCAAGTAAAGAAACAAGACATACTCAACAGGCCTTCCTTAATTTCTTGATCATGGTATCTTGGACCAAGGTTCTTCCCCAAGATATTGGCCAGGAGTGTTGGGTGAACCCATCTTAATGTTGTGTTCAATGTTTTTGAGTCTCTCCTAAGTTGCTTTGTGCTTTTAAAAAAAAAATCTTTTAAAATTGCATATATTTATACTTATTTTTAATTGATTATAACCTCATAGACTCACATGTCAAATGGGCAGGCCATTAATTAACTAATGACTGAATTAATTAACTAATTAGGTAGGTCTTTGATTCTCATGGTCCTCCACCTTTGGCAGACAGGAATTTGAATCAAATGGTTGGTTATGTAAAATGATTGTTGAACGGCATGTAGGCTAATAGGACTTGGATTATTGTTTCATCCCTAAAAGATTTCAGTTGAATAAGTTGTATACACTGCTACTGTTTGCTGCAGAATCATCCTGAGAAGTCTTATACCTTGGAACAGGGGTCCCCAATCCCCAGGCCGTAGCCCAGTACCATGCTGTGGCCCATTCAGAATCAGGCCACGCAAGTGGTGGGAGTGTGCGCTTGTGCATGAAGCTCCATTTGTATGAGTGGTGGACGTGCATGCATGCCACTCACATAAATGGAGCTGTGCGCATGAACGTGTGCGCCTGCTGCTTGTGCAGAACCATGCCTTCTCTCTCCCCCCCCCCCCCCCCGCTGTTGCCAGTCTGCAAAGCTGGAAAAATTGGGGACCACTGCCTTGGAAGACAGATCCTGCCAAATCCTTCCAAATGGATCCCTCTAAATCTGCAACGGCTAGACTTTATGGCTTTTGGCATGCTAGTTCAAGAGTGCTGGAATTTGTTGTCCCGAAAGATTGGTTTGGAAATGGTAACATGCCAATCACAGGGCCAAGTCTACTTTATCACAACTTAAACGTTATCATTTCTGACCCACAATGAAGCTTCTTCAGTGCTTCTTTTTTCCAAAATTTGGGGGAGGGGCCAAAGTAAAAAGTTCAGTTTTCATCCCCCTTCATAAATCTACCCACTTCAGAGTGCCTTTTCTTTTCTAGAGTGGGTAATTTTTCTGAGGTGAGAACCAATTTCTCTGACTCTTCAGCCTCCATAATTTAGTCTTCATTTCCAATGTCAAAATACTGTGTTCTCTTATATAGTGATAAAACCCACTTACTTTTCTTGTTATAGCCAGGTCTGAGTAACACTTGCATATCTTTGTATGGCAGTTTCCGCTAATTGTTGGCAGTTCCACTGAAAAGTAGACAGTCACTTTAAGTTAAAATATGCAGCAGCTGTAACTGTAGATGACAGGTTAATTGAACATAAGATGAAAAATGAAATTTAAAAATCAAATACACATAGAACTCTGCCCTATTTTGCTATCAAGATCTCTTAGAAGAAGGCGGAGGCAGTATTCAAGAGACAAAATGCTTAATATCTTACCGATTTGGGAGGGGAGAGCTTACATTATATTCTGAGCAGACTTTCATAATGATGTAGCCTACTTCTGAAGAAGATTGCCTATGATGCTTTCAGTTTCAGGGCAACATCTGAAACTGTATGTGGCCAATTTAGAAAGCATTTCACTCATTTTCAGTGTCTTTGTTTACCTTCATTGGCACCATCACGTAGTAAAAATCAGATTGGCAATGATTGGCTAGGATCATTCAAACAAATCTTCCAGGAATAACAGGCAGGAATTTAAATTAGAATTAGAGTTAGAATTAGAGTTAGAGTTAGAGTTAGAGTTAGAGTTAGAGTTAGAGTTAGAGTTAGAATTAAGCTGGAAGGGACCTTGGAGGTCTTCTAGTCTAGCCCCCTGCTCAAGCAGGAGAACCTACCATCTCAGACAAGTGACTGTTTAGTCTCTTCTTTAAAACCTCCAGTGATGGAGCACCCACGATTTCTGGAGGCAAGCTGTTCCATTGGTTAATTGTCCTCACTGTTAGGAAGTTTCTCCTTAATTCCAGGTGGCTTCTCTCTTTGATCAGTTTCCAACCATTGTTTCTTGTCCTGCCCTCCAGAGCTTTGGAGAATAGTTTGATGCCCTCTTCTTTATGGCTGCCCCTCAAATATTGGAATACTGCTATCACATCACCCCGTTTCTTCTTTTCTTTAGACTAGTCAAATCCACAGGGATCACAGGGCAAAAACTGAAGCAGTTAAGGAAACAATGATATTCAATAATGCATTATTAGTTACTAAATCTATGTGAAAGAATATTAAATAATACTCTAAAAGTCTGAGTAAGGGGTTCTTGTATTGCATTCGTGGCTCTGTTTATTCATGGCAAAAGGCTACAGATGGTCAGTCTTAACCAACATTTCTAGTGGTGATGTGAACTTTAACACAAAACTTTTTTTTGGGGTAGTTTGCAGGAGTAGCTAAAATTACACTGAGGTGCTTATTCTCATCACCTTCAGAGCTAAGAGAACTTCTTCACACATATCTCATGAATGGAGTCAACGTGATAGTGATCTCAAGCTTAAAGGAAGTGACAGAACAGCTGTGAACACACTTGAGTTGACAAAGTTTTGAAAGACTGGGCATAATTAAAACAGAGGTATGGAAATCAGGAATTGGGCAGGGGAAGATGATGAAGCTGAATTGCTGTGACTGAACAATTCACCGTAGAAATAGAGCTAAGAACTATGTGGTGCTAAAAAAAATAATACTGAGTTGATTTGCAGATGTGTCTTATGGTAGCTGTTTTCTGAATCTGCTTTATTATTTTAAAATGTAGGCAAAAGTCGGTAAACAATTTGACTCAAAGCAAGTTAGTAACTAATGTATGTGTGTAACAAATGTTTAGGACCAGTGTTTTTATTGTATTTATTCATTCAATTTCTATAGCCACCCAACTCAAATAAGCAACTCTGGGCAGCAAATAATCAGTATGCTTAATGGCTAGATAAATAACAGTTGAAATACATTGTTATTGTTCAGCTTAATGTCAGCACTGATTTTTTATTTAAGTAAGTATAATAAACAAATTAATAGTTCTTACATCTTTAAAAATAGATAGCTGCAATACATTAATCGGAAACCTGTACATTGGTTTGATTACATCATGTCCTATTATTCTCATCACTGAGTTTTATAATTAAAATTGGGGTAAGATTACAAAACACGAGCTTGGGAGTGATATATGGTCTGCACAATGTTTTGTGGCCTCCGGAGTCTTAAATAGGTAGTTGAATCAGAATATCAGGCAATGGTATATCTAGGCCAAGCTATTAAGAGAGAGTTAAAGAACATGAATGCAGCAGAGTGTGCTTACAACCTTAGTTAAAGAATATTTTGGAGAATAGAATAGAATAGAATAGAATAGAATAGAATAGAATAGAATAGAATAGAATAGAATAGAATAGAATAGAATAGAATAGAATAGAATAGAATAGAATAGAACTGTGGAGGTCTTCTAGTCTAGCCCCCTGCTCAAGCAGGAGAACCTATTCCATCCCAGACAAGTGACTGTCTAGCCTCTTCTTAAAAATCTCCAGTGATGGAGTGCCCACAATTTCTGGAGGCAAGCTGTTCCACTGGTTAATTGTCCTCACTGTCAGGAAGTTTCTCCTTAATTCCAGGTTGCTTCTCTCTTTCATCAGTTCCCAACCACTGTTTCTCGTCCTTCCCTCTGGTGCTTTGGTGAATAACATGACCCCCTCTTCTTTGTGGCAGCTCCTCAAATACTGGAATATTGCTATCATGTCTCCCCTATTTCTTCTTTTCTTTAGACTAGCCAAACCCAAGTCCCACAGTCGTTCTTCGTATGTTTTAGTCTCCAGGCTTTTGATCATCTTAGTTGCTCTTTGAATTTTTTCCAAACTCTCAACATCTTTTTTGTGGTATGGTGACCAAAATTGGCTGCACTATTCCAGGTGTGGTCATACTAGGGTTTTATAAAGCGGTACTAATACCTCGCATGATCTTGATTCTATGCCTCTGTTTATACAACCCAGGATTGTATTGGCTTTTTTGGCTGCTGCTGCACGCTGCTGGCTCATGGTTAAGTGATCGTCCACTAGGACTCCAAGGTCCCTCTCACAGTTACTGTTTTTAAGCCAGGTCTTGCCCAATCTGTACTTGTACCTTTGATTTTTCCTGCCTAAATGTAAAACTTTGCTTTTCTCCACATTGAAACTCATTTTGTTGGATAGGGCATGTCCATATTTACCATAGCAACCAACTGCTGCAACTATTATATAGACTTTCAGAAGATAAATTTCTATAAGAAAGAACTATTTCATAAACGGCATTTTCAGGGATATCAAATGAGTTATATTAACTACCTTGTTGTCATACTATGGAAAAGGTTTGATAGTTATATTATAGTTGGGATGCTGGTGAGGGAGGTTTATTTTTTTTAGTGAAAGAGGAGCACAGTCAGGAACCAGTAATATAGATTGACTTTAATATTCTTTTTAATGCACTATAGTAAACAACTGGAGAAGAAAACCTTTTGCAGAGTTTGATAGTCTTCAAGTGCTTTTGCACACTGTAGAAAGAAAGTAAATAAAAGACTATTCAGTACCCTGGACTAAAAAGGATGAAAATAGATGGTTCAATTTTCTTGAACCATCTGTAAAAAGATTGTTTACTAAAAGAAATTCATGCTTTGAACACAATGGCTTAAGGAAAACAGTTGTATATGACACAAAATTAGAGGTTAAAAAGGAATTGGGTGGGGGACAAGAATCAAAGATTCCCACGTAAGTGTGCACCTAGCTTTTGCTAAACTTGGGGAAGAAGTTGCACAACAATATAAACAAATGTAAATGACTTTGAGAAAGGAATGAAGGATTATAAACCTGAGAAGCTCCATTTGCAACTAGCAAGAAATATGTAATACATACTGTTGTTCCTATTATTATATTATATGCGATTCAATTTAAACGCCGGCATGTGTTTATACCTACAAAGATCTGAATTGGGCAAGCCATGATATTCTCTATGGAAGTGAAATTTGGACTTTGCAAACACAGAATAGAAAGAGCATTGATGCTTTTAAACTTTGGTGTTGGAGAAGCGTCCTGAAAATACCATGGACAGTCAAGAAAACAAACCAATGGAACATTGGACAAATCGACTCAGAGGTCTCACTTGAGACACAGATGACCAGGCTCAAGTTGTCCTATTTTGGATACATTAGGCTAAGACCTAGGTGTCTGGAGAAGGCTTTAATGTTGGGGAAAGTAGAAGGAAAGAGAAAAAGAAGGTAACGAGCAGTGAGATGGATGAGCAGAGTGGCAATGGATGCACCACGGGAAGATCTGAAATACCTATAGATCAGCATCGGAAAAAAATCTATGTAGTCATTAAGGATCACTGATTAGTTGATGCCACACAATCACTCAATCAATTTGCGTACCTTTATTATATGTGTGGCTGTGCACAATACTTCCCTTTGTGTAGCATTAAGATTTAGCAGTCTTCCCCATAAGTTAAAGTCACTTCACGCTCCTCAAAAGTTCAGTCTTGTGGTGGGCTGAATAGCAAACAACACCAAAAATAAGACATTGTAATGTGTTGCCTTCTTGCAAGTTTGATGTCTGGGAAACAGTGAGGATCACCAGAGACATGAAAAAGATGCAATCCCCATTTTTGATAAGGTTTTCTGAATGCACACATTTATTTTTCCCATAAAAAGAAAATATTGCCACTGATTCCTCAAAGAAATTAAAGGTCAGAGGTGAAATGAGACCTTTTGCCTCATGATAGGGCTCTGGTGATGTATACTATTCCCATTAGGCACTTTGGTAATAGTATATTTTATTTTTTTCTGTGTGTGCAAAGCATTTCATATATCACATTCATGCTTATAACATATACTAGGTTAATTAACCACATAGTACATATAGAAAGCCCAAAGCCCAGTGCTGCTGTGCTGAGATGACCTAGTGAGTTGATATTTGTGATATGATTTGAACAAAGGTTTTCCAACTCATTGGGCTATGTTAGCACTCAAGGGAGACTTTGGCTTCCATTGTCCCCAAATTGTATAGTTCTTCTGTATATAATTGGCAACTCCAAGTAGGAATATATGAATTTCTATCAACATCTACTTTGCTTGAACAAGATATAGAAATAGGACTACTGCTAGAGAAGTCACTTCACTGAAACTTAAATCAACCTGATGTTCCAGGATCTCACGTACTTTCATAGAGAAGAGCAGAATATAAATCTACTAATAAATTTAAAATAAAATGGGTAGGAAAGCTAACAGTTTGCCCACAAACCAACACAATATATAACTGTGTAATAAATCTCCAACCATAGCAACATACATGCATTCAGCCTTCATTTTCTTTGGTATCTTGGAAATTGGACATTGGTTGTTGACTAAACAATATTTCCTGACAGGATTGCCGATTTAAACTTTGGGATCTGATGCAGTAATCAAATGCTCAAGGTAAAAGCAGCACACAGGCAATCTCTGTTAATTCACATCATTGTAACTGTTGATGTCTTAAGCATTGCACAAATGCACCCACACCAAATACTGGTGATGTGATGCACAAGGATCCGGGAAGGAGGAGAGGAGAGGAGAGGAGAGGAGAGGAGAGGAGAGGAGAGGAGAGGAGAGGAGAGGAGTCTATAAGAGCAAGAATAGTGGGTCTTCTGATCAGTATCTTCTCCATTGTTTTTTGTCCTTTGCTAGTGACATTCCACAGTATTCCATAATATGTCATCTCAGCCATCCCTTCACTGACCTGTTAGGTTACAAGGTCAAATGTGACTTGCTGCACAGCAGTTAATCTTATCTCTACTTGCTGTTTTCAAATTGTCTTCCTTATTTCTTCCATTTGTTGTATGCATATTGTGTTCCTAAATGTTTCTTTAGGAACACATTTCAGCCATTCTGTTCCATCTACTCCTCCTAACATTTCAGTTCCTGTAACATGAGAAGAGCCAACCCACTAAATATGCATTCAGAAGCCAATAAGAATTTTTAATTTCTTCTGCAGTTAATGAGTTATTTTCAATACATGTTGACAATGCTGAAGATGAAAGACGTAAAAACAGGGCAGACAGAAGGAGCCATTAAAAAAAAAAATCCTTTCTGTTTAATTGGCATCTTTTTTTACAAGCCTATTTGATATCACCATTTAGATATTTACCCTCACTTTTAATCTATTATATCTCAGTTGTGACTCTACCAGGCTGTCAGCTAAACTGAATTACTTTTTCTTGACTGATTTTTTTTTGGGGGGGAGGGGGAGAAAATCTGAAGTAGGTATGAACATTATTCCTGTTTGAAATTTGGCTGTCATATAGTAAACAGGCTTAAGTAAACTTATTATGTATTACAAAGGAACTCAAATTGCTTGTTATTTAGCAAATGCACATTTCACAAAGACTATTTATTTGTACTGACTCCTGTGTCGTGGGTACTCAAAAGCTGAACAATTGTACCTGGATGATCATAAAAAAATGTCTTTGATTTGCAATTACATATGTTAGCAGACAAATGTCTGTGTGTGTACTGCATTTGTGTACAGATGTTTGAATGCAGTCTATTTCAAGAACATTAATTGTGGTTACTTTCCATACTCTCTACCATTTAGTTCTTATCAATAATAATATCAATAGCAGCAGCAATCACAAAAAGGGCTTAGCCTCTTTCTCTGCCTCTAAGTTTTATGTTGAAAGGACTGAGACCTAATTTTAGGGCCTTTTTTTAAAGCCTGTCATTTAGAAGAGGAAATATTGATCTGAAATTAAGTAAACTGTTATCCAACACTATACAATGAATTCCAAAATGGAGTAGATTGAAGCAGAGATTGTAATGGCTGGTTATTAAGTTAACTAACTATTATAGGAGATACCTTGTTCTAAGCTTTACCATATGATCAGAGTGTGGACAGCAGAATATATGACCTGCTTAAAAGAATCGGAAAGAATCCAATTTAAAAATTCCATATTCATCTTTAGTATCAAATATTACTTGCTGTTCATTATAATGTAGTAACAGCAAAATATACATTGTCCTGTTTCTTACTCAGTGCCAATTGATGATCTTAAGTTGTCTTTCTTTTTTAACATATTGCCAAGTGTTGGTGCAGAGCAAAACTACTACTGTATTTGTTATTCTAATTGTAGGGATTATCCAAGAGTTTAGAGATTTAGTCGACCCATTTCTAAAATATCAAAGTGGTCCAAAATGTACAAGATTTCTCTGCATATGATGGCTGAGAGATGTCTCTATCTAATGTGGCAGCGTTAAGCATGGCTGTAAATCTCAGCTTCTCCTTTTCCCCTTACAATAATGTTTACTTCACAGAAAGCTCAAGATGATCTTTTTATTGCAGATGAGAATGAAGCCAGATACAGAGAGAACATTTGGACCTGTGATATAGTACAAGTAAAGATCTTATATGTGTGTATGTGCTGCTGGGTTGAAATTCAAAGCTTTGTTCCTTCTGTTTTTCTGGATCGACAGATACTTTGTTCTTCTCGTAGTGATCTTGAAATGAATCTCACACTTCTTTCCTTAACAGTGTGTTCTCCAGCCCAGAAATTGCCAGGTTCCACCTCCCCAGTTTCATTCTTTACCTGAGTAACAGATTCAGTCTGTGATGATGACATTTCCTATGTATGAAGGCAGATCACTGATACTAAATACAGAAAGTTGTCCAATACATAAATATAAATAAATAATGTGTGAAAAAATATTAATTGGGTGAGGAGGGCAAGGGAACCAGATCATTTAGATATACAGTTTAAAAAAAAAACTTTAAAAAAAAACTAGGAATTTTTTTTTTAAATTGCTGCACAATTGAATTCTTTCATTTAAAGAAGTAAGTGTTGCAAAAATGGATGCTTTCAGTGAGTGCACATAAGGTTGTATGTGTATGTGCATGTATTTTATTACTGTCATATTGAAAAAACAGGCTGAGTTGTCCCCTTACTTCCTCTGACTTGCTGAGTTGTCCCCTTACTTCCTCTGACTTGCAAAAATGTATAAATATACTTTTAGAACAATTTTTGTTTCTTCTTCTTCTTCTTCTTCTTCTTCTTCTTCTTCTTCTTCTTCTTCTTCTTCTTCTTCTTCTTCTTCTTCTTCTTCTTCTTCTTCTTCTTCTTCTCCTCCTCCTCCTCCTCCTCCTCCCTCTCCTCTCCTCCTCCTCCTCCTCCTCCTCCTCCTCCTTTTCTCCTGAATGAGCCCACTACATTCCATTCTAAATAGTTACTACAATGAATCTTCAGATTGTGGATTCCAATTCAGGAAGGTGATTTTGTAAGCATTGGTATTAAAACCCTCTTCCATTCTCCCTCTTTTTCTCCTCTCTTTCCCTTTTGTTTGCTGGACACAACATGAAGAACATCATGGAGGGAAAGCAAAAAAATATCAAGATGGTGGGTGTGCAAGAACAGGCTGCTTGGATAAATTGCTGGTCTTCCTTCCCACCCTTTGAGCCTTTCCCCCTGCATTGCAAGGGTAGAATTGCCAATAGAGCTGCAATCTTGGGATGGATGGGAGGAACTAGGAGGGGACAAGGGGCAGGGCCTGTTTGGGGAGCTCTGCAGCCATCATCAGCAGGGGAAGTGTGGCAGCCAAAAGGAAGAACCGCTTTTTCCTTCAGAGAGAATGAACCATTTGGGGAGGGGGGGAGGGAGAACCAACCACGGAAAGCACAATTTGGAAAGATGCAACTGTTTTATCTTCTGGCCATTAACAGAGGAGAACAAGAGGAAGAAATCCCAGAGGGAGAAGATAGAAGATAGAACAGGAAAGCATTGTTAGATAATAGTATTTAGTGCCGAAGTAGCATTAATAGAATATGCTATAGAGAAAGAAAACTAATTGTCATATTAAGAGTAAAGGAACAATAGTAATGAAAACAGAGAATGGAAGAAGATGGATATAATTGGAAGCACTCACAAGAGCTTAGAGGGAGATATAAATAAGTCACCTGGTTCAGGGTCCAGTGCTTTTGTGTCTCTCCTAAATGTGGGTTAATCTAATTGAGCATGGTTTAAAAAAGCAGTGAGGATGAACATGACCAAGCAATCAAAACCCTGCCCTCTTTTTTTACATTGCACATGTGACATGTGTTAAGAAAGGCTCAATTGCAAAATCACACCCACACTCTTGATTTGTTTCTAAATTTCCCCACCATCATCACTGCAGACACCGCTACAAAATATTTCCTCACATTCTTGCCACTCCAGCCAGTTTCACATCACAGCATCGGTTGGAAAAATTTGAAGATCTAGGTCGGCTGGACATAACAAGCATTGATCAGAGACAATTTTCAGTCATCCCATGATGCTAAAAGAAAAACAAGCTAGGGCATTGTGCATTTCTGAACATGGGAGATGAGGGAATGAAACCACTTTCTTCCACCTGCATTATTCCGCTGCCCCAGGTTTCAAGAGATTTTGGTAATCATTCTCAAGGAAGAGGGGATTCTTAACCATGACAATAAGGTTAAGGACAAGGATCTCCAAACTTAGCATCTTTAAGATTTGTGAACTTAAAACTTCCAGAATTCCTTAGACAACCATGCTGGCTGGGGAATTCTGGGAGTTGAAGTCCACAAATCTTAAAGTTGCCCAAGTTTGGAGACCCCTGGTTAAAGAGAAAAGGTACCTAATTAAAAAAGTAAACTAATAGAGATAAAAAATATAGATGAGAGAGAGAGACAGAGGATAGAGATGATAGATAGATAGATAGATAGATAGATAGATAGATAGATAGATAGATAGATAGATAGATAGATAGATAGATAGATGATAGACAGACAGACAGACAGACAGACAGACAGACAGACAGACAGACAGACAGACAGACAGACAGACAGACAGACAGACAGATAGATAGATAGATAGATAGATAGATAGATAGATAGATAGATAGATAGATAGATAGATAGATAGATAGATAGATTTTAGATGGTACAAACCTTTCATAACTTACCACATATAAATCTGATTCAGAAAAGATGCATATACTATAACAACACACTCTTGTTTAAAATAAGAAAATATTTTAATATCATCCACCGCCAACGTTCTTCTCAAATGTAAAGCGAGAGATGCTAACAATAGAAAAGCTTTATTAAGATGAATCTTTTGTGCCTACATTCAAGAAGTGGAACTCAACTTTCTGCTGCATAATTGTCTTTATTCTGATGACCCAAATTAAGGGGGGGGGAAGGGGGGCTTGAACAATCTCACTGAATCTGTCAGACCAATCCCAATATGTGTTAGAAATCGGCTGTGATAATTGCATGAGAATCCTAGGTAGGATTTCTTGTTGAGAAATTCAGACCACAGCTCTATGGCTTTGGGTTCAAACCAATGAGAGTGTGGCTGTTATTCAGTTGAAATCAATGGACTTATGCATTACAGTCTTGACATTTCTTCAAATATAAATAGTGCCAGTCCATTCAGTGTTATCTGCTGGATATAAATAGCACTAAATAAGTAATCTGAATATATTATCCACTATCCTTTCCATGTTCAGATTTGATATTCCCAAAGCCATTGTTAAGATATTTGCAAAATTGTCAGTTGCATTGTGATACTGGGAGTGTGAACGTGTTAAAGGCATTAACCTTCCAGAAATACTCATGTACTGAGAAACAAACATGCAAAAACTTAATTAAACCTACATTTCACAAATTGAGCTCACAAGTAACTGAATCATTTGTTCCATAACACTTTAGTTACTAACAGAAATAGGATTCTTTTATCTATGAGCTAATAAGAGACCCAATGTGATTTGTGGTTACTCTTTGGCCTAAGAATTGGAAAATTCAGGTGTAAATTCTTCCCCAGCTAAAATATCCATTGGGTGCCTGCCCTTTCCTTGGGGAAAATCACGTTCTCTCAACTTAACCTCCTAGTAGAGAAGAAAAGACAGGATATAAATGTAGCAAACTAAATATATAGTGGCTCAATACATATTTGCTGAATTTCTTATTGTGTAAAATCAGATTAGAAGTACTCAATTCAAGTCACACATTCAACTCAATTAATTTTCTCTGATATTTGTCTTTAACAAAGTAGAAAGTAATCTTATGAACATCCTTATTAGTAAAAGGAACAGGGATAATTCAGTCACTCTGCAACCATGGCGCCTGTCAAAACTACTTTAACCAAATCTAGGGATTAAAATGCATTCTGGGATTATATTAGACATCAGCACATGTCCTAAAACTTCCAATGTGCACTTATTTGCTTCAGAGTAACTTTAGGAGAAAGTAATTTGCAGGAGATAAATGCTTCACTCTTCTGTGTTTGCTTCTTCTTCTGTGAAACAGTTACAGAATCTTTCTTTCCTAAAAACAAGATTCGGAAAGAATGTTGGAAGGGTAAACCAGACCAACATGCCTAAATATACTACTTTTCCAACGGAATTTAGCTGTCCTGGTTTACCTTGACCTAGCCCCCAAGGACCAACTACAATGCTATATAGCTGCTGTTGTTCCAGATTTCTACCCTCTGTAGAGATGCCTGCAGTCGTATAGTCTGGTTGTTAAGCCCCATCTATCCACAACCCTTTCCCATTCTTGAAAACCGCTGTGAAAAGTTTTTGAGAACGTACATATTGATTTTTCTTTCCTCCTTCAAAATCTGATATGTTTTTCTACCAAAAGGCAGTGAGGAATACTGAACCCATCATTAAGGTCTACTTATTTTTTTTCTCAGTAACATATGAACAAACATCAAAATGCTATTTAATTAAAAGCAACCCAGAATCTGCCAATTTGAGCATAACCCACCTCTGTCATTTATTTAGTGTCAAGGCTGGTGGGTGGGCAAAACTCCTCCCCTTTTTGTATGTTCACTGATGTTACATACATATTCAAAAGGATGGGACCTCAAACGTGAGCTTTAAATGATACCTTGCCTTTTTTTTGTCCTCCACTCTCCTGCAGACACAGCTGGTAAAAGAATATGACTACTTAAACGCTTCATGTTACACTCCAGTTCCAGTTGATATCCTTGACTTCATGCCTAAATTCAGTCACAATAATTTATAGCCTGACGTAATCCTGACATCAAAGTAGATATTGTAGACCAAGCCTAACATTTTATTCTGCCTTTACCCAGCCTGGTACCTCTCAGTATTTCCAGCAAATCTGGAAGGACAAGGTTGTGAAATGATGTTTTTACTCGCTAGCTCTCGAGAAGGGACCATTAGTATCATTGCACCAACAGAAGGTCACATTTGTAGGTCAGTGTTGAACTGCAAGAAAAGAACCAAGCACAGAGAGCACCAAGGAGCCCACAATGATCATTGTTTTAGAGAAAACACAGAATCATTTCCTAGCATAACTTGGATGGATGAGTCAGAATTAGCAATAGCAATAGCAGTAGCACTTAGATATATAGACCACCCCATAGTGCTTTACCGCACTCTCTGGGCAGTTTACAATGTCAGTATATTGCCCCCAACAATCTGGGGCAATATGCTGACATTGGGTCCTCATTTTACCAATCTCGGAAGAATGGAAGGCTGAATCAACCCTGTTAGGATCAAACTCCAGGTTGTGGACAGAGTTTGCCTTCAATACTGCATTCTAACCACTGTGCCCCCAGTATTCATGTTACTATTGACCTGAGGTACATTTCATTTGCCAAAGCAAACACCTCTTTTGCTGAAAATATTAGTTCATTACGGGGTGGATTCTACCACATGGCCTTATTCTTTAAAAAAAAAAAACATGGATTATCAGGAGCCCCAATCAAATACATACTATACTCCATTGTACTGAAGTTGTAGAGGGATCACATTTGCAGATATAAATATAAAGCACCTGATTTGACCTTAAGCAACACTTAAAAGCATATGGGGACCCATGGCAGTCCTTTTCTCCATAGCCACTTGAATAACCCTACCATATGTTTAATGGCCTGAATCTTGTGTCAAACATTTTCAAATGAGGATATCATAATGAGGTCAGTGAAATAGCAATTTTAGGAAGTGTGAGATCCTGAAAAAAAAGAAAAAAGGTTAAAAGTACACATTCCCCAAAAGGAGAGCTGTGAGCTTGAGAACATGAATCACTTGCTGGCACCTTCACAGTTTGTTATAATTTAATAAGTGCCACCTCTGGCAAGATCCTTTCCCCAACCATCTGTTTTTGAAGGGTTGGTGGACGTGAGATAATGCATGTAGGCCATCTGGAAACATTTCTTTAACACCTAAATTGCATTTTTGATATCTTGCCAGCAGGCAATATTAACGGTTTCACCTGAAGGAAGGAAAAATGATCAAATTTTAGAGTCATGTGAAAGTACATGTGGGCAACATTTTTTTTTTTTTTGCTACGCCTTGATAAGTTAAGTTAAACAATAGGTCTTTACCCTGGAAAAGGTGCCAGCAATCCTGTGCCATTGGCACTTAGGAAGGGTTCAGAATGAGATTTCTTTCAGTTATAATTCAGTTTCCTTTAAAAAAAAAAAAAAAACCCACACACACGGTTTCTGCATTCAAGATAAATTTACATAAATGTTTTATTATACATCCATCCTACTGTCATTCTGAGTGTTCTCACAATTCAGAACATTTTGGCCACTCTCTTTTCCTTTCCTATAACTTATAGTAAATCCATTTATTTGACATCACTTTCTTCACCTAACCAAGAGCAGCAGAAATCTGCCAAATGTCTAAATAGAAAAGGAAAAAGGAGTTTCAGTCATAGGAAAAAAAAACCCAACCTTATATGTAAATAGAGGACCCATCATCCGAAACTCTTTGTTTCAACATCCCTGCAGTCAGAGCATATTTCTTCAGAAAATTATGCTTGAGGACTAGAATCTTACTTTCTAAAACAACACAAACAAAAGCCACTACAGCATATTTCCCTTAATATTTGTGTGATGGTAAGAATGTCAATATCACACTATCTATCAAGAAGAAATGTTATTTTAAGCCAAGAACTTATTTAAAAAATAATAATGAGCATGCATATTACATCTAGAAATGGATTATAAATTCTTCTACAAATACTTAACACAGAAATTGTCAGCTTGGTTGATCTAATCCTTATGGAAAACGTTGTGGCCTGCTTTTGAAGTTCTTATTTGTTTCAGTGCAGATTTCTTGGTTCAGCCTTAACATTTCAGTTGTTGCTATAGATCAGATTTAACCAATTGGGAGCCTTCCAGAAGTATTGATTTCAACTTCCAGAATCCCCCAGTTTACAGGAATATTGTCAAGAATTCTGGAGATTAAACACTGTGCATAGCTTGGCTGATTGGTGGCTGTGGTCATGCTTAGATCGGGAAGGCTGTTTTGATATGGACAACCAATAGGCGGCAGCAAAAAAGCTACAGAAGACAATGTATTGCCACCTACTGGATTTCTAGAGTCTAGAACTGGTAACCCTGTGCTGTAGATCAAATCAATACAAAATGTGGCTCCAGACCCCAAGCAAAGTATTGTAGTCCTAGTTTTGATTTTGCATCCCTCAGCAGAAAACAGTGGGATTGATCATACTGCCAACAGGTTACAATGAAGATCTGGTGAGCAGCTTTCTGAGTTATACATAGCACACCATTTCTCAGTTTTTGGCTCCATTTTTCTCAGGTCTGTCGACATGCCTCATCCGTAGCCCAGCACTAAGTCCTACCTTGGCCATTCCAGGTTTAAGCTTGCAATAAGTCAGGATTGCATAGCCCAGAAGAGTTGCTAGTGATTCAGTATCTGGCAGAAAGAGGGTTTGTCTCTGCTGATGCTGCATTGGGTTATCTGGCACCTCCATCTTCTTGAGACTAAATTTAGCAGGCAGTTGGTAAGCCATCATTGTGACATCCTCACTGCCTTTGAGAGATACATCCTAAAGGAATACCAACATGGCAAGCAAAACAGTTTTGCCCTCTTCATATTAAAAGTAGACAATGTTTCTCAAGCCTGGCAATATCGAGAAGTGTGGATTTGCATTGCTGGCTCGGGAATTCTGGGAATTGAAGTCCACACATCTTAACATTGCCTGTAGTGAGAAAGACTGCAGTAGACAAATAAGATGAACTCATCTTCTCACCTCCACAAGGGGGTCTCTAGTTCCACCATCTGCAGCCCTCCATATTCTTGGGAAGAGCCAGTTTAGATTTCTGCCAGCATTTATTTCATCACAAAGAAATCCTGACTCTTTGCCAGTTTAATTCACAAGGAGTAAAGTGGTACCTTTCTGATTTTTCTCAGGAGTTTAATCAAATGGAGTGTAAGTTGAAGTCCTTTTAAAATGAGTGGGTTACTTTAATAAAGAAATGCAAACTTTTTTATTGTGCATATCAAGGTTATGGGATTAACAGGCGAGATAGGCAAAGAGGGGAAAACACAGAAAAAGAACTGAATTAGTAACACAAAGCAGATTCTCTGAATTGATTAGCCCCTCTACTCCAGAGATCTCCAACCTTTTTGGTTTGGCAGCCTGGAAAAAAAGGCAGGCACCGCTATGTGCGTGGACACAAATGGGCCACGTGCCTGCGCGCACAAAAATGAGCCACATGTATATGCGCACAAATGGGCCATGCACGAGCACATGTGCACATGCAAACAGGGCTGCGCGGGCACGCAGCCAAATTCTCAAAGGCAAATTTGCCTGCTTCTTCCCGGTTGTTGAAATATCAGGCATGAAAGATCAGGTCCACATGTGAAGGTCCAATTAAACTGATTTATTGCTACAAAGTCTATTCACAAGAATCTTCTCAATTAACAGTTAGCATCTGCTTGGCGTGAGATACGGGTCAATGGAATTCAAAACATGTTGGACTTCGTTCGCTTGTGGCTACATAGAGATTCTAGGTTGATCCCTCCTTTAACCACCCACAGTTTCTAACACTCATTCTCCTATATCAAAGTTTGTATGTCCAGGCTCTGGTTGTCTCTGTCTGGGGACCCCAAATGGAGATGGAGCCGATCAAGTGGTTGATATGATTGTCTTGTACTGCCATAAGAACATGGGTGTTTTTTTTTTAATGGTTTCTATATTGTGGGTTTTTAATTCTGTAAGCCAGCTGGAGTCACCTATATGTGAGTTGGACAGCCATAGAAATTTGTTGCATATAATCAATTATAAAATAATTGTGTTGAATTATTTTTGTGTTTACACTAGTTGACTTGGCCCACTAGAATCCCAAAAGTGCTTTTTCAAACGGCAACTGGACTTTATTTTTCCTTGAAAACGTTACACTTCTCATCCAAGAATCTTCTTCAGGTCTGACTTCTGACAGAATGGAAGAAGCTTCTTGGATGAGAAGCGAAATGTCTTCAACGAAACACAAAATCCAGCTGCCTTTTGAAAAAGCACCTTTGGAACAATCTTGACCTGGATAACTGAGAATCTCCACAGACATTCAGTCCACTAGAATATTTAAAATGTGAGCTGAGCTGGTTCCAGGTGCTCCATTCAACTATTTCTCCCACTGGTTTCTTCAGGGCAGCATAGCTTAGATCAGTGATGGCGAACCTTTTAGAGACCGAGTGTCCAAACTGCAACCCAAAACCCACTTATGTATCGTCGGGTGCAGGGTGGGCGTGGCCCATTGGGTGGGTGTGGCCAACTGGGTGGGCATGGCCCATTGGGAGGGCATGGCTGCGGTGGTAACGGCAGACTGGGTGGGACTAAAAAGTTCAATCAATCAATTCCAATCTTTTTTTTCCTGCGAGAAGTTGAAATTGATTGATTGAACCTTTTTTTTTTTTTTGCACACGGCGGCGGAGGCCTAAAGCGAAAAGGTTTTATAAAACCCAGCTGAAGGCCTAGGACTGGGGCGACAGCGCGCATGCCCACAGAGAGGGCTCTGCGTGCCACCTGTGGCACGCGTGCCATAGGTTCGCCACCATGGGCTTAGATGATGCCTCTTCTTTATAATAATGCCACCCATGCCAGTTCCTAATTCAGTTCTTACCAGCATATTTTCCATTATTTGTCTTTTTTAAAAAATCCTGAAAGACAGAATGATAAGCTTTGGAATATGATTCAAAGGACTTAGGGCCTTTCTTCTTTATTATGCATGCTGCATTTGAGGCTAATGAAGCATATCCTCTGAGCTGATACTTTTATAGATAAAGAAGTATCATGTTACAAGCCTATTTATTTCATCAGCTCCATCATACTGTATTCAACACAAAACACAATCAATGTCTTGCACTTCAGTGCAGACAGCTAAAAGACATTTTTGCTAATGCCTTGCCTAACACTTCTTTTCCCATGTATATTTTAACATATTATCTATGAATGAAGAGGCAGAGGAAAAAAATAGGTCACACATTTATTGAAGAATTGTAGCAAGTACAAACTTGACTAGTCTACTTTACATAGTTCATGTTATTATGGATGGTTGCAAGCAGTGCTTTTTTTGCCCCCCACCCCCACCAGGCCATTCCTTGATCGGCAACCTTTCGCTCCCCTCCTGAGCCGGACTGCCATGCTAAGGTGGATGGGATGGGCGGGGATGAAACTATTACAACGACTCAGGAACTGACAAAACAAGAATAATACTGTGTCTACGCATATTTATGCAACAGCGTCCCTTCTCAAATAACACTACAACTTCCGGCAGACTTTGCTGGTTATTTACACCCACTGAGCCGAGAGGGAAGATGGAGGTGGGCGGGGTTACCGCTGTTGCCATAGCTGTATGAGTGACGTATAGGATCGGGGGCAGTTCTATAACGGGCCGTGAGTCCGTTGGGGGGCGCTTGGGGCTGATGCACTGCCGAGGGCTGGTCTAAGAGAGCGGTCAGTGTCGGGCCTTTGGCCTGTGCGGCCAACTAACCCGATTGACAGTTCGAGGGTGGGAGGGGACCGCAGGGATCACCTTTTGCTGCCATGTCTACCTCAGCATCTCGGGAGCAACCACAGCATCTTCTAGAGACCCTCCTTCCCCTCCCCATTTTCCTTACTTCCTCCGGGCTGGGGTTCTCGGTCAGTTGCTCTCCTCGCACGAGGTCCAGCCATGTCCGGGCTGCTGGGGAAGTTGTTCGGGATCGGCCCGGGGAAGAAAGGTGGTGGGAAGGGGCTTTCTCCCCAGGAGGCCATCCAGAGGCTTAAAGAGACTGAGAACATGCTGAGTAAAAAACAGGAGTTGCTAACCTGCTTTCCAGCTCTGGCATGTTTCTCTTCTGCTGCAGGGAAATGGAGTTTGTGGGACTAAAAAAAGTTCAGTCAGACCTTCCAACTCCTTGTGAGATCTTTTTTTTTCCCCACAAGAAGTTGGAAGGTCTGACTGAACTTTTTTTAGTTCCACAAATTCCATTGAAAAACATGCCGGAACGCTGTTCCGTGCGTTCTATGACAAAAAAAGCCTGCAAGGTCAGCCAGATGTTTGGACTGGATGTAGCATTTGTATCCACCAATCGAGTCCTTCGCAAGTTCTGGGACAGGCAGATGTTGTTGTTTGATGGTGTTAAACATAAGAACTGAATTAGGAATGGGTGTGGCTGGCATTATTATGTAGGATGTAAGCTGTAAAGTGGAGTTGCCTTTTGCAATTGACTGGTGGTGATTTTGTCAGTGATGATGGTGTTCAAGTGGTGCTCTAGACCTTTTACAATTACACTCAAGACACCTATTACTATTGGTACTCTCTTTGCTTTCTTTTGCTATAGTTGTTCTACTTCTATTTGCAGGTTTTTGTATTTCTCCCCAGTTCTTTCTCTTCTATTCTGCTGTCTTCAGGTATTGCAATGTCTGCTATCAAGATTTTTTTTTTGTCTTTCTTATTCAATATTGTTAAATCTGGGGTGTTAGGTGGTGGGCGTTTGTCTGTTTGATTTCTAAAACCCCAGAGCACTTTAGCTTCTTCATTTTCTATCACTTTATGTGTTTTGTGGTTTCGCCAACTCTTGCTTGCAAGCAAGTGGTACTTCTTGCAGATCTTCCAATGCAGCATTGTCATGTCTGGGCTATGAGTCTTCCTCCTGTTTTCAAGGGCAAACCCACATACCATTGCATCACTATACATACTAAAATATTCCTTCTTTATTGTGGCAGTTTCAATGCATGAAAATAACCTTACCTCTCCATCTTGGGGATCATGAATGGAAATACACTCCATCTATACAACGTTTTACACTAGTTTCCACTCGTATTACAGCTTGGAGTGCATTTTATTGATTCCCCCCCCCATAGTTCTTTCCATAATTCCATTGTGAGTAGGTTTTGAATCACAGTAAAGTAAGATTTCATCTTTTGCTCTTTATCATTTTCTTTGAATGTTTCTATTATTTGCCCGGGTTTCTTCAATGAATCACTTGTTCTTTCACTTCATTGCCTCTGAAACCCAGCACTTGTTGTCCACAATTTACTGTGTCAAAACACCTATTTGAATCACACTTTTAGGACCCTGTCTAAATAGAATGCTCCAAACCTTGTCAGGAAAATAAAACATTGAAAATCCTCTGTTCCCTGGGAATATGGGATTGGGGGGCAGAAAAGAGATGCTATATTTTAGGGAAAAAAGAATTACCTATTTAACGTTTTATGATACATTTTCCTCTAAAAATGTTTGTGTGTGTGTGTGAAAGAGAGAGAGATGGGGAAAGAGAGTGAGAGATGGAGATGATGGAGAGGGAGATAATGGAGATGAAGATGGTAATCACAATGTTTCTGAGGTCAAAGAGCCTACACAGAATAGGTTCCTGGTATACATGCATACAAAGGGCCATTTTACTGCAGTGCTTAAGGCAGGGGTCTCCAAACTTGGCAACTTTAAGATTTGTGGACTTCAATTCCCAGAATTCCTCAGCCAGCCAGGGCTGGCTGTGGAATTCTGTGAGTTGAAGTCCATAAGTCTTAAAGTTGCCACATTTGAAGACACTGGGTTAAGGCATCACGCTAGAAACCAGAAAGACTGTGAGTTCTAGTCCTGCTTTAGGCACAAAGCCAGTTGGGTGACCCTGAGTTAGTCACTTTCTCTCAGCCATAGGAAGCAGGCAATGATAAAGCACCTTTGAAAAATCTTGAAAAGAAAACTATAGGAACTAGGGACTAGAGACTGTAGAGGCTAAGGACCATAGGCACTAGTTCAGGCAGGTGCCAAGAGTAAAAAACTGACTTGAAGGATCTATAGATAGATAGATAGATAGATAGATAGATAGATAGATAGATAGATAGATAGATAGATAGATAGATAGATAGATAGATAGATAGATAGATAGATAGATAGATAGATAGATAGATAGATAGATAGATAGATAGATAGATGATAGATAGATAATAGATAGATAGATGATAATAGATAGAGATAGATAGAGATAGATAGATAGATAGATAGATAGATAGATAGATAGATAGATAGATAGATAGATAGATAGAGAGATATAGAGATATAGAGATATAGAGATATAGAGATATAGAGATATAGAGAGGTGGATGACATAGATATAGATATATAGTGTGGTTGTTGATATATAGACTTCCCACACTATATATCTATATCTATGTCATCCACCTCTCTATATCTATCTATCTATCTATCTATCTATCTATCTATCTATCTATCTATCTATCTATCTATCTATCTATCTATCTATCTATCTATCTATCTATCTATCTATCTATCTATCTATCTATCTATCTATCTATCTATCTATCTATCTATCTATCTACACACACATACACATAATACTACTTATATAATAGAGAAAGGACTTCCACTCCCTTCTTTATTATGTCATGATTAAGAATGTATTTCCACATATGTTTTTACCACTTAAAAATTGCAGTCCTGCCATTGGTATATGGATTATTCTAGAGAGATTCCAGAAATCCAACCTTAGCTAAGAAGGAAATGAAAAGACCAAACCAAACACATCCTTTCCAAGCAGCCAACATCTAGATAAGAGATTAACACCAAACAATCAAGCAGAAAAGGATACGCTGATCGAGGAAATACCAAGGAGAAAACTGTACCTCCACCAACACTGACAGGGCAAGCTACTGTATATAATCGGGGAGCAAATCCCACACTCACCAGCATTGATGATGTTATTTAATTGGGGAATGAAATATCTGCAAGCAAACAACCACACCTTGAGATCTGCAAGGATTCCACAAATATATGACAGTCAGATTCTTATGCATTTATTCATTTTCTCAAAAGTAAATATCAGATGTGATCTAGATTAGAAATACTAATACATGGGAAGAATATATTAATTGTTACTTTCTCTCAGTGATACACCTGGATTTTTGCTCCTATTTGTGCCAATAATCCTGCTCCTTAATAGAGATGATACATACAGTATAGGTCAGGCATGTCAAACTCGCGACGTCACGTGACATCACGAGACGTATTGCAACTTTTTCCCCATTGCCAGCAATGGGGTGGGTGCAGTTTCAGAGTGATGCATCTGGCCCGTGGGCCGGCAGTTTGACATGCCTGGTATAGGTGGACGTCAGATGATAGATGATAGATAGAGATAGCAATAAAACCTTAGACTTATATACTGCTTCACAGTGCTTTATAGCCTTATCTAAGCGGTTTGCAACTTATTGCCCCCAACAATCTGGGTCCTCATTTTACTGACCTCGAAAGAATGGAAGGCTGAATCAAGCTTGAGCCAGTGAGAATCAAACTGCCAAACTGCTGGCAGCTGGCAATCAGCAGCCTGCGGTACTGCATTCTAACCACTGTGCCACAATGGCACAGAGAGACAGACAGACAGACAGACAGACAGAGACAGACGTTAGATAGATCCCCAAAGCAAGGAAATAGAGGGTAATTATTGGGAGACTGATAAATGAGGAGAAAGAATTTTAGCACTCTATTCCAAATAAGGAGTTGTGAACTAAAGAGATGTAATCACACTTCTTGCTTGCTTTTTAGCTCTTAACGCCTCAAGACCATGTGCCAAACATCTCAGATGGCGTGCAATAGATATTGAAAACTGTGTGTGACAGTATATGAATAATGTCATACTGAAGCAATTATAGCTGTCTCCCAATATTCCGAATCTTTCCACATGTGCAAATAAAGTAGCCGTTTTCCCTAATATTTGCCCTAATGTTTGGACAGAACTTTTGGGGAGAGAAGCCCATCACCTAAAAACTTTTACATGTCAATGCCAGGCAAGGAAGGTCAAAATAGTCAAAATGCCAGCTACAATCACATGATCAAAGCCACACCCCTTTGTGATGATGCCAAGTGTGTCATACACATAAAAAAGGTGGCATGGTTTTGATCACACCATTACAGCTGTCATCTTGACTTGTTAAACTTGTCCCTACATAGATCCACAATGCTAGTAATGGGCCTTTTCAATGCAACATTTAAAGCCCTTCTTTCTTTGAAATACTTACAAAGATGATGGGAAAGGATTTGGAGGTGACAACAACCATTTTTGTACACCTCTCACCTTCAGAAGTGTTTTCTACACTTATAATTCAAATACAAAGTATCTCGACACAAATAATCCTGGTGTTTCTCTAACTGGAAATGCAATTATAGAGATGTTATGGATGAAAAAGTTTAATCACATGCCAAAAATAAATTCTTGATTATACTTTCCTTTGTAAAGCAGAAATTAACAATAGCCTTGACCTGCTTAGATAATGAAGAAAACTGAATTTACTGAGCAGTCATTTCAAGATTTGACCTGTTCCTGAAACAAAGATAATTTTGCAGTAGCTTGTGGCAATACTAATAGCATTTTTCTAAAGCCTGGGGTGTTCTATGGTGTATTACACATATAGGTCAATCTCCTGAATAAATAATAATTGGAGAAAACAATATTTTGACTTCTCTTTTTGGTCGGCAAAAATTATCAAAGGCAGATCTAGTGTAGCCCTGTGTTGATGTATTCATTAGAATCCCCATTGATTATGTTGGGGGTGATCAGAATACTGAGAAGGCATGAAAAGGGAAGCCTGCCATATTGATTCCTTCTTTTCAGCAACTCACGTCATTCCTTTTCCCACTCCGCTGTCAGAGATGATCCCTGTCAATAACATGCTTTTGATTTATTATGGAACTGGATTTCCTAATTTTTCTTGTTTTAAATATTACTCTTCAGCTAAGTCCGAGGGTTGTTGATAGTTTCAAGTAGTAGTGGCAAAGATGGAGGATGGGACATTTTCCCTTCCTGAATATCCTTAAATTAGCTAATCTTGGGAGCCAAAATATTATAAGGACCCATGCTTTGCTAAAACATTGTTAATGAATGGGAGCTACAGTTAACATAAACAACTCCCTTTAGCATTGCTTTAGTTACCAATTTGCATTCAAAACAACCTATTTGTTTTTCTTTCTTTATTAAATAAAACAGAATATAATTTAAAAGAAAAAAGTGTCTGTATGTATAGGTAGATATGTTTGTATAGGCTTTTCAAAAACACATAGATATAAAATATAAATTTTTAGATAGCAGTTTTAATAAAATACAGTATTATTATAATTCATTGTAATCAACCATACATAATCTGAGTCTATAGACAACTCATTCATGAATCAGAAATTATGTCAGATCTTCAATCCACTAAGTAATTGGGGCCATAAATTTGTCTTTAAAATATTGAAGAACTGATTTCTGGAGAATAATAAGGGCATGCAAGAATGAAGCAAAATTGGACACAACATCAGGGAAAATATGCAATGATCAACTACACTTTAGTTTAAATGTTAATGTTTAATAGTGACTAGAGCTCTCGTCAATTGTTGCTTTCCATTGATAAAAGGGGCTTGCACATCCCAATTACTCTATGAGTTGTACTATTAGTATATATACACTTCCAGAAGCGCAAGAAGTCAGATTAAATACAATCAACTGGAGATTTAACTGGTAACTCAATGTTTTGTCAGATCAAGGCAATATGAATATGTTAGTAGAAGATGACCAAAGAGTTCTACTACCTTGATTAAAAGGTAATATAATGAGTTACTGCAGAGGAATAAAGGACAAGAACAAGTAGCAATGGTGCATATGATGTAGTTGAAAGGACCTTCATCTTCTGATATGGATAGACACAAAAGGAAAGTTTGCCAATGCAAAGATATGGGAATGCCAGAACCATGAACCAAGTCACAATTTGAGTTGTCAGAGTAGAATAATCAAAAATGTACACTTTCATACTGTGAATTAGCTAACTGACATGGATTCAATGGTCATCTTACCTTACAGGAGCACTTGATCATCTACACAGGAAAAAAATAAGGGAAAAGGAGACAAGAGCCTATATCTAAATAAATGTGCAAATAAATTGAAGACAATGAAGACATTGTTTAAGAAAATTAAAGAAATCAAGGAAATGTATGAAAAGATGGAAATAATAAAAGACAAGAATGTTCTGAATAGACTCAAAAGATTAGATGACTGGATTTATTAGATGGAATATTTAAAGATTAAACACTTAATTGAATATGATTAAAAAGAAACGGAAATTTTTTGGATATAAATGTATTTTAGCTCAAGAGGGATATGTTTTTTAAGTAGTATATTATTTCCTTTTTTCTTCTCTTTTTCTTTCTTTTTTTTAAGATATGAGAAACGTAAAATTGTTGGGATGACTTGTATGAGGAAAAAGATGCAATACTTAAGTGTAATTAACTCTGAGAAAATCTTAACTGGTAAGAATGTTTTGAACATTGTGGGGAAAACAAATCTAAATAAGAACTTTGAAAACAGGACTTATGATCAGGTAATTAAGATGATCACTTAGAAAAGAAGCTTTATATTGATGTGGTTGTTAAACATTAGAAAAATGTTTATATTCAATTGTTATCTATCAAAATATTAAGAAATGTACTAATTTAAGGTTGGTAAAAGAAAATATTACTGGAAGAAGAGAAAATCCAAGAAAGCTATTATGTGGGTTATGGAATTATAGAAATTAATTGTTATGGATTGTTTTTAAATGTAAACCCAGACAACTCGCTGTTTACCAAATATTAAGGTGACTGTTAAAAAAATCAATAAAATATATTTTAAAAAAGAAATAATAAAAGACAAAGAAGACAAAGATCTATTAGAAAAAGAAAATATAAAGAAGAGATAGTGTGTGAATAAATGAAAAACATTTCAAAAGCCAAATCAATGCTATATTGAAAGATTTGATTATTGAATTAAAGACTTGCTTCTGAAAAGTGAAATTAAATATGTCCTAGATAATATTGGTAATACCAGAGCTGCAGGAGTTAATGAAATGCCACTAAAACCATTATAATCTGATACAGTTAAGGTCTTACTTCCTATTTGTAAGTAGATGTAGTCAATGCAACAGTAGCCAAGAGACTAAAAAAAGATCAGCATATTTTGATTTTTAAAAGATGGCTTTGTATAAAAATATTCAGATTACCAAACAATTGCAATTATCTCACATGCTAGCATGATAGTGCTTAAGATTTTGTAATACAGATTTCAACAGTTTATAGCAGGGGTAGGCAACCTTGGTTCTTTTATGACTCGTGGACTTCAACTCAATGGCTGGCTCAGGAATTCTGAGAGTTGAAGTCCACGAGTCATAAAAGAGCCAAGGTTGCCTACCCCTGGTCTATAGGAAGAGAATTGCCATGTGTACAAGCTGAATTCAGAAGAGTTAGAGGCACCAAGGATAATGTTGTTACATTCTGATGGCATTATAAGTCCTGGGAGAAACGTCAAGAGCCTCCTAAATGGGGGAAGGTGCTATTCTGATATCTGAAAGCAAGGAAGAAATAATGAATGTGCTATTGAACATGACAGTGCAAATCTGCTTTTTAACATAAGTAAGAAAATGTCAACAAGCAACACCATCCAATGCAAATAGGCAGAGACAAAGTGGTGGTAGTAAGAGACTCTCTTCTTAAATTTAAAAATGCACATGGAGGACGAATGTAGCCATAAAAGAAATATCTGCTATTTGGGGAAATCATACTACTCATGAGATAATAAAGGTATGGTCACGATCATGGTTTCCCCAATTGCATCATACAAGAAACTGCACCATCAGAAAGACTGAATAAAGGGGGAAAACTACGGTGCTAATTTTGAATTATGGTGCTATTTATACCTGTGGTGCATTGCTAATGAATAATGAAGGTAATGCCTAAATATTCTGAACCTAATACTACAGCAAGAATCATTGGCGATGACCATGATGCTCAGAAAAATCTAAGGCTATTGGGAAAAAAAAAAGATTGGCTGAAAATAAGGTCATTACTGATGACACAAATACGATCTTCCAAAAACTTACAAGAACTAACTGACAGACGATCCTGGAAAAATGAATGCGAAGAATTGGAAGTGGCAAAATGATTGAACAATAAATGTTGTGCAAAGTGTTTGAAAAGGATGTTTCACAAAATATGTTGGCATGAATGAAATGCAGTCTACATCCACCAAGTAGAGCAGCTGTACATGCAGGTTCACCTTTAAACAACTAAGGAAAGTCTTTAAAATAGCCACATAGAGCTTTCTGAAGGATACAATGTTTCAGCGCTTTGGGAAGGAGAATGTAGCTTATCCCAATGTGGTTTCTGAAGTGTCCCTTTAGGAAGGTCATAGTATCTTTGGGGAGAACAGTTCTTAATGAGAAATAAAGTAGCATGATAATAAAGGACTAATCTGCCTTTAAATTTAGACTGGTGTCCATTGGAGCTATAGCTCTAGAATTTTTCACATCTTTTATTCCTTGATCACTAGGGACATCCATAGCAGAGAGAGCAGACAACTTGTTCTCTCTTTCCATTCTCCTGATTGAAAGACTTGAGCTACCATATTTGGACTGTAAACTCAGTATGGCCACTAAATGACAGCAGAGACTTGGGCTTTTGAAGATCTATTTGTTGCCATCTAGTGGTCATGTGAATTTTTTTCAGTCCAGATATGGTAGTTCTAGAAAAACTTTTTAACCTGTCTCTTACAGGGGGAATGTGAGCGAGAGTCCAGCTAGACATACTGGACTGGACCCAGCGTGAGAAACAAGGTTATTGTAACCAGAGCTGATAAGAAATTTGCGGGCTGGAGAACGGGAGAGGAAGCTCGTGCTTCAAGCTAATTGGGGAATGTGGTTTATGGCTGTTAATTGGAGGAGGGAATTGTGCTTTGATACTATGTGCTCAGGGGAGGGGAATTTAGTTTTTGGCTTCGATTATACCAGTGCCAATGCTATGCTACTCAAAATAAAGATTCTTTAAGGTAAACAATGTCTCGAAGTTCTTTGAAGAGTTTCATCTGTCGGAACCATGACACCTGCTTTCTAAAGGAAGAATAGCTTCCTCCCTTCTCCTACTTTATTTCATCACGAGGACAGAGAGGACACTGCAAGCTGCATATAACAGTAGGCTTTCTGCTATAGCATATTTCTTCAATAAGCCTTATTTGTGCTTAATCTGTAAATGGATTTGGTTCCCCTCACATACTTGCTTCTATGCTAGATACAGACCCCAATGAATAAGCTACAGCAAGGGTGTCAAACTGGTGGCCCGTGGGCTGGATACGTCCCACGCAGGCCATGCCCACCCTGGCTCTGCAAAGGCAAAAAATGTTACGATACGTCATGATACATCACGTAACACAATCGAGTTTGACACCCGTGAGTTAGAGGATCTCAACCTCAAAACTTTCCCTATACTTCCATGCCTGCTATACTTCTCTGGCTGAATTAAAAAAGAATAGAAAGTTTACTTCCAGATCTCCTAGTGTTATAGCTAATGGTGCATATAAAGCAAAGACAAATACCCTGAAATATTTATTTATTTATTTATTTATTTATTTGAGCAAATGTTAATTCTTGTCTTATTTTTAAGTCTTCCGATGAACTTCTCTCAATGTTTTTATTGCTTAATATACAAAATCCATACATGCTTCAGTGGATTTACAATATATATAATGATCTAATGCTATACAAATTGATACTTCAACTTCTCAGCATTAGATCAGCCGCAGCTTATAAATCAATTAATGTTTTAATTAAAACTTGAGTCTGTAGGCTGATCTCCAAATTCATTAAAAAATAAAGCAAAAGGGTGATCAATAAATAGAAATGAAGTGGGTTATTTTCTAAAACAGATTAGAAAATAATCAACAGACAGAATATCATATATATAATATAATATAGATCATCAGAAAACTAAGCTTAGCACCAGTGATCAAGAGGAAAATAATATATTGAACCAAGGTAGAATTATTTAGGGTGCCTGTGTTAAGTGATGCCTCCTCTTCCATCAAGCATGGCACACCATGTCAGTAGACTTGATGAATTTTCTTTCAATAATATATTACAGGATATATTACTGCTGGAAAGATCCAAAATTCTTGGTTCAGGGTGGCTTCCTTTATGAGTGCAATCATTCTGAACTAGCCTCCATTAATATGCATTTTGAAAGAAGATGGGATATTTAAAGGTCAAGGAAAGGGCTTGTGCAGCCCTATGTGGTTTGGGGACAAAGCAAATTCTGTTCCTGTCTTTGGGTCTGAGCAGGTGTGTAAGAAAACAGAGATATATAGGACTGAGACTAAAAACAAAAGAAAATAGACTGAAAATGCATGTTGATGTACTGTCTGCTATTTGAGTATTTATTTATGTATTTCACATCTTTATTATTTTTATCCAACACACTTTCCTCCTCTATTTTCCTCACAACAACAATCCTGTAAAGTGGGTTGGGCTGAATGAGAATGACTGGCTCAAGGCAACCCAATCAGCTTTCATAGTTAAGGTGGGACTAGAACTCAGTCTCCCGGTTTCTTGAATGGTGCCTTAACCACTACACCAAACTGGATAAATGTATAGACCAGGGGTAGGGAACCTTGGCTCTTTTATGACTTGTGAACTTCAACTCCCAGAATTCCTGAGTAAGCATGGCTGGTTCAGGAATTCTGGGTATTGAAGTCCACAAGTCATAAAAGAGCCAAGGTTCCCTACCCCTAGTATAGACCAATGTTTCTCAGGCTTGACAACTTTAAGATGTATGGACTTCAACTCCCAGAATTCCAGAGCCAACATGCTGGCTGAGGAATTCTGAGTGTTAAAGCCTACATGTCTCAAAGTTGCCAAGGATTAGAAATACTGGTATAAACAGATTTTATTTTTTTAATCTATTTCTGTCTTAAAATTTTATTTTTATACTTGATTTTAGATAAATAAAACTTTGTGTCTTAGCTTTGGAGACACAGTTTATACTATGTTGGGTAATAGCAATGTTAATAATCATTACTATACATTTAGCTTGTATTTTATATCCAGTCTTCCTCTTTTACTTCTAAACAATTTCTTAATTGTTTTGTTCTGTAATGGTCTTTAACTGAAATAAACTATGAATTTGATGTATATTAATGTGTAGAATCTCAGAATCTCCTTCAACAACTTGGATAGAATTCATCTGATCCTGGGATAATAATTTAATGAACTAAATTTAGCAAGATGGGTTTTTATTATATTTATTAATTCAGATCTGGTTTGTCCCCTTTCCCCTTATTTTTAGAGAACGCAGCCACAGGAAGATGGTAATATGTTGCAAAGTAGTTTACATTTATTTATTATTTTCATTTATTTTAATGTTATTGATTTTTCATTTCAACTTTGATTTTTTTATGGCATTGATTTTACGATTATATTTTCTATTATCTCTTGTTGAAAGCTACTTCAAATGTTTCTGTAATGTTTCCATGAACAGAAAGGCAGTGTATGAGGTAGTAATATAAGATTTTAAAAAATCAATCAGATTTAAAAACAACAGTAAAGCAGCAAGACGCTCAGACAATGTAGTGATGGTGGTTTTTAGAATTAGACAGTAGCATGTACATTTTTCTCTTAGATACCTAGAACCATGTAATGCTTTATTATAATAATATAATAATAATAATAATAAAGTTGGAAGGGACCTTGGAGGTCATCGAGTCCAACCCCCTGCTCAGGCAGGAAACCCTATACCATTTCAGACAAATGGCTGTCCAGTCTCTTCTTAAAAACTTCCAGTGTTGGAGCATTCACCGCTTCTGGAG
>JALGBA010001000.1:0-24809 GCA_023970755.1 Azemiops feae | reverse complement strand
CCATTCAGCCAGAAAAGTCAATTTTTCAGACACAGGTTAAAATTGGAAAAAGAAACACATATGCAGGTTCTACTCGGATGGGGAAACTGAAAAACCACTTGTTTTCCGGATCTGAGCTTTCCGTGTAGAGTTAGCCCAATGCATATCTCGCAATTGGTAAAAATCCCATTCAGCCAGAAAAGTCAATTCTTCAGAGAGAGCTCAAATGTGAAAAAGAAACACATATGCAGGTTCATCAGGGTTGGTGAAGCTGAAAAACCACTTGTTTTCTGGATTTGAGCTTTCCCTGAGGAGTTAGCCCACGGCGTATCTCGCAATTGGTAAACATCCCATTCAGCCAGAAAAGTTAATTTTTCAGAGAGAGCTGAAATTTGAAAAAGAAACACATATGCAGGTTCCCCAGGGATGGTGAAGCTGAAAAACCACTTGTTTTCCGGATGTGAGCTTTCCCTTTGGAGTTAGCCCAAGGCGTATCTCGCAATTGGTAAAAATCCCATTCAGCTAGAAAAGTCAATTCTTCAGAGAGAGCTCAAATGTGAAAAAGAAAAACATATTCAGGTTCCACTCGGATGGGGAAGCTGAAAAACCAGTGGTTTTCTGGATGTGAGCTTTCCCTGTGGAGTTAGCCCAAGGCGAATCTCGCAATTGTTGGTAAAAATCCCATTCCGTCAGAAAAGTCAATTTTTCAGACACAACTTCAATTTGAAAAAGAAACACATATTCAGGTTCCAGTCGGATGGTGAAGCTGAAAAACCACTTGTTTTCCGGATGTGAGCTTTCCCTGTGGAGTTAGCCCAATGCATATCTCGCAATTGGTAAAAATCCCATTCAGCCAGAAAAGTCAATTCTTCAGAAAGAGCTCAAATGTGAAAAAGAAACACATATGCAGGTTCTCCAGGGATGGTGAAGCTGAAAAACCACTTGTTTTCCGGATGTAAGCTTTCCCTGTGGAGTTAGCCCAATGCATATCTCGCAATTGTTTGTAAAAATCCCATTCAGCCAGAAAAGTCAAATTTTCAGACACAGGGTAAAATTGGAAAAAGAAACACATATGCAGGTTCTACTCTTATGGGGAAACTGAAAAACCACTTGTTTTCTGGATGTGAGCTTTCCCTGAGGAGTTAGCCCAAGGCGTATCTCGCAATTGTTGGTAAAAATCCCATTCAGCCAGAAAAGTCAATTTTTCTGACAGAGCTCAAATGTGAAAAAGAAACACATATGCAAGTTCCACTCGGATGGGGAAGCTGAAAAAACACTTGTTTTCTGGATGTGAGCTTTCCTTGAGGAGTTAGCCCAAGGCGTATCTCGCAATTGTTGGTAAAAATCCCATTCAGCCAGAAAAGTAAATTTTTCAGACACAGCTTAAATTTGAAAAAGAAACACATATTCAGGTTCCACTCGGATGGGGAAGCTGAAAAACCAGTGGTTTTCTGGATGTGAGCTTTCCCTGTGGAGTTAGCCCAAGGCGAATCTCGCAATTGTTGTTGTAAAAAGCCTATTCAGTCCGAAAAGTCAATTTTTTCAGACCCACAAACTTAAATTTGAAAAAGAAACCACATATTCAGGTTCCATCGGATTGGGGCACTGAATAAACCACTTGTTTCTGGAATGTGAGCTTTTACTTGTGGACCGTAGGCCCAAGGCGTATCTAGCCAATTTGGTAAAATCCCATTTCAGACAAAAAAGGTCAATTTTTTTGCACAGGGTAAAATTGGAAAAAGAAACACATATGCAGGTTCTACTCTTATGGGGAAACTGAAAAACCTCTTGTTTTCTGGATGTGAGCTTTCCCTGAGGAGTTAGCCCAAGGCGTATCTCGCAATTGTTGGTAAAAATCCCATTCAGCCAGAAAAGTCAATTTTTCAGACACAGGTTAAAATTGGAAAAAGAAACACATATGCAGGTTCCCCAGGGATGGTGAAGCTGAAAAACCACTTGTTTTCCGGATGTAAGCTTTCCCTGTGGAGTTAGCCCAATGCATATCTCGCAATTGTTTGTAAAAATCCCATTCAGCCAGAAAAGTCAAATTTTCAGACACAGGGTAAAATTGGAAAAAGAAACACATATGCAGGTTCTACTCTTATGGGGAAACTGAAAAACCTCTTGTTTTCTGGATGTGAGCTTTCCCTGAGGAGTTAGCCCAAGGCGTATCTCGCAATTGTTGGTAAAAATCCCATTCAGCCAGAAAAGTCAATTTTTTCTGTTGACAGAGTTTCAAATGTGAAAAAGAAACACATATTCAGGTTCCATCGGATGGGGGAAGCTGAAAAACCAGTGGTTTTCCGGATTTGAGCTTTCCCTGTGGAGTTAGCCCAATGCATATCTCGCAATTGGTAAAAATCCCATTCAGCCAGAAAAGTCAATTCTTCAGAAAGAGCTCAAATGTGAAAAAGAAACACATATGCAGGTTCCCCAGGGATGGTGAAGCTGAAAAACCATTTGTTTTCCGGATGTAAGCTTTCCCTGTGGAGTTAGCCCAATGCATATCTCGCAATTGTTTGTAAAAATCCCATTCAGCCAGAAAAGTCAAATTTTCAGACACAGGGTAAAATTGGAAAAAGAAACACATATGCAGGTTCTACTCTTATGGGGAAACTGAAAAACCACTTGTTTTCTGGATGTGAGCTTTCCCTGAGGAGTTAGCCCAAGGCGTATCTCCCAATTGTTGGTAAAAATCCCATTCAGCCAGAAAAGTCAATTTTTCTGACAGAGCTCAAATGTGAAAAAGAAACACATATGCAAGTTCCACTCGGATGGGGAAGCTGAAAAAACACTTGTTTTCTGGATGTGAGCTTTCCCTGAGGAGTTAGCCCAAGGCGTATCTCGCAATTGTTGGTAAAAATCCCATTCAGCCAGAAAAGTCAATTTTTCAGACACAGGTTAAAATTGGAAAAAGAAACAAATATGCAGGTTCTACTCGAATGGGGAAACTGAAAAACCACTTGTTTTCCAGATGTGAGCTTTCCCTGTAGAGTTAGCCCAATGCATATCTCGCAATTGGTAAAAATCTCATTCAGCCAGAAAAGTCAATTCTTCAGAGAGAGCTCAAATGTGAAAAGGAAACACATATGCAGGTTCCTCAGGGTTGGTGAAGCTGAAAAACCACTTGTTTTCTGGATTTGAGCTTTCCCTGTGGAGTTAGCCCACGGCGTATCTCGCAATTGGTAAACATCCCATTCAGCCAGAAAAGTTAATTTTTCAGACAGAGCTCAAATGTTAAAAAGAAACACATATGCAGGTTCCCCAGGGTTGGTGAAGCTGAAAAACCACTTGTTTTCCGGATGTGAGCTTTCCCTGTGGAGTTAGCCCACGGCGTATCTCGCAATTGGTAAAAATCCCATTCAGCCAGAAAAGTTAATTTTTCAGAGAGCTGAAATTTGAAAAAGAAACACATATGCAGGTTCCCCAGGGATGGTGAAGCTGAAAAACCACTTGTTTTCCGGATGTGAGCTTTCCCTGTGGAGTTAGCCCAATGCATATCTCGCAATTGTTTGTAAAAATCCCATTCAGCCAGAAAAGTCAAATTTTCAGACACAGGGTAAAATTGGAAAAAGAAACACATATGCAGGTTCTACTCTTATGGGGAAACTGAAAAACCACTTGTTTTCTGGATGTGAGCTTTCCCTGAGGAGTTAGCCCAAGGCGTATCTCGCAATTGTTGGTAAAAATCCCATTCAGCCAGAAAAGTCAATTTTTCTGACAGAGCTCAAATGTGAAAAAGAAACACATATGCAAGTTCCACTCGGATGGGGAAGAAAAAACACTTGTTTTCTGGATGTGAGCTTTCCCTGAGGAGTTAGCCGAAGGCGTATCTCGCAATTGTTGGTAAAAATCCCATTCAGCCAGAAAAGTCAATTTTTCAGACACAGGTTAAAATTGGAAAAAGAAACAAATATGCAGGTTCTACTCGGATGGGGAAACTGAAAAACCACTTGTTTTCCGGATGTGAGCTTTCCCTGTAGAGTTAGCCCAATGCATATCTCGCAATTGGTAAAAATCTCATTCAGCCAGAAAAGTCAATTCTTCAGAGAAACTCAAATGTGAAATGAAACACATATTCAGGTTCCTCAGTGTTGGTGACAGCTTGTAAAAACCACTTGTTTTCTGATTTGAGCTTTCCCTGAGCATTTAGCCCAGGCGTATCCGCAAATTTTTGGTAAAAATCCCATTCAGCCATAAAAGTCTTTTTCTGACAGAGCTCAATTGAAAAAGAAACACATATGCAAGTTCCACTCGGAGGGGAAGCTGAAAAAACACTTGTTTTCTGGATGTGAGCTTTCCCTTGAGAGTTAGCCCAAGTCGTATCTACGCAATTGTTGGTAAAAATCCTACCATTCAGCCAGTAAAAGGTCATTTTTCTGACAGAGCTCAAATGTGAAAAGAAACACAGATGCAAGTTCCAACTCGATGGGGAAGTGAAAACCTTTGTTTTCTGATGTGAGCTGTCCCTGAAGGAATTTAGCCCAAGGCTTATCTCGCAATTGTTGGTAAAAATCCCATTCAGCCAGAAAAGTCAATTTTTCAGACACAGGTTAAAATTGGAAAAAGAAACAAATATGCAGGTTCTACTCGAATGGGGAAACTGAAAAACCACTTGTTTTCCAGATGTGAGCTTTCCCTGTAGAGTTAGCCCAATGCATATCTCGCAATTGGTAAAAATCTCATTCAGCCAGAAAAGTCAATTCTTCAGAGAGAGCTCAAATGTGAAAAGGAAACACATATGCAGGTTCCTCAGGGTTGGTGAAGCTGAAAAACCACTTGTTTTCTGGATTTGAGCTTTCCCTGTGGAGTTAGCCCACGGCGTATCTCGCAATTGGTAAACATCCCATTCAGCCAGAAAAGTTAATTTTTCAGACAGAGCTCAAATGTTAAAAAGAAACACATATGCAGGTTCCCCAGGGTTGGTGAAGCTGAAAAACCACTTGTTTTCCGGATGTGAGCTTTCCCTGTGGAGTTAGCCCACGGCGTATCTCGCAATTGGTAAAAATCCCATTCAGCCAGAAAAGTTAATTTTTCAGAGAGCTGAAATTTGAAAAAGAAACACATATGCAGGTTCCCCAGGGATGGTGAAGCTGAAAAACCACTTGTTTTCCGGATGTGAGCTTTCCCTGTGGAGTTAGCCAAATGCATATCTCGCAATTGTTGGTAAAAATCCCATTCAGCCAGAAAATTCAATTTTTCTGACACAGCTCAAATGTGAAAAAGAAACACATATGCAAGTTCCACTCGGATGGGGAAGCTGAAAAAACACTTGTTTTCTGGATGTGAGCTTTCCCTGAGCAGTTAGCCCAAGGCGTATCTCGCAATTGTTGGTAAAAATCCCATTCAGCCAGAAAAGTCAATTTTTCAGACACAGGTTGAATTTCAAAAAGAAACACATATTCAGGTTCCACTCGGTTGGGTAAGCTGAAAAACCACTTGTTTTCCGGATTTGAGCTTTCCCTGTGGAGTTAGCCCAATGCATATCTCGCAATTGGTAAAAATCCCATTCAGCCAGAAAAGTCAATTCTTCAGAAAGAGCTGAAATTTGAAAAAGAAACACATATGCAAGTTCCCCAGGGTTAGGGAAGCTGAAAAACCACTTGTTTTCCGGATGTGAGCTTTCCCTGTGGAGTTAGCCCAATGCATATCTCACAATTGATAAAAATCACATTCAGCCAGAAAAGTCAATTCTTCAGAGAGAGCTCAAATGTGAAAAAGAAACACATATTCAGGTTCCACTCGGATGGGGAAGCTGAAAAACCACTTGTTTTCTGCATGTGAGCTTTCCTTGAGGAGTTAGCCCAAGGCGTATCTCGCAATTGTTGGTAAAAATCCCATTCAGCCAGAAAAGTCAATTTTTCAGACACAGCTTAAATTTGAAAAAGAAACACATATTTAGGTTCTACTCTGATGGGGAAACTGAAAAACCAGTGGTTTTCTGGATGTGAGCTTTCCCTGAGGAGTTAGCCCAAGGTGTAACTCGCAATTGTTGGTAAAAATCCCATTCAGCCAGAAAAGTCAATTTTTCTGACAGAGCTCAAATGTGAAAAAGAAACACATATTCAGGTTCCACTCGGATGGGGAAGCTGAAAAACCAGTGGTTTTCCGGATTTGAGCTTTCCCTGTGGAGTTAGCCCAATGCATATCTCGCAATTGGTAAAAATCCCATTCAGCCAGAAAAGTCAATTCTTCAGAAAGAGCTCAAATGTGAAAAAGAAACACATATGCAAGTTCCACTCGGATGGGGAAGCTGAAAAAACACTTGTTTTCTGGATGTGAGCTTTCCCTGAGCAGTTAGCCCAAGGCGTATCTCGCAATTGTTGGTAAAAATCCCATTCAGCCAGAAAAGTCAATTTTTCTGACAGAGTTCAAATGTGAAAAAGAAACACATATGCAGGTTCTCCAGGGATGGTGAAGCTGAAAAACCACTTGTTTTCCGGATGTAAGCTTTCCCTGTGGAGTTAGCCCAATGCATATCTCGCAATTGTTTGTAAAAATCCCATTCAGCCAGAAAAGTCAAATTTTCAGACACAGGGTAAAATTGGAAAAAGAAACACATATGCAGGTTCTACTCTTATGGGGAAACTGAAAAACCACTTGTTTTCTGGATGTGAGCTTTCCCTGAGGAGTTAGCCCAAGGCGTATCTCGCAATTGTTGGTAAAAATCCCATTCAGCCAGAAAAGTCAATTTTTCTGACAGAGCTCAAATGTGAAAAAGAAACACATATGCAAGTTCCACTTGGATGGGGAAGCTGAAAAAACACTTGTTTTCTGGATGTGAGCTTTCCCTGAGGAGTTAGCCCAAGGCGTATCTCGCAATTGTTGGTAAAAATCCCATTCAGCCAGAAAAGTCAAATTTTCAGACACAGGTTAAAATTGGAAAAAAGAAACACATATGCAGGTTCTACTTGGATGGGGAAACTGAAAAACCACTTGTTTTCCGGATCTGAGCTTTCCCTGTAGAGTTAGCCCAATGCATATCTCGCAATTGGTAAAAATCCCATTCAGCCAGAAAAGTCAATTCTTCAGAGAGAGCTCAAATGTGAAAAAGAAAAACATATTCAGGTTCCTCAGGGTGGTGAAGCGGAAAAACACTGTTTTTCTGGATTGCGCTGTCCCGTGGCGTTAGCCCACGGCGTATCTCGCAATTGGTAAACATCATTCAGCCAGAAAAGTCAATTCTTCAGAGAGAGGTCAAATGTGAAAAAGAAACACTATAGGTTACCTCGGATGGGAAGCTGAAAAACCATTGTTTTCTGCATGGAGCTTTCTGAGGAGTTAGCCCCAAGGCTTATCCGTAATGTTGGTAAAAATCCCTTTCAGCCAGAAAAGTCAATTTTCAGGACACAGCTTAAATTTGAACAAAGAAACACATATTTAGGTTCTACTCTGTGGGAAACTGAAAAACAGTGGTTTCTGGATGTGAGCTTTCCCTGAGGAGTTAGCAAGGTGTATCTCGAAATTGTTGGTAAAAATCCCATTCAGCCAGAAAAGTCAATTCTTCAGAAAGAGCTCAAATGTGAAAAAGAAACACATATGCAGGTTCCCCAGGGATGGTGAAGCTGAAAAACCACTTGTTTTCCGGATGTAAGCTTTCCCTGTGGAGTTAGCCCAATGCATATCTCGCAATTGTTTGTAAAAATCCCATTCAGCCAGAAAAGTCAAATTTTCAGACACAGGGTAAAATTGGAAAAAGAAACACATATGCAGGTTCTACTCTTATGGGGAAACTGAAAAACCACTTGTTTTCTGGATGTGAGCTTTCCCTGAGGAGTTAGCCCAAGGCGTATCTCGCAATTGTTGGTAAAAATCCCATTCAGCCAGAAAAGTCAATTTTTCTGACAGAGCTCAAATGTGAAAAAGAAACACATATGCAAGTTCCACTCGGATGGGGAAACTGAAAAACCACTTGTTTTCCAGATGTGAGCTTTCCCTGTAGAGTTAGCCCAATGCATATCTCGCAATTGGTAAAAATCTCATTCAGCCAGAAAAGTCAATTTTTCAGAGAGAGCTCAAATGTGAAAAGGAAACACATATGCAGGTTCCTCAGGGTTTGTGAAGCTGAAAAACCACTTGTTTTCTGGATTTGAGCTTTCCCTGTGGAGTTAGCCCACGGCGTATCTCGCAATTGGTAAACATCCCATTCAGCCAGAAAAGTTAATTTTTCAGACAGAGCTCAAATGTTAAAAAGAAACACATATGCAGGTTCCCCAGGGTTGGTGAAGCTGAAAAACCACTTGTTTTCCGGATCTGAGCTTTCCCTGTGGAGTTAGCCCACGGCGTATCTCGCAATTGGTACAAATCCCATTCAGCCAGAAAAGTTAATTTTTCAGAGAGCTGAAATTTGAAAAAGAAACACATATGCAGGTTCCCCAGGGATGGTGAAGCTGAAAAACCACTTGTTTTCCGGATGTGAGCTTTCCCTGTGGAGTTAGCCCAATGCATATCTCGCAATTGTTGGTAAAAATCCCATTCAGCCAGAAAATTCAATTTTTCTGACACAGCTCAAATGTGAAAAAGAAACACATATGCAAGTTCCACTCGGATGGGGAAGCTGAAAAAACACTTGTTTTCTGGATGTGAGCTTTCCCTGAGCAGTTAGCCCAAGGCGTATCTCGCAATTGTTGGTAAAAATCCCATTCAGCCAGAAAAGTCAATTTTTCTGACAGAGTTCAAATGTGAAAAAGAAACACATATGCAAGTTCCTTTCGGATGGGGAAGCTGAAAAAACACTTGTTTTCTGGATGTGAGCTTTCCCTGAGGAGTTAGCCCAAGGCATATCTCGCAATTGTTGGTAAAAATCCCATTCAGCCAGAAAAGTCAATTTTTCAGACACAGCTTAAATTTGAAAAAGAAACACATATTTAAGTTCCCCAGGGTTAGGGAAGCTGAAAAACCACTTGTTTTCCGGATGTGAGCTTTCCCTGTGGAGTTAGCCCAATGCATATCTCACAATTGATAAAAATCACATTCAGCCAGAAAAGTCAATTCTTCAGAGAGAGCTCAAATGTGAAAAAGAAACACATATTCAGGTTCCACTCGGATGGGGAAGCTGAAAAACCACTTGTTTTCTGCATGTGAGCTTTCCTTGAGGAGTTAGCCCAAGGCGTATCTCGCAATTGTTGGTAAAAATCCCATTCAGCCAGAAAAGTCAAATTTTCAGACACAGCTTAAATTTGAAAAAGAAACACATATTTAGGTTCTACTCTGATGGGGAAACTGAAAAACCACTTGTTTTCTGGATGTGAACTTTCCCTGAGGAGTTAGCCCATGGCGTATCTCGCAATTGTTGGTAAAAATCCCATTCAGCCAGAAAAGTCAATTTTTCTGACAGAGCTCAAATGTGAAAAAGAAACACATATTCAGGTTCCACTCGGATGGGGAAGCTGAAAAAACAGTGGTTTTCTGGATGTGAGCTTTCCCTGTGGAGTTAGCCCAAGGCGTATCTCGCAATTGGTAAAAAGCCCATTCAGCCAAAAAGTCAATTTTTCTGACACAGGATAAAATTGGAAAAAGAAACACATATGCAAGTTCCCCAGGGTTGGTGAAGCTGAAAAACCACTTGTTTTCCGGATGTGAGCTTTCCCTGTGGAGTTAGCCCACGGCGTATCTCGCAATTGGTAAAAATCCCATTCAGCCAGAAAAGTTAATTTTTAATTGAGAGCTGAAATGTGAAAAGGAAATACATGTGCAGGTTCCCCAGGGCTGGTGAAACTGAAAAACCACTTGTTTTCCAGATGTGAGCTTTCCCTGTGTAGTTAGCCCAATGCATATCTCGCAATTGTTGGTAAAAATCCCATTCAGCCAGAAAAGTCAATTTTTCAGACACAGCTGAAATTTGAAAAAGAAACACATATGCAAGTTCCCCAGGGTTAGGGAAGCTGAAAAACCACTTGTTTTCCGGATGTGAGCTTTCCCTGTGGAGTTAGCCCAATGCATATCTCGCAATTGTTGGTAACATCCCATTCAGCAGAAAGTTAATTTTCAGGACAGAGCTCAAAGGTTGAAAAGAAACACTATGCAGGTTTCCAGGGTTGGTGAAGCTGAAAAACCAGTGGTTTTCCGGATTTGAGCTTTCCCTGTGGAGTTAGCCCAATGCATATCTCGCAATTGGTAAAAATCCCATTCAGCCAGAAAAGTCAATTCTTCAGAAAGAGCTCAAATGTGAAAAAGAAACACATATGCAGGTTCCCCAGGGATGGTGAAGCTGAAAAACCACTTGTTTTCTGGATGTGAGCTTTCCCTGAGGAGTTAGCCCAAGGCGTATCTCGCAATTGTTGGTAAAAATCCCATTCAGCCAGAAAAGTCAATTTTTCAGACACAGGTTAAAATTGGAAAAAGAAACAAATATGCAGGTTCTACTCAGATGGGGAAACTGAAAAACCACTTGTTTTCCAGATGTGAGCTTTCCCTGTAGAGTTAGCCCAATGCATATCTCGCAATTGGTAAAAATCTCATTCAGCCAGAAAAGTCAATTTTTCAGAGAGAGCTCAAATGTGAAAAGGAAACACATATGCAGGTTCCTCAGGGTTGGTGAAGCTGAAAAACCACTTGTTTTCTGGATTTGAGCTTTCCCTGTGGAGTTAGCCCACGGCGTATCTCGCAATTGGTAAACATCCCATTCAGCGAGAAAAGTTAATTTTTCAGAGAGCTGAAATTTGAAAAAGAAACACATATGCAGGTTCCCCAGGGATGGTGAAGCTGAAAAACCACTTGTTTTCCGGATGTGAGCTTTCCCTGTGGAGTTAGCCCAATGCATATCTCGCAATTGTTGGTAAAAATCCCATTCAGCCAGAAAATTCAATTTTTCTGACACAGCTCAAATGTGAAAAAGAAACACATATGCAAGTTCCACTCGGATGGGGAAGCTGAAAAAACACTTGTTTTCTGGATGTGAGCTTTCCCTGAGCAGTTAGCCCAAGGCGTATCTCGCAATTGTTGGTAAAAATCCCATTCAGCCAGAAAAGTCAATTTTTCTGACAGAGTTCAAATGTGAAAAAGAAACACATATGCAAGTTCCTTTCGGATGGGGAAGCTGAAAAAACCCTTGTTTTCTGGATGTGAGCTTTCCCTGAGGAGTTAGCCCAAGGCATATCTCGCAATTGTTGGTAAAAATCCCATTCAGCCAGAAAAGTCAATTTTTCAGACACAGCTTAAATTTGAAAAAGAAACACATATTTAAGTTCCCCAGGGTTAGGGAAGCTGAAAAACCACTTGTTTTCCGGATGTGAGCTTTCCCTTGTGGAGTTAGCCCAATGCAGAATCTCACAATGATAAAAATCACATTCAGCCAGAAAAGTCAATCTAAGATGAGAGCTGAAATGTGAAAAAAGAAACACATATTCAGGTTCCACTCGGATGGCGGAAGCTAAAACAATGTTTTCTTTCTGAATGTGAGCTTTTCCTTGGGAGTTCGCCCAGGCGTATCTCGCAAATTGGTTGGTAAAAAATCCATTCAGCCAGAAAAGCAAAATTTTCAGGGACACAAGCTTAAAATTTGAAAAAGAAACACATATTAGCGTTCTAACTCTGATGGGGAAGATGAAAAAAACCAGTGGTTTTCTGGATGTGAGCTTTCCCTGTGGAGTTAGCCCAAGGCGAATCTCGCAATTGTTGGTAAAAATCCCATTCAGTCAGAAAAGTCAATTTTTCAGACACAACTTAAATTTGAAAAAGAAACACATATTCAGGTACCACTCAGATGGGGAAGCTGAAAAACCACTTGTTTTCTGGATGTGAGCTTTCCTTGTGGAGTTAGCCCAAGGCGTATCTCGCAATTGGTAAAAATCCCATTCAGCCAAAAAGTCAATTTTTCTGACACAGGATAAAATTGGAAAAAGAAACACATATGCAGCTTCTACTCAGATGGGGAAACTGAAAAACCACTTGTTTTCCGGATCTGAGCTTTCCCTGTGGAGTTAGCCCAAGGCGTATCTCGCAATTGGTAAAAATCCCATTCAGCCAGAAAAGTTAATTTTTAATTGAGAGCTGAAATGTGAAAAGGAAATACATGTGCAGGTTCCCCAGGGTTGGTGAAGCTGAAAAACCACTTGTTTTACAGATGTGAGCTTTCCCTGTGGAGTTAGCCCACGGCGTATCTCGCAATTGGTAAAAATCCCATTCAGCCAGAAAAGTTAATTTTTCAGACAGAGCTCAAATGTGAAAAAGAAACACATATGCAGGTTCCCCAGGGTTGGTGAAGCTGAAAAACCACTTGTTTTCCGGATTTGAGCTTTCCCTGTGGAGTTAGCCCAATGCATATCTCGCAATTGGTAAAAATCCCATTCAGCCAGAAAAGTCAATTCTTCAGAAAGAGCTCAAATGTGAAAAAGAAACACATATGCAGGTTCCCCAGGGATGGTGAAGCTGAAAAACCACTTGTTTTCTGGATTTGAGCTTTCCCTGTGGAGTTAGCCCACGGCGTATCTCGCAATTGTTGGTAAAAATCCCATTCAGCCAGAAAAGTCAATTCTTCAGAGAGAGCTCAAATGTGAAAAAGAAACACATATGCAGGTTCATCAGGGTTGGTGAAGCTGAAAAACCACTTGTTTTCTGGATTTGAGCTTTCCCTGTGGAGTTAGCCCACGGAGTATCTCGCAATTGGTAAACATCCCATTCAGCCAGAAAAGTTAATTTTTCAGACAGAGCTCAAATGTGAAAAAGAAGCACATATGCAGGTTTCCCAGGGTTGGTGAAGCTGAAAAACCACTTGTTTTCCGGATCTGAGCTTTCCCTGTGGAGTTAGCCCAATGCGTATCTCGCAATTGGTAAAAATCACATTCAGCCAGAAAAGTCAATTCTTCAGAGAGAGCTCAAATGTGAAAAAGAAACACATATCCAGGTTCCACTCGGATGGGGAAGCTGAAAAACCACTTGTTTTCTGCATGTGAGCTTTCTTTGAGGAGTTAGCCCAAGGCGTATCTCGCAATTGTTGGTAAAAATCCCATTCAGCCAGAAAAGTCAATTTTTCAGACACAGCTTAAATTTGAAAAAGAAACACATATTTAGGTTCTACTCTGATGGGGAAACTGAAAAACCACTTGTTTTCTGGATGTGAGCTTTCCCTGAGGAGTTAGCCCAAGGCGTATCTCGCAATTTTTGGTAAAAATCCCATTCAGCCAGAAAACTCAATTTTTCTGACAGAGCTCAAATGTGAAAAAGAAACACATATTCAGGTTCCACTCGGATGGGGAAACTGAAAAACCACTTGTTTTCTGGATGTGAGCTTTCCCTGAGGAGTTAGCCCAACGCGTATCTCGCAATTGTTGGTAAAAATCCCATTCAGCCAGAAAAGTCAATTTTTCTGACAGAGCTCAAATGTGAAAAAGAAACACATATTCAGGTTCCACTCGGATGGGGAAGCTGAAAAACCAGTGGTTTTCTGGATGTGAGCTTTCCCTGTGGTGTTAGCCCAAGGCGAATCTCGCAATTGTTGGTAAAAATCCCATTCAGTCAGAAAAGTCAATTTTTCAGACACAACTTAAATTTGAAAAAGAAACACATATTCAGGTTCCACTCGGATGGGGAAGCTGAAAAACCACTTGTTTTCTGGATGTGAGCTTTCCTTGTGGAGTTAGCCCAAGGCGTATCTCGCAATTGGTAAAAAGCCCATTCAGCCAAAAAGTCAATTTTTCTGACACAGGATAAAATTGGAAAAAGAAACACATATGCAGGTTCTACTCAGATGGGGAAACTGAAAAACCACTTGTTTTCCGGATCTGAGCTTTCCCTGTGGAGTTAGCCCAAGGCGTATCTCGCAATTGGTAAAAATCCCACTCAGCCAGAAAAGTTAATTTTTAATTGAGAGCTGAAATGTGAAAAGGAAATACATGTGCAGGTTCCCCAGGGCTGGTGAAACTGAAAAACCACTTGTTTTCCAGATGTGAGCTTTCCCTGTGTAGTTAGCCCAATGCATATCTCGCAATTGTTGGTAAAAATCCCATTCAGCCAGAAAAGTCAATTTTTCAGACACAGCTGAAATTTGAAAAAGAAACACATATGCAAGTTCCCCAGGGTTAGGGAAGCTGAAAAACCACTTGTTTTCCGGATGTGAGCTTTCCCTGTGGAGTTAGCCCAATGCATATCTCGCAATTGTTGGTAAAAATCCCATTCAGCCAGAAAAGTCAATTTTTCAGACACAGCTGAAATTTGAAAAAGAAACACATATGCAAGTTCCCCAGGGTTAGGGAAGCTGAAAAACCACTTGTTTTCCGGATGTGAGCTTTCCCTGTGGAGTTAGCCCAATGCATATCACACAATTGGTAAAAATCACATTCAGCCAGAAAAGTCTATTCTTCAGAGAGAGCTCAAATGTGAAAAAGAAACACATATTCAGGTTCCACTCGGATGGGGAAGCTGAAAAACCAGTGGTTTTCTGGATGTGAGCTTTCCCTGTGGAGTTAGCCCAAGGCGAATCTCGCAATTGTTGGTAAAAATCCCATTCAGTCAGAAAAGTCAATTTTTCAGACACAACTTAAATTTGAAAAAGAAACACATATTCAGGTTCCACTCGGATGGGGAAGCTGAAAAACCACTTGTTTTCTGGATGTGAGCTTTCCTTGTGGAGTTAGCCCAAGGCGTATCTCGCAATTGCTAAAATCCCATTCAGCCAAAAAGTCAATTTTTCTGACACAGGATAAAATTGGAAAAAGAAACACATATGCAAGTTCCACTCGGATGGGGAAGCTGAAAAAACACTTGTTTTCTGGATGTGAGCTTTCCCTGTGGAGTTAGCCCAAGGCGTATCTCGCAATTGTTGGTAAAAATCCCATTCAGCCAGAAAAGTCAATTCTTCAGAGAGAGCTCAAATGTGAAAAAGAAACACATATTCAGGTTCCACTCGGATGGGGAAGCTGAAAAACCAGTGGTTTTCTGGATGTGAGCTTTCCCTGTGGAGTTAGCCCAAGGCGAATCTCGCAATTGTTGGTAAAAATCCCATTCATTCAGAAAAGTCAATTTTTCAGACACAACTTAAATTTGAAAAAGAAACACATATTCAGGTTCCACTCGGATGGGGAAGCTGAAAAACCACTTGTTTTCTGCATGTGAGCTTTCCTTGTGGAGTTAGCCCAAGGCGTATCTCGCAATTGGTAAAAAGCCCATTCAGCCAAAAAGTCAATTTTTCTGACACAGGATAAAATTGGAAAAAGAAACACATATGAAGGTTCTACTCAGATGGGGAAACTGAAAAACCACTTGTTTTCCGGATCTGAGCTTTCCCTGTGGAGTTAGCCAAAGGCGTATCTCGCAATTGGTAAAAATCCCATTCAGCCAGAAAAGTTAATTTTTAATTGAGAGCTGAAATGTGAAAAGGAAATACATATGCAAGTTCCCCAGGGCTGGTGAAACTGAAAAACCACTTGTTTTCCAGATGTGAGCTTTCCCTGTGTAGTTAGCCCAATGCATATCTCGCAATTGTTGGTAAAAATCCCATTCAGCCAGAAAAGTCAATTTTTCAGACACAGCTGAAATTTGAAAAAGAAACACATATGCAAGTTCCCCAGGGTTAGGGAAGCTGAAAAACCACTTGTTTTCCGGATGTGAGCTTTCCCTGTGGAGTTAGCCCAATGCATATCTCGCAATTGTTGGTAAAAATCCCATTCAGCCAGAAAAGTCAATTTTTCAGACACAGCTGAAATTTGAAAAAGAAACACATATGCAAGTTCCCCAGGGTTAGGGAAGCTGAAAAACCACTTGTTTTCCGGATGTGAGCTTTCCCTGTGGAGTTAGCCCAATGCATATCACACAATTGGTAAAAATCACATTCAGCCAGAAAAGTCTATTCTTCAGAGAGAGCTCAAATGTGAAAAAGAAACACATATTCAGGTTCCACTCGGATGGGGAAGCTGAAAAACCAGTGGTTTTCTGGATGTGAGCTTTCCCTGTGGAGTTAGCCCAAGGCGAATCTCGCAATTGTTGGTAAAAATCCCATTCAGTCAGAAAAGTCAATTTTTCAGACACAACTTAAATTTGAAAAAGAAACACATATTCAGGTTCCACTCGGATGGGGAAGCTGAAAAACCACTTGTTTTCTGGATGTGAGCTTTCCTTGTGGAGTTAGCCCAAGGCGTATCTCGCAATTGCTAAAATCCCATTCAGCCAAAAAGTCAATTTTTCTGACACAGGATAAAATTGGAAAAAGAAACACATATGCAAGTTCCACTCGGATGGGGAAGCTGAAAAAACACTTGTTTTCTGGATGTGAGCTTTCCCTGAGCAGTTAGCCCAAGGCGTATCTCGCAATTGTTGGTAAAAATCCCATTCAGCCAGAAAAGTCAATTTTTCTGACAGAGTTCAAATGTGAAAAAGAAACACATATGCAAGTTCCTTTCGGATGGGGAAGCTGAAAAAACACTTGTTTTCTGGATGTGAGCTTTCCCTGAGGAGTTAGCCCAAGGCATATCTCGCAATTGTTGGTAAAAATCCCATTCAGCCAGAAAAGTCAATTTTTCAGACACAGCTTAAATTTGAAAAAGAAACACATATTCAGGTTCCACTCGGATGGGGAAGCTGAAAAACCACTTGTTTTCCGGATGTGAGTTTTCCCTGTGGAGTTAGCCCAATGCATATCTCACAATTGATAAAAATCACATTCAGCCAGAAAAGTCAATTCTTCAGAGAGAGCTCAAATGTGAAAAAGAAACACATATTCAGGTTCCACTCGGATGGGGAAGCTGAAAAACCACTTGTTTTCTGCATGTGAGCTTTCCTTGAGGAGTTAGCCCAAGGCGTATCTCGCAATTGTTGGTAAAAATCCCATTCAGCCAGAAAAGTCAAATTTTCTGACAGAGCTCAAATGTGAAAAAGAAACACATATTCAGGTTCCACTCGGATGGGGAAGCTGAAAAACCAGTGGTTTTCTGGATGTGAGCTTTCCCTGTGGAGTTAGCCCAAGGCGAATCTCGCAATTGTTGGTAAAAATCCCATTCAGTCAGAAAAGTCAATTTTTCAGACACAACTTAAATTTGAAAAAGAAACACATATTCAGGTACCACTCAGATGGGGAAGCTGAAAAACCACTTGTTTTCTGGATGTGAGCTTTCCTTGTGGAGTTAGCCCAAGGCGTATCTCGCAATTGGTAAAAATCCCATTCAGCCAAAAAGTCAATTTTTCTGACACAGGATAAAATTGGAAAAAGAAACACATATGCAGGTTCTACTCAGATGGGGAAACTGAAAAACCACTTGTTTTCCGGATCTGAGCTTTCCCTGTGGAGTTAGCCCAAGGCGTATCTCGCAATTGGTAAAAATCCCATTCAGCCAGAAAAGTTAATTTTTAATTGAGAGCTGAAATGTGAAAAGGAAATACATGTGCAGGTTCCCCAGGGTTGGTGAAACTGAAAAACCACTTGTTTTCCAGATGTGAGCTTTCCCTGTGTAGTTAGCCCAATGCATATCTCGCAATTGGTAAAAATCCCATTCAGCCAGAAAAGTTAATTTTTCAGACAGAGCTCAAATGTGAAAAAGAAACACATATGCAGGTTCCCCAGGGTTGGTGAAGCTGAAAAACCACTTGTTTTACGGATGTGAGCTTTCCCTGTGGAGTTAGCCCACGGCGTATCTCGCAATTGGTAAAAATCCCATTCAGGCAGAAAAGTTAATTTTTCAGACAGAGCTCAAATGTGAAAAAGAAACACATATGCAGGTTTCCCAGGGTTGGTGAAGCTGAAAAACCAGTTGTTTTCCGGATTTGAGCTTTCCCTGTGGAGTTAGCCCAATGCATATCTCGCAATTGGTAAAAATCCCATTCAGCCAGAAAAGTCAATTCTTCAGAAAGAGCTCAAATGTGAAAAAGAAACACATATGCAGGTTCCCCATAGGATGGTGAAGCTGAAAAACCACTTGTTTTCTGGATTTGAGCTTTCCCTGTGGAGTTAGCCCACGGCGTATCTCGCAATTGGTAAACATCCCATTCAGCCAGAAAAGTTAATTTTTCAGACAGAGCTCAAATGTGAAAAAGAAACACATATGCAGGTTCCCCCAGGGTTGCTGAAGCTGAAAAACCACTTGTTTTCCAGATGTGACCTTTCCCTGTGGAGTTAGCCCAATGTATATCTCACAATTGTTGGTAAAAATCGCATTCAGCCAGAAAAGTTAATTTTTCAGAGAGAGCTGAAATGTGAAAAAGAAATACATATGCAGGTTCCCCAGGGTTGGTGAAGCTGAAAAACTACTTGTTTTCTGGATGTGAGATTTCCCTGTGGATTTAGCCCAATGAATATCTTGCAATTGGTAAAAATCACATTCAGCCAGAAAAGTCAATTCTTCAGACACAGCTGAAATTTGAAAAAGAAACACATATGCAAGTTCCCCAGGGTTAGGGAAGCTGAAAAACCACTTGTTTTCCGGATGTGAGCTTTCCCTGTGGAGTTAGCCCAATGCATATCACACAATTGGTAAAAATCACATTCAGCCAGAAAAGTCAATTCTTCAGAGAGAGCTGAAATGTGAAAAAGAAACACATATTCAGGTTCCACTCGGATGGGGAAGCTGAAAAACCACTTGTTTTCTGCATGTGAGCTTTCCTTGAGGAGTTAGCCCAAGGCGTATCTCGCAATTGTTGGTAAAAATCCCATTCAGCCAGAAAAGTCAAATTTTCAGACACAGCTTAAATTTGAAAAAGAAACACATATTTAGGTTCTACTCTGATGGGGAAACTGAAAAACCACTTGTTTTCTGGATGTGAACTTTCCCTGAGGAGTTAGCCCAAGGCGTATCTCGCAATTGTTGGTAAAAATCCCATTCAGCCAGAAAAGTCAATTTTTCTGACAGAGCTCAAATGTGAAAAAGAAACACATATTCAGGTTCCACTCGGATGGGGAAGCTGAAAAACCAGTGGTTTTCTGGATGTGAGCTTTCCCTGTGGAGTTAGCCCAAGGCGTATCTCGCAATTGTTGGTAAAAATCCCATTCAGCCAGAAAAGTCAATTCTTCAGAGAGAGCTCAAATGTGAAAAAGAAACACATATTCAGGTTCCACTCGGATGGGGAAGCTGAAAAACCAGTGGTTTTCTGGATGTGAGCTTTCCCTGTGGAGTTAGCCCAAGGCGAATCTCGCAATTGTTGGTAAAAATCCCATTCATTCAGAAAAGTCAATTTTTCAGACACAACTTAAATTTGAAAAAGAAACACATATTCAGGTTCCACTCGGATGGGGAAGCTGAAAAACCACTTGTTTTCTGCATGTGAGCTTTCCTTGTGGAGTTAGCCCAAGGCGTATCTCGCAATTGGTAAAAAGCCCATTCAGCCAAAAAGTCAATTTTTCTGACACAGGATAAAATTGGAAAAAGAAACACATATGAAGGTTCTACTCAGATGGGGAAACTGAAAAACCACTTGTTTTCCGGATCTGAGCTTTCCCTGTGGAGTTAGCCCAAGGCGTATCTCGCAATTGGTAAAAATCCATTCAGCCAGAAAAGTTAATTTTTAATTGAGAGCTGAAATGTGAAAAGGAAATACATATGCAGTTCCCCAGGGCTGGTGAAACTGAAAAACCACTTGTTTTCCAGATGTGAGCTTTCCCTGTGTAGTTAGCCCAATGCATATCTCGCAATTGTTGGTAAAAATCCCATTCAGCCAGAAAAGTCAATTTTTCAGACACAGCTGAAATTTGAAAAAGAAACACATATGCAAGTTCCCCAGGGTTAGGGAAGCTGAAAAACCACTTGTTTTCCGGATGTGAGCTTTCCCTGTGGAGTTAGCCCAATGCATATCTCGCAATTGTTGGTAAAAATCCCATTCAGCCAGAAAAGTCAATTTTTCAGACACAGCTGAAATTTGAAAAAGAAACACATATGCAAGTTCCCCAGGGTTAGGGAAGCTGAAAAACCACTTGTTTTCCGGATGTGAGCTTTCCCTGTGGAGTTAGCCCAATGCATATCACACAATTGGTAAAAATCCCATTCAGCCAGAAAAGTCAATTCTTCAGAGAGAGCTCAAATGTGAAAAAGAAACACATATTCAGGTTCCACTCGGATGGGGAAGCTGAAAAACCAGTGGTTTTCTGGATGTGAGCTTTAGCTGTGGAGTTAGCCCAAGGCGAATCTCGCAATTGTTGGTAAAAATCCCATTCAGTCAGAAAAGTCAATTTTTCAGACACAACTTAAATTTGAAAAAGAAACACATATTCAGGTTCCACTCGGATGGGGAAGCTGAAAAAACACTTGTTTTCTTTCTGGATTGAGCTTTCCCTGAGCAGTTAGCCCAAGGCGTATCTCGCAATTGTTGTAAAAATCCCATTCAGCCAGAAAAGTCAATTTTTCTGACAGAGTTCAAATGTGAAAAAGAAACACATATGCAAGTTCCTTTCGGATGGGGAAGCTGAAAAAACCCTTGTTTTCTGGATGTGAGCTTTCCCTGAGGAGTTAGCCCAAGGCATATCTCGCAATTGTTGGTAAAAATCCCATTCAGCCAGAAAAGTCAATTTTTCAGACACAGCTTAAATTTGAAAAAGAAACACATATTTAAGTTCCACTCGGATGGGGAAGCTGAAAAAACACTTGTTTTCCGGATGTGAGCTTTCCCTGTGGAGTTAGCCCAATGCATATCTCACAATTGATAAAAATCACATTCAGCCAGAAAAGTCAATTCTTCAGAGAGAGCTGAAATGTGAAAAAGAAACACATATTCAGGTTCCACTCGGATGGGGAAGCTGAAAAACCACTTGTTTTCTGCATGTGAGCTTTCCTTGAGGAGTTAGCCCAAGGCGTATCTCGCAATTGTTGGTAAAAATCCCATTCAGCCAGAAAAGTCAAATTTTCAGACACAGCTTAAATTTGAAAAAGAAACACATATTTAGGTTCTACTCTGATGGGGAAGCTGAAAAACCAGTGGTTTTCTGGATGTGAGCTTTCCCTGTGGAGTTAGCCCAAGGCGAATCTCGCAATTGTTGGTAAAAATCCCATTCAGTCAGAAAAGTCAATTTTTCAGACACAACTTAAATTTGAAAAAGAAACACATATTCAGGTACCACTCAGATGGGGAAGCTGAAAAACCACTTGTTTTCTGGATGTGAGCTTTCCTTGTGGAGTTAGCCCAAGGCGTATCTCGCAATTGGTAAAAATCCCATTCAGCCAAAAAGTCAATTTTCTACCAGGATAAAAATTTGAAAAAGAAACACATATTCAGGTTCCAGTCGGATGGGGAAGCTGAAAAACCACTTGTTTTCTGGATGTGAGATTTCCTTGTGGAGTTAGCCCAAGGCGTATCTCGCATTTGGTAAAAATCCCATTCAGCCAGAAAAGTCAATTTTTCAGACAGAAGATAAAATTGGAAAAAGAAACACATATGCAGGTTCTACTTGGATGGGGAAACTGAAAAACCACTTGTTTTCCGGATCTGAGCTTTCCTTGTGCAGTTAGCCCAAAGCGTATCTCGCAATTGGTAAAAATCCCATTCAGCCAGAAAAGTTAATTTTTCATTGAGAGCTGAAATGTGAAAAAGAAATACATATGCAGGTTCCCCAGGGTTGGTGAAACTGAAAAACCACTTTCCCTGTGGAGTTAGCCCAATGCGTATCTCTCAATTGGTAAAAATCCCATTCAGCCAGAAAAGTCAATTTTTCACACAGAGCTCTAATGTGAAAAAGAAACACCTATGCAAGTTCCACTCGGATGGGGAAGCTGAAAAAACACTTGTTTTCCGGATGTGAGCTTTCCCGGGAGTTAGCCCAAGGCGTATCTCTCAATTGGTAAAAATCCCATTGAGCCAGAAAAGTCAATTCTTCAGACAGAGCTCAAATGTGAAAAAGAAAAACATATGCAGGTTCCCCCGGGTTGGTGAAGCTGAAAAACCACTTTTTTTCCGGATGTGAGCTTTCCCTGTGGAGTTAGCCCAACGCGTATCTCGCAATTGTTGGTAAAAATCCGATTCAGACAGAAAAGTCAATTTTTCAGACACAGCTGAAATTTGAAAAAGAAACACATATGCAGGTTCCACTCGGATGGGGAAGCTGAAAAACCACTTGTTTTCTGGATGTGAGCTTTCGCTGTGGAGTTAGACCAAGGCGTATCTCGCAATTGGTAAATATCCCATTCAGCCAGAAAAGTTAATTCTTCAGAGAGAGCTCAAATGTGAAAAAGAAAAAGATATGCAGGTTCCTCAGGGTTGGTGAAGCGGAAAAACCACTTGTTTTCTGGATGTGAGCTTTCCCTGTGGAGTTAGCCCACGGCGTATCTCGCAATTGGTAAACATCACATTCAGCCAGAAAAGTCAATTCTTCAGAGAGAGCTCAAATGTGAAAAAGAAACACATATGCAAGTTACACTTGGATGGGGAAGCTGAAAAAACACTTGTTTTCTGGATGTGAGCTTTCCCTGTGGAATTAGCCCAAGGCGTATCTCTCAATTGGTAAAAATCACATTCAGCCAGAAAAGTCAATTCTTCAGACAGAGCTCAAATGTGAAAAAGAAACACATATGCAGGTTCCACTCGGATGGGGAAGCTGAAAAACCACTTGTTTTCTGGATGTGAGCTTTCCCTGTGGAGTTAGCCCAAGGCGTATCTCGCAATTGGTAAAAATCCCATTCAGCCAGAAAAGTGAATTTTTCAGACACAGCTTAAAGTTGGAAAAAGAAACACATATGCAGGTTCCACTCGGATGGGGAAGCTGAAAAACCACTTGTTTTCCGGATCTGAGCTTTCCCTGTGGAGTTAGCCAAAGGCGTATCTCTCAATTTGTAAAAATCCCATTGAACCAGAAAAGTCAATTCTTCAGACAGAGCTCAAATGTGAAAAAGAAACACATATGCAGGTTCTACTCGGATGGGGAAACTGAAAAACCACTTGTTTTCCGGATCTGAGCTTTCCCTGTGGAGTTAGCCCAAGGCGTATCTCGCAATTGGTAAAAATCCCATTCAGCCAGAAAAGTTATTTTTTCAGACAGTGCTCAAATGTGAAAAAGAAACACATATGCATGTTCCACTCGGATGGGGAAGCTGAAAAACCACTTGTTTTCTGGATGTGAGCTTTCCCTGAGGAGTTAGCCCAAGGCGTATCTCGCAATTGTTGGTAAAAATCCCATTCAGCCAGAAAAGTCATTTTTTCAGACAGAGCTCAAATGTGAAAAAGAAACACATATGCAGGTTCCCCAGGGTTGGTGAAGCTAAAAAACCACTTGTTTTCTGGATGTGAGCTTTTCCTGTGGAGTTAGCCCAAGGCGTATCTCGCAATTGTTGGTAAAAATCCCATTCAGCCAGAAAAGTCAATTTTTCAGACACAGGTTAAAATTGGAAAAAGAAACACATATGCAGGTTCTACTCATATGGGGAAACAGAAAAACCACTTGTTTTCCGGATCTGAGCTTTCCCCGTGGAGTTAGCCAAAGGCGTATCTCGCAATTGGTAAAAACCCCATTCAGCCAGAAAAGTCAATTCTTCAGAGAGAGCTCAAATGTGAAAAAGAAAAACATATGAAGGTTCCACTCGGATGGGGGAGCTGAAAAACCATTTGTTTTCCGGATGTGAGCTTTCCCTGTCTAGTTAGCCCACGGAGTATCTCGAAATTGATAAAAATCCCATTCAGCCAGAAAAGTTAATTTTTCAGAGACAGCTGAAATGTGAAAAAGAAACACATATGCAAGTTCCCCAGGGTTGGTGAAGCTGAAAAAACACTTGTTTTCCGGATGTGAGCTTTCCCTGTGGAGTTAGCCCAACGCGTATCTCGCAATTGTTGGTAAAAATCCCATTCAGCCAGAAAAGTCAATTTTTCAGACACAGCTTAAATTTGAAAAAGAAACACATATTCAGGTTCCACTCGGATGGGGAAGCTGAAAAACCACTTGGTTTCTGGATGTGAGCTTTCCCTGAGGAGTTAGCCCAATGCATATCTCGCAATTGGTAAAAACCCCATTCAGCCAGAAAAGTTAATTTTTCAGACAGAGCTCAAATGTGAAAAAGAAACACATATGCAGTTTCCCCAGGGTTAGGGAAGCTGAAAAACCACTTGTTTTCCGGATCTGAGCTTTCCCTGGAGGTAGCCCAAGGCGTATCTCTCAATTGGTAAAAATCCCATTGAGCCAGAAAAGTCAATTCTTCAAACAGAGCTCAAATGTGAAAAAGAAACACATATGCAGGTTCCACTCGGATGGGGAAGCTGAAAAACCACTTGTTTTCTGGATGTGAGCTTTCCGTGTGGAGTTAGACCAAGGCGTATCTCGCAATTGGTAAAAATCCCATTCAGCCAGAAAAGTCAATTTTTCAGACAGAGCTCAAATTTGGAAAAGAAACACATATGCAGGTTCTACTCGGATGGGGAAGCTGAAAAACCACTTGTTTTCCGGATCTGAGCTTTCCCTGTGGAGTTAGCCCAAGGCGTATCTCGCAATTGGTAAAAATCCCATTCAGCCAGAAAAGTTATTTTTTCAGACAGTGCTCAAATGTGAAAAAGAAACACATATGCATGTTCCACTCGGATGGGGAAGCTGAAAAACCACTTGTTTTCTGGATGTGAGCTTTCCCTGAGGAGTTAGCCCATGGCGTATCTCGCAATTGTTGGTAAAAATCCCATTCAGCCAGAAAAGTCATTTTTTCAGACAGAGCTCAAATGTGAAAAAGAAACACATATGCAGGTTCCCCAGGGTTGGTGAAGCTAAAAAACCACTTGTTTTCTGGATGTGAGCTTTTCCTGTGGAGTTAGCCCAAGGCGTATCTCGCAATTGTTGGTAAAAATCCCATTCAGCCAGAAAAGTCAATTTTTCAGACACAGGTTAAAATTGGAAAAAGAAACACATATGCAGGTTCTACTCGGATGGGGAAACTGAAAAACCACTTGTTTTCCGGATCTGAGCTTTCACTGTGGAGAGTTAGCCCAAGGCGTATCTCGCAATTAGTAAA